>JAANYP010001763.1:0-22264 GCA_020465985.1 Centrapalus pauciflorus
TTTTTTTTACACCATTGGTCCAAAAATGCAAACCTTTCACACAAATAGTCCCTCTTTCTAACATCCGTTAACTTCACCGTTAAAGAGGAGGGTATTTTCGTCTTTTTGCTTCTCAGGGACCATTTGCGTAATTTTTAATAGTTTATCTTATTTTGTTTTTATTTTATATTCATTTTTAAATAACAATTTATTTATTATCTCATTATATATATATATATATATATATATATATATATATATATATATATATATATATATATATATATATATATATATATATATATATATATATATATATATATATATATATATATATATATAAACAATCCGGTCACCACTAAAACCCACCGCCACATTTCGGCCACCACTAAAACCCACCGCCACATTTCCGGCTACCACGAAAACACAGGCAAAAGAAAGAAAGAAACCAACCGGCCACCACGAAAACCCACCGCCACATTTCCGGCCACCACGAAAACACACACAAAAGAAAGAAAGAAACCAGCCGGAAAACTCACCGCCACATTTCCGGCCACCACGAAAACCCACACAAAAGAAAGAAGCCAACCGGTTGAGAAATCGATAACAGGTGGTGCAGCAGAGAGATGGGTTTGGGAGACAATTCCTTTCTGACAGTTCCATCTAGAGCATACTTTTTGGGTCCGCCTCTTTTCTTTTTTATTCTTTCGAGGGAGTAACACCTGCCGGTGGTGGAGCCGCCGGATATGGCGGCGAAGAGGTAGCAAGTTGGTTTGTGATAGATTGAGGCGTTGATCCATTGGTGGTGAGCTTGGTCGGGGTTCAGTTCTTGGAGCAATATGGTGGTCCGACGGTGCGTCTGATCCATCCACTGTAACCCCACGACCATTGTTATTCATTTCTTCCTTTCCCTCAATCATCAATCAAAAAGCTAATTAACCAAACATCAATGAACACAGAGGGAGGCTTCACCAAGAACACATAGATTTTTTGTAATCTTGAAAAAGATATCCCTAAAAATAGAGATTTTTTTAAAAAAAATTAATAAGTACAACTTAAAATCCAAAACTCAGAAATTTTTAAACAGTAAAAATATTCAAAATTGAAAATCTTTTTATAAGAAGAAATCTGGGGGAATTTTTTTTCAAAGAAGAAAGAACAAGAACAGAAAAATAGAAGATTTTTTTTATAAATATTTGCAGAAAAAAATATAGAGAAGACAGTGGTTTGCATGAGGGAGATGATGACGATCAATAATAATTTTTAAAAAAATAAATATAATTTAGTTTGAAGAATAAGGTGTATATGGGATGTCGGTACGAGAAGAAGATAAAAAACATTGAATTTTCTTGTGAGATGTATGGAAATTGTGTGTGTTTAGATGTTAAAGCTATTTTTGGTTGCTTAGGCCTTGTTTGTTTTTCATTAAGACCCTCTTAAAAGGGTCTGAAGTCTAAATTTCAGATCTAATATGAATTAAGACTGTTTGTTTAGTTTCAAAGTTAAGAGGTTCAAACCTCTGAATTTACCTCTTAATTTTAAGAGGAATGTTTGGGTCTGAAAAAAATTAAGAGGTTTCTTTTTTTATTTTTAGTTTACAAACCCTAAAACTATTTATTATATTAATTATTATAATATTAATTATCTTTTTTTTGAGGTGTTAATTAAAATATAAGTTCCGTTAATTCTAATTTAAAAATATTTGTGATATTAATTATTATAATTTTATTTTATTTTTATAAATAAATCAATTATAATATATAATTAATTAGATTTAATATTTTAAAGTAATATTTTTCATATGTTTCATATTTTGAAACAAACAATCTTAAAATCACCTCTTAATTTCAGATTTCAGATCTTAAGACCACCTCTTAATTTCAGACGTGGTTTTCAGACTTCAGACATTTAACCTCTTAAAAAACAAATAGCACCTTAGTTTCCTCAAATTGTCTGAATAGTGGTGGGGTTACAGTGAAATTTGTATTTTATATATATATATATATATGAATATAAAATTAAAAAAAAAAAGATAAACTGTTAAAAAATTACGCAAATGGTCCCTAATAAGCAAAAAGACGAAAATACCCTCCTCTTTAACGGTGAAGTTAACGGATGTTAGTCAGAGGGACCATTTGTGTGAAAGGTTTGCATTTTTTGGACCAATGGTGTAAAAAAAAACTTTGAGGGACGAAAACCGCAAAAACCCCCAAACCACAGGGACCATTCGTGTAATTTACTCTAGAAAAAAATTTATTTTTTTTTATAAAAAACGTTTTTTTAATATTAAAATCAATTCTAATGAAAGAAAGAGAAAATGAAAATGAAAAAAAAAATAAGAGAGAGAAATTGAAAAAGAGATGCATATAATAAAAAAGGTGGAGAGAGAAAAATAATATTTTTTATTCCAAAAATACCCTTTTGATCCAAGGGCTCTAAAAGGTTCCTAGGTTCTCACAATCTTTAAGGTTCTTAAAAGAACCTCTCCCTATATATATATATATATATATATATATATATATATATATATATATATATATATATATATATATATATATATATATATATATATATATATATATATGTATGTATGTATGTATGTATGTATGTATGTATGTATGTATGTATGTATGTATGTATGTATGTATGTATATGTATATGTATGTATGCATATGATCAAATCCACAATACTTGATTGTTAGGAAATGTTATAAACAAATGTGATAGCTTTATGTTAATTTCTATTCCAGATAATATATTTTTAAAATTATATATGAAAACGTTAAAATGTCACAACTGATCAATAAAAATAAATGGACCAATTACTAAATGTAACATATTTTTTGATTTTTATCATTTATAGAAACATTATTTATTTTTTGTCATTAATAGTATCAACTTTTGTATATATTCTCGTATGAATAATATCAACTTTTGTATTTTGTATCTTTAATAGCAATAACTTTTGTATTATTTTATCATTTATAGCAACAACTTTTTTTAAGTTTTGCTATAAATGATAAATAAATGTAAAAGTTAATGCTATTAATAATAAAAAATAAATAATGTTGTTATACATGTTACAAAATGCACAAAGTTGTTCTATTTTTAACAATTAGCCCACAATAAAAACATTGGTGCCAAAAAAAGTAACCACTAGTTTAATAACATGTTATTCGTTTTAAAAATTTTTTAAAAGACATTATTAACTTTATACACAATTAAAAAATATATTAACAGTTACTTAAAATACATTACCTTTATTTATAACTTTATAAGCAGGGGCGAACCTAGTGTTAAGTGACACCTAAGAATTTTTTTTGGTGACACCTACACAAAATTTATACAATTATAATATACACATCTTATTTATGTAGTCTAGAATTCTAGAAATTTCTTTTAACTGACATTAAAGGCGTAAAGCATTAAGCATAAATGATTTGTGTTTTTTTTTTTTTTTTTGAGTTTTTGAGTTTTTTTTTACTATTTTTTTAATGGGTTAAATAATTAATTTATTGAAAAATAATTATTTTTGAAAAATAATTATAAAATAAAGTATAAATATTTATTTACGGTACTTATTGCTTTTATGTTTTAATAGTATTGTACTATGTACTTTTTTAATTGAAAAAATTCTTGTTATTTGTTAAGTTTGTGTTGGGAACCGTTTCGGTGACCCGATTCATTTTAGAAAATATTTCGAAAATCTAAATATTAAATTCACTCTAAAAAAATGATACTGATAATATATATTCCTGGATTCGTCCATGTTTATAAGTTGTCAAGGAGCCATCCAACTATCCAAGTCATTCAATATTGGTAATATTAAAGACATCAACAATCTCAAGTCTTTAACGTTTTTGTTATGTCCTTGAAAATAATGAGGTTTCAAGACATGTGGAATGTTATTTGGTGTCTTGTCCTCATTCAAATAATTGTTTTTAGTTTCTATTTCACCAAAAAAATATCTTAATAATAATATAAAACAATATGTATTTGATTTATGATTCTTTGCTCCTGTTAATTATTTATGGGGTATAATTCTGGTTTATTGAAGCAACGAGTCGATGATCAAAATATAAAAATATAACATGATTTTGAGATTTTTTCAGTCTATCACAAAAGTAAATATTACAAATACTAACTTATTTTTGGTAGGGTCGTGTTAGAAATTTAAACCTTTATTAATTAAGTAATTAATTTTAAACACACTACTTAGATAACTAAAAGCGGAATTGACCGGTGGTGATTGGTCGAAGCTCCAGTAGGTAGCCACTCCCTTCTCAGGTTATAACTCACTTATTACGTGTATATTTTTAATTAAATTTATTTATATAAAATGTATATGAGTAAAAATAAAAACATACAAAAATAATAATTGTGTTTATTTTTTATTATTTACAGATTAAAAAATAGAGTATACTTATCTTTTTTTAAAATATTAAATTGTATTTATCTTTTATTTTTTATAAGTTGTAGTTATCTTTTTGGTGAACGTAGAGGTGACACATGACATTTGATGTTTTCCTTTATTATACATAATAATAATAATAATTTCCACAATTAATTTAAATTTTTACATTTGGATCTAATTATGATTATTATGGATAATAATGATAGACATTTATTTTAGGTAAACATTAATTTTAAATGTTACAAAATCTAATTTATTACTAATTAATTAATGAAAAAAATAAAGTCAAAATTTAATGCAATTAAGTTAAGGTGTTAAATTTGGAAAAAGAGGTGGAAAAATAAAATTTTATTGTATTGTAAAAGTGACATATGACATGAATTGTTTTCTTTTATTATAATATATAGGTTAATCAACCCATGTATTACATGGATTGATTTAGAAATACATATTTTTTAATATTTTAATAAATTATTATAAAATTTTTAGATAATTAAAATAAAAAAATTGAAAGCTAATTAAATTAAAGATGAAAAATACTTAGTTGTTTGATATTAAATAAAAAAATATTATTATATTGTATTATTAAAAACAGATAATATGTGTTTGCAAAAAAATGTTTCTTTTAATTTTTGACTTCAAATATGAAATATCAATGAAAGAAACAAAAAAAACTTCAATTATGTGAATGTGTATATATTTTGAAAATGATAAAATATAAAAATAAAATATCTGAAAATCAACAATCAAAATTTATCATATTCACAATTGAAGTTTTATCAATTAAATTTTAAATCTTGTTAGCAAAATAATTAACAAAAAATTTTAACTTTATTTACTACACTTCTACATTTAAATCCAAATTTTTACATTTGAATTTAACTATGATCATTAAGGATAATAATGACACATATTTATTTTAAGTAATTATTAATTTAATATTAATTCATTAATGAAAAAATTAAAATCAAACTTTAATGTAATTAAGTTAAGGTAGTAAATTTGGAAAATGAATTAAAAAAATGGCATACGTATAATTATTGATTTTAATTAAGGGTATAAGAGACATTTCATAAATAATTATGAGTTGTCATTAATCTGGACCATTGATTTCTTTCCATCCAATGGTCCAGAAACTCCAAGTGGTTTTCTTATTTTATATAGTATAGATTTTATTGACTAATTACAGTTATATTAGTTAAAAAAGTAATATATCATCTACTGGATTTTAGAACAAATTATGATAATTAAACATCTTAACTATTTATTTATTTTAGAATTATTATTTTAAATATTGAGTAATTATTTTAATTAAATCAATGATAAAATTTATTATTTTTGGTTATTGCATAATAATAAATATACCAATAAGCAATAAAATTTATTTTTAACTTCATAAAAACAAATCTATAATAATCATAGTAAACTTTTATAAATAAATACTTAAAGAATATTAAATTATAAAGTAGACAAACTCCAAAACTTTAATTATTAGTTGTTAGTTTTAGAATTTTCAATTGCTACAATTAATTTATTATTTTTCTAAAATATTTTTAAATGTTATTAGTTCTTACCATATCAAACGTTAGTTATACGCAATGAATAAAATAATCTTTCAAAAGCTTTAATTATCAAACTTGATTAAATAAAAGTATATGAATTTAAAAATAAAAATTTTATAATAATCATAAGAAAGAAAGTATTATTCATAAAAAAAAATAATAATAAGATGATATTTAGATTTAGATTTAATTTAAATTACCTTAATTTATTATAAATTAGTGGGAGGTGCCAGAGACAAATTATTTTGTTTTATTATATTAAAAGATTTGATCAATTACTTATTAGTATTTTATCAGTGCGTTACTCGAGTTGTTTAGTTTAAAAGCGTTAAAAATTTTGTAGTTCTTTATAATAACATAATGTATGTTTGTGTATTTTTAAAAACCTTTATAATTTTTATGTAGTTCTTTTTATTGTTGACCCATGATCTAACAGCTGAGATTAATCATATTTGTTTTTTACGGTGAAAACAATTGATAATTGTAGTTTCTTAAAAAAATTGATATAATTTAATATTTTAATTTTACATAAAAATTTAATAGTTTTTTTTATTATAATATGCACCTATTATTGATATATTTTAATAAATTTATAAGATATTATTTTAATCAAATATATAAACTAGTAGGTATAAGATAATATTTAAATTTAGATAAGGGCGTAACATATTTTTTATTTATAATATAGATAAGTATAAATAGTATAATATATAGATTTGGATTTAATTATATTATATTGATGATAAATTTGGGGATAATATAAAACACGATGCTTGGAGAGAGCCATGAGGCAAGAATTCTTTTTCTTCATTGTATATAAACTAGTTTATCAACTTACGAGTTATGTGGATAATTATTAATAAATAATTGGTTACATAAAATGTATATAAATTAAAATTAAAATAAATAAATATTAATTATTTCTAAAATATATATAGTTAATCAATATAATTTGAAATTTTAATTATACGTAAATGTTTATATATTGCAATAAAAAATGATAAGAATTATGATTTTATAGTATTGTTTTATATTTACTTTTTAAATATTTAATATTGTTTGTACAGTCCGTATTTACTTTATGATAGTTTAACAAATTTATAAACACACGATATATTTTTAAATTAGATATGTAGATAAGTTTATTTAAGATATAGAATGACGTAGATTTAAATTTTAATTATATTATCGTTAAATATTTTCTAAATTAGATATATAAGTATTATTTGAATAATTTTCTTTTGGGTGGGCTTAATATTGAAAGTATTCAGGTTTCTAACTTGGGCTCATTGGAAAATGGTGGTGGAGAGCAAGGTTGGAGAAAGCGTCGTTATGGGTAAAGGTGAATATTCACGGGATGAAGGGTTGGTTTACTATGTGAGAGGGGATTGATAATTCAACTTTTCCGCTGTGTTCCATTGAAGGGAAAGAAAAGGGAGGAGAGGTAAAGAAAATAAAAGGAAGTAAATGGAAAGGAAAAGCAATGATCTAATGTGTTCTTTTTCTGGATGGAAAGAAAAGAGAAGAAATATATTTTTTATGTTCTTAAACAAGAATGAAAAGAACAGAAATATTTGATTTTACCAATATACCCTCTTTTTTCTTCCTCGAGTGACAAAAATCGAGCAGAACAGAAATAGGGTATCTTTTGTTTAGGAAGAAAGGGGAAGAAGCAGACAAAAATCGAGCAGCAAGAAGGTTGTTGACCATTTGTAATTTGAGTAGCAACAATATAGCAACAACATCACGAAAGTGAAGCACAGAAGCAAAGGACGAGAAGCACAGAGCGACTTCTTGTAGCCACGACGAGAAGCACAGAAGGTGAAGAAGCAACAAAATGATGAATAAGCAGCTTCTTTGTTGCAGAGACCACGAAGGTGAAGAAGCAACAAAATGATGAAAACAAGTCTTCTTAAAAAGAATCTGATGAGGGCATTTTGGTCACGTTGAAAATATGAGTGCGCTTTCTTTAGATTTCTTCCCAGTTTTGGGAGGAAAAGGTTGGAGCCAAAAGTAAGGTATCTTCTTTTCCTTTCCCATTCCTTTCTCTCCTTTAAATTCATAAAGAACACCAAAAAAACTCATCTTCCTTCCAAATCTTTCCTTTCCGTCACTTAAGTTGGTTTAAGGAACACAATGTTCATGGGAATGGAGTGTGGAGCAACACTATGAAGATCAATGGACACTTTAAGAGGGTTGGGATGAATTTCGGTGACTCTTTTGGGTTAAAGGTGGGTAATGGATGTTTGTGCTCTTTTTGGGATGACAAGTAGGTCAATAATTTCAAACTTAAGGTCTTAAGGATAGGTTCCTTAGATTGTTTCACTTAATGGCTGTTTGGTAGTTGCGGAACCATTAAGTGCTGAATGATTCAGAGGCTTGAATCATTAAGGGGCTGTTTGGTAGCTGCGGAACCATTAAGTGATGAATGATTCAAAGGCTTGAATCATTAAGTGACTCTTAATGAATTCAGCTCTGGATGAAAATAGTTTGTTTGTTTTCATGCTGAATGGAAAAAAAAGTACCATTTTAACCTTAATGAATGATTTTGTGTTGTTTTGTAAGTGTTTACCTTTTTAATATTTCAAATGTAATTTTTAATAAATTATGATCGCTTAATAAATGTTTTGGGATTCAGAAGCGTTCAACATGAAATTTGGGAGGAATCGCTCAGCACCGCACATTCATTCGAAGGTCGCTTCAAAATTTTATCAAACACGCAGGATGCTAACCGAATCCAAGGTTGGGCTCTGAACAGACTCATTCAGAACCAAACAAACAGGCCCTTAGATACTAACAAAAGGGTTGTGGTGTGTGATAAGCTAGTATGGAGGAAAATCGGATAGGGTTGAGGTGAGAGTGGGTGAGATTCATTAGATGGAGATCAGTGGGTGAGTTGGAGGAGTTGGCAGGTCTGTTATTCTTGATAATTCGTCGGAGGATTGCTGGCAGTAGGTGTGTTCAAAATATTCTGAAACCGAAAAACCGATACGTAAAACCGTACTGATTTTAAGGTTAACCGAACCAAAATTTTCTATTATTTTCGGTTTGGTTAACCGAACCGGAAAAAATCTTCGGTTTGTTTCGGTTTAGGTTCACGTTTTCTGTGATGGACGGTTAACCAAAAAACCGAAAAAAAAAATTTAATTTATATAGTTTAATGTTTAGACCTATAAATATTAACATTTATCTCAACAATAATATTAAATTTTAAATCATCTATTAGTCCACATTAATTTTAAAATCCAATACAACAAAAAAACAACATTAGAACGATTAATTTAGAAAATATTATAATTTTTTTTGTTTCTATTAGATTATGAAAAACATTGTTCAATCGTTTAATGATCTTTTATAGATGATTTGTAGTCTTATTACTCACATTTATTATCTTGGACTTTTGAAGTTTTTAGAAACTAATTATTAAGGTTTTTTTAATTTATAAAATAATTTATTAAACAAAAAATGGTTAATTGGTTGACCGAATAACCGAACTGAAAACACCGGTTAACCGGTTTTTTCGGTTTAGGTTTAGGTTTATGAAATCCTCGAACCGATATTTCTGGTTAACCATCCGAAATACAATTTCGGTTTCGGTTAACCATCCATGAACACCCCTAGCTGGCAGTGATTCCTAGATAGCACGGGCATATTCACGGCCAAGCGACTCAAAAGGATTTTTGAAGAGATCTCTCTTGCGGCTGCGACTTCTCCAACTGTTTGGATTAAGATGCTTTCAAGGAAAGTGTGCATCTTCATCTGACATCTTCTGCTTGGCAAGCTCCATGTTCGTTCGACTACTAGTGATTTAAGCTTTGACTTGCATTTTGCCCTAATTGCGAATTGGTGGTGGAGTCTGTATCTCATTGTTTCTCGGAGTGTCAGGTCTCAAAGAGTTTATGGCTTCAAATTTTCAAATGGTGGTGCTTGGTTTGGAACGCTATGGCTTCTCACTCGTACCTGATTATCCATGACAATTCTTTTTGTGGGTTGCCTTCGAGAAAGATTTACTGGTACGCCACGATTTGGACTGACTTTACTTTATATGGCATTCGAGGAATCTCAAAGTTTTTTTTTGGGGGGTTGGGGGGAGGGGGAGAGGGAGTCGGCTTGGGATTTATTCTATATAGTTCAACATTCTTCTTTACATTGAATTTCTAAGCAGGATAAGAAGTTCTAGATTTCATGGGCGGAGTGGATGTGTTATCCTGCTTGTGAGTTATTATGTGCATGGCTTTCGGTTTCTGCTTTCGGCTATCGACGGATCTCTTGGTTCATGTTGTTTTGGTCTAGGCTCTCTGCCTTGCTTCGGTTTTACTTTCTTCTTGAGAGTTTAGCTTTCGTGTTTCCCTCGGTTTTAGGATTGGTTGGTTTATATTGTTAGTTTAGCTTTTTAGTCTTGTATTAAGTTTTTTTCTCCCTTGTGAGTTTAGTTTGGCCTCCTTCTCCTCCTTTTAAGTCTTGTAAAAGGTCGAGATGTTTTATGACCTTTTGTTCTTCTACTTTGTCTTTCTATTTGTTTTATAAAACGTTGTCGTTCATAAAAAAGCCATATATAATATTTAAAAACTATTTTTTCGTATAATTCATGAGTATAAGAAGATGTTTGGTTTTGCGTTATGATAGAGATTATTAGATTATTACGTTATAATAACATAAATAATTGGTTTAAAGTGTTATGATTGAATTCATTAATAAATGATTATTTGTTTGTTTAGAATTAATTCTACCACACTTCTTATAAGTTAAAAAAATATATCTTATTTGTTTAACAAGTTACTAGTTTTTGTACCCACGTATTACGTGGATAAATTTTAATAAATAATTGGTTATGTAAAGTTTATATAAATATAAAATTAAAAAAACATATAAATCTTACATGTTATTAAAAAATGCAATAATATTATTGTATTCATTTTTGTCATAATTAATATTAAATACTAGTTACTGTTTTTAACAATTTTCTAATATATTTTATTTTTTAAATTTATATGTATTAAATGGATATAATTTAAAGTTTCAGTGTTACATCAAACTTAATGTGTGTGTGTGTCTATATATATATATATATATATATATATATATATATATATATATATATATATATATATATATATATATATATATATAGAATCAGATTCATCAGCGTACCTGTAAGATTCCAGCGTACCCAGCGTACCTTAATGTGAATGATCATTCACATATATTATTGTTGAATAGATATGTATAAGACAACATTATAAGACTTTTTTTCAAAAGAAGTAACATCATAAATCTTGTGAATGGTAAAAAAAGATCATGTGAATGGTCATTCACACCATTCACATTGTGTGAAATGATCATTCACATGGATGATCATTCACATAAATATGCATTAAGCATTCGCATAATTTTTAAGGACACAGAAAGTGTAAATGTATGTGAAATTCATATATCATGCGTATAACATTAAATTAAACATAGTTATGAGAAAAAAATTTAAAAAAAAGTTTTTTAAAGTTGGTACCTTCGGGTGCACTTGATTTCGAGAGGTACCTTTTTGAACCTGAATCTATATATATATATATATATATATATATATATATATATATATATATATATATATACACACACGATAAATAAAATGTTATAAAATATGATTTTATTAATATTGTATTATGTTTACGTTTACTTATATATAATATTGTTTGTGATTTTTATTTATGTTTAATATATTTTAAAAAATTTATATCACATAATAGATTTTTTAATTGGACATAATAAAATGTATTTATTGTTTCTAGATGTTATTTAATAATATTGTCTTTTTTCATTTATAATAAAATTTTATTTATTTTAATATTTTATTTGATGTTTATAGATAAATTATTTAATTTAAGGTTTTTTTTAGTTTAGATTTAAATTAGCTAAAAATTATCAAATGTCAAATAGATAATGATGGTAATTAACAAAATTGAAAATGTAAAATAGTGGATAAAATTAACTATTTGTTAATTATTTGTTAATGTTTATAAATATTAGAAATAAGAAATTGTATTTATCTTTTATTTTATTTTATTCCAAAAATTATAAATTGTATTTATCTTTTTAGGTGCAATGTGGTCACGGCATGTGACGTTTTGTGTTTTCCTTTATTATATATATAGATAGATTATTTCGTCATTTACACGTTTAAACGCAATCCAACCGTTTAAAAAACTGATTATTTGATAAGTGTGATAGCAGACAACACAAACTAAGTAAAACATTAATCTTCCAACAAACATGTTTTGTTACAGCTAATATTTAATTATTAGTTTCTAAATGTTGCACCGGTTTTTCAAACGCAAAACCAAATTATGTGTTTTTTATACACGTCGAAAAGCGGGTGGGCTCTTAGAGAGAACGGAGTGGTCACCCTGCCCACCAGCGGCCTTGCCACCTAGGTCGCTCCCCGACCGGCTTCCCCTCCCCGCTCCACCCCGCCTTCTCCTTTCTTCTTTTCTTTGTCTTTTTCCTCTCCAAACGGTCAAATGACCGTTGTTAATAAAAAAAATTATTTAACCCAAATTTTTTACTCTATAAATATTTCACTCCAATACATTAAAATCCTCACATCTTTCAATCTATACACTTTCAAAATTCTCTCTTTCATTTAACCTAAAATTTTTACTATCATTCACAATTTTATTTTTATTGTGATGGAACCGTATACTACGTCTTCGTCGTCACACTCATCAACCGAAGAGTCGTCGGAAGACGAATCTCAACATTAGCAACAAGTCTATGAAGCATTTTTAAATGTCAGCTCTGCGCAAATTAATCAACCTAGACGAAGAATTGCAATTCAGAGAGACCGAGCAGCTGCAAATGAACGTCTAATGCGTAATTATTTTACTGAAAATCCTATCTATGGAGATGATATGTTCAGAAGGAGGTTCCGGATGCGCAAAGAACTAGTCCTACGAATAGTTTACGATACGGAGCAACATTTTGAATATTTTACCTTGCGATGGGATGCTCGGGGTAGAAGGGGATTTACTGCGTTACAAAATGCACATCTGCTATTCGGCAACTCGCATATGGCATGGTGCCTGATTCGATTGACGACTCTCTTTTTATGTCTGAAAGAACTTCGCATAAAACCTTGCAAGAATTCTGTAAGGGAATTATTCAGCTATACAGACGCAAATATTTGCGTAGACCGACGGAATCTGATGTTCATCATTTGTACGCGTTCCATGAAGCAAAACATGGATTTCGTGGAATGCTTGGCAGCATCGACTGTACACATTGGGCATGGATAAATTGCCCTACAGAATGACGAGGACAATATATGCGAGGCGATCACCAATATCCGACAATTATGTTGGAAGCGGTTGCATCACAAGATTTATAGATTTGGCATGCATTTTTTGGCGTCTCAGGTTCCAACAACGACATCAATGTGGTTAGTCAATCACCAATATTCAACGACGTGTTAAACGGGATCGCACCGGTTGTTCCTTTTGTTATTAACGGAACACAATACAAACATGGGTACTATCTAACCGACGGGATATATCCCGAGTGGGAGACTTTTGTGAAAGCTTTTTCGTGTCCAACCGATGACAAATGAAAAAGATTCAAGGCAGCACAAGAGTCGGCAAGAAAAGACATCGAACGAGCTTTTGGTGTACTCAAATCTCGTTTTGCTATAATAAACAACCTCACACGACCATGGCACCCAAATAAATTTAGAAACATCATGTATGCTTGTGTCATATTACACAATATGATCTTAGAAGACGAAGGGTTCGCGATATGTTCATTTCAAGATTCCGAGCTTCCATCCAATCAACATTCCGCTTCCAATGAAGTATATCAAAATACGTTATTGGAAATTCGTAATCGGGAAACACACAATACCCTTCACTCAGATCTTGTGGAACATATTGCACTTGCCCAAATACCAAATTTAGACGGCTAGTTTGTATTTTTTTAATGTTCATTCGTAATTTTAGTTTTTATTTAGGGGGCGTTTGGTTCGCAGAATGTTTATGAAGGAATTGGAATTTGTCAGGAATTTGAATTAGAATCCAATGGATGTTTGGTTGGCAGAAGAAGGAAATGGAATCCAATTCCTTATTCTGTTTGGTTCGTAAATCTTTTGGCAGAATTGGATTTAAATAATGTCAAATGACTGAATTACCCTACTTGATTTTTTTTGTTTAGTTTTTGTCATTCTTATAAATTTTACATGTACAAAAATTTTATGAATTATATATATGAATAAATTATCATTTTAAATAATTTTTCAACTAATTTTTCAAGTAACAATCTTTCAACAAATTAACATATGAACACAATGTTGAAACACTTCAAGTAACGATCTTTCTACTAATTACAAACTAATAAATATACATATCATAATGCATGAAAAAAATTACAAACTAATTAATATAAATACATTCTGTTTGTCTTAGCCATGTAAAAACCACAAAAAAAATGAAGTGAGAAGTGAAAGAGAGGAAGTGCAGATCGAGATAGAGATAGGACAGAAACATTTTATCAGATCGAAACAAAAACATTCTATCAGAAACATGTAAATCTTTAAGAACAGTCATTCAGAACAGAAACATTTTATCACAATTTTAAGAACAGAAACATTTTAGAAATGCGAATCCAGATAGAGATAGGGAATCAGATCGAGATAGAGACAGAAAATAATATCGAAATAGGAAACAGATCGAGATAGGAAAAGCAGAGCAGCAATCGATGATGTGAGAAGTGAAAGAGAGGAAGACTCGTCGCCTCACCGGAGAAGGAGATGTCGCCGCCGGAGAAGACGATGTCGCCGGAGAAGACGATGTCGCCGGAGAAGAAGACGTCACCGGAGAAGGAAGGCAGAAGGAAGCAGGTCTTGCGTTACGTGAAAGAGAGAATGAGGCGGCTGGCTAGGGTTAAATAATATTTGAGGGTATTTTTGTAACTATTCACTTTTCCATCTTGTAAGGATTTTAATTCCTTCCCACTATGGAAGGAATCTTACTTTCCCACGTTTAATGGAAAATTAAAAAGTTGAAGGATTCAAATTCCTTTTACTTTGTGAACCAAACATTTGAATTGGTTGGAATTTGATTCCCTTTGAATTGGTTGGAATTTGATTCCCTTTCCCCCTGGTTCCTCCTAATTCCAGCGAACCAAACGCCCCCTTATTGTTATGTATTTTTTTTATTTTAATTCGGTAATTTTTAATGTTTAGTTTATGTATAGTTTTTAAATATTTATGAAATTAATTATTTTAGTTCTAGTATTTGTTTTGTTAGTTAAAATGAATTTATTTTAAAAAAAATTAAGAAAGATGGAAAGGTATAGAAAGATGGGTATTTCCTAGTTAGAAAGGTGGAGAAATGTGGGGAAATGTGGTGAGAGAAAAGTTGATGTGGCGCTGACGTTTACAGAAAGGTGGTTTTCGGGAAGGCAACCACTCCCTCCACTCTTATGAATCAAAAAGATTAGTCGTCGCAATCACCCGATCCAACCACGTGTACGGTTATAATATGGCATGTCTTCCTAAATTAGAGTCGACGGTGCTGCCACACACAGATGAGATTAATCACGAAAATACAAACATCTACGGCTGACCATTGCTCATGGATCAGTGACGTGGCCCAGTTCTCCCATTACCAGTGGGGTGTCGATGCAGGGAATCCTGGACTCCTCCTGGTCCTTGTAAGTATTCACTACTCCCCACATTTTACTTTATTCTCATTTCAGTCCTTCTAGTTTCTAACTTCGTCAAATATGTTACCTGATAAAAATATATAAATAAAAAAAAAAGTTTTTTTTCCTTTTTAACATCGACGATGTACAACTTAAAGATCTTTCAATCTAATTCTTCTGAATTTTCTGATTAGTTTTTCTTAATTCAAAGTATATTGTTTTCTTTTTACTAAACTTTTAAGATAAGAATTCACAGAAAATTAAATTAAAATCATTAAATATGTGATTCTATATTGAAGTCTTATCCATAAATTTTTTATTTGGTGGTTGTAACTTTCAACCACTAGCAGCTTGTTAGAGGTTCATTGTAATAAATTTATTGTTGTTCTAAAAAAATTAATACAAAATATGTAAGAAAATGTGAAATAATCTTAAAAATGGGTAATTATTAGGATGAGATATTATCCAAAAGAAAACATCATAACTATATTGAGAATAATGGAAATTGGAAATTGTTGCTTTATTTTTGAAATGTCAAAATACAACTTTTAATGCACCAAACACAACTCATTATTACAATATCCATTTGGACAATTCTATATCTACATTCTCACATCCCATTTTGCTATTCATACACCTCTTTAATGTAATAAAGAAATTAAGTTTAACCACTGGTCCTTGATTATTAACAAAAAACATGTGAATAAGGAGTGTATGATTAGTAAAACTTAAGTTTAATCACTGGTCATTGGTTATATGTACAACAGTTGTACCGTTGTACGTGTAACAATGTCCTGTCATTTTGTGTTTGAATTCATTGATTGATCAAGGGCCCAACATGCAGTACTAGAGCCCACATTTGATTGTTCATAAAAATGTCTTTAAATACATCATTCCTTGGTGTTATTTTAGTTATATATTGGATATCTTCAAAATTGAAATCAAACTCTCTACACTTCTTTACTACAATTATGATGACCAGATTGGCACGTCAATTTCATACCGACCAATGATTTATCCATTCACATGTATTTGTAATCTGCTCTAGTAATATTTTTCTATCATATCAATAATCGCCACAAACTTACTTTCTCCTTCTTCTTTAGGGTCATATATATGCTATTTGCTTTTATCTTGCAAACCCCCATATGCCATCATTTCATGTCTATATTCCATAGTATACATTTTTTTTCTAGTTAAGAAATATTGCATTATGACCATACTAGGAGATTGCAAACTCCATACCTAAGATGGTTTCAAAGATATGGTCCCAATAAAGCTTTCCTAAGTTGTGGAGACTTCACTCTTTCAAACTATATAAATGTCTTGTGAGAATTATTCACAAAACCCATGACCCTATGCAACACTCCATCACCTCTATTTCCATTCATTAATATATATATTTGTTGGTACCAAAAGATGTTGAATCATTTGATTATCGTAGTTTTATACGTTATCTAACAACTTCAAGCTAGTCTTTCGACATTCACATGAACATATACTAACCACTAAATTGTATTGTGCCACTAGCATATTAAACAACAAATCCATACTGGTTTTTATGTTAGTTTCGATATCCCTATAATTGCATACCTCTTTTCATACATATTCCATCTTTAGCTCAAAATATCAACATATTGTGGTTCTCCAAAATATCAAATCTTGCCTTTTTGATAGATACCATTGATTTTCAAGAATATATTAGGGTTTTGACATCAAAAGTAATAATAAACATATCATATTTTAACTTGTATAACATCATATTCACATTAAGCTTTTGGAGTGAATTTTGATACCCCTAAAACCCCATATCACTTTGTATGCTAATTCTTTAGCTTCATAATACACATTAGGGGTCTAACATTTAGTTAATTAGATGCATAGTTGACATCAAAAGTAATAATAAACACAGGTTCGGTTGAAAGGGTGAGCAGAATGGGCTTGGTCATAGGGCCCCAAATCTATCAGGGCCTCAAAATAAAATACCCATATGTGTTTATATATAGGGTCGAGATCCATGGGGTACCAAGTTAGACTGGGGAACCGGAGTCCGGTAGTGTTTGGTTACAAATGCAAAAGGGTATTATAGACAATTTTGATTTATTCTAAATAAAAGATAAATATCATGGATTTTGTAAATCCCTTAATTTAAGGAATCTGATACGCATCTAACCCTCCATGACCGTTTCTTCCTAATAAATCTCTTCTATGATCGTATCTTCTACATCCCTTCTGCTCGATTGATTTTTTCTTTCTGATTAAACCAAAACACATTGCAATCGATGGATAGAGAGGCAAATAACGATGCTCAACTGGATCCTGCAATAATTCCGACTGAACATGTTCATCACGACTTGTGCAATAACGGTTTGTTTAGTTATAAACAATCTTTTCCATGTTTTTTCTTGTTTCTTGCTGGATTTTTAACATCATCCGTATTGGTCGATGATGTGTATCGTAAGGAAAGAAGGTCGAAGGGGCATGTTCAATTCGTATTGAACATGTTCTATTTTGACAGTATCATTGAACATGTTCAATTACGTTATTGAATATGTGCATAATAACGTCCAGACCTTTTATGTCATTTTTTTGCTCGATTTGAGTGCAAATATACGTATCTGGTATTGAAAAAATTGAAGTATTCCTAATGCACAAGTTCAACAGAAAGTGGAATGCATTATAAACCATGTTTGAGGATTTTGAACATGTGCATTTAGTGTACATCTATAGATTAAAACACAATTAACATATGTATTAGTGTAATTTTGAAATTACATATGTGCAGAACTTGAATTATGAAAACATTTTAATTGGAATTATAGTCTTATAACACATTGAACTTGTGTAATGAGCAATTATATAAATCTTCAGATAGGCTATGAACATGTGCATTAAATAGCATTGTGCAATACTTTGAATAACATGTGGTATCATGATTTTGAACATGTGCAGTTAGTGTTCATCTATGGATTTGGTATTTTGCATATATTTGTGTGCAGAGTCCGAAATAGGGGTATACATATCTTGTATTGAAAAAATACAAGTATTTCTCTGTTCCACCACCATTTTAGTTGTAGGTTCGTTATTCACTGGCTGTTCTTGTATCTGAATGCCTAGAGATCGGGTAACATTGCGGTCTTTGATTTTTTTTACAGAATAGTGCATTATAGTAAGTGAATACTCAGAACATGTGCAGTAAAAAAAAGAGTATAGATTTAACACAATTAAAAATGCGGGGTAAGTACCCATGTATGTAACTTCTATATATTATATGCCTTTGTTCATGATAAATGTTAACAAAAAAATTTAAGCATGTCCATGATATGCAGTTGTACATAATAAAATCCTTTAATAAATTTTAAGGTACTTATTATGTTGAAGATGACAATACCTGGTGTTTCCAATATAACGGTCCCACTTGAATTGGACTCCGTGTCCTCATCTCCGGATAACGATATTGCTTCATCCGGTGTGTTGTGGAAAACAAACTTGTTTCTTGGTCTTGTTTGCACCATCTAGACGAATAAGAATGCCACAACATTAATATTAATATGAAACAACACGTTCAATAAGAAGAGAAGTAACCGTAGAACACATGTGCAAAATTAGCAATACACATGTGCAACAGGAGTATACTGCACATGTGTAGTAAGTGTTTGGAATGTTTGAACAAGTGCAATGAGGGGCCCCTGTTCCAATTTGCATACACAATCAGAACTTGTTAAATTTTTATGTGCAATAATGGGATCTGACTTTAATTTAACCCGTAAAAAATCCATATTGCTTAAATACAAAAAATACCTATGTGCAGAAATACATATGTTTTGAAAAACATTTGTGAATGGTACCGTGGTAAAATTCACATCAAGTTTCCATTCAAGCATTTGTATTGCTGAAATACATAAAATGCGTATGACAATGCACATGTGCACAATCAGGAATACACATGTGCAAAAGGGTGATTTGTACATGTGCAGTAAGTGTTTGATGGTTATATGTGCAAAAAACTAAATTTTGCATACAATATAGTTCATTTACAAAAGTCTTCGTGCTTCCATGAATAAAGAGCAACTACTAATTAGTCAGATTTGATGGTTATATGTGAAAAAAACTAAATATTGGCAGAAATTAATCACATTGAATGAGTAGGCAATTTTGGCAGAGATTAATCACAAATTTTTGGAGAGATTAAAGGGTTTTGCACATGTGCAATGTGATAGATTTTGCACTTGTGTATTGTCCTTTAAGCAGTTAATTTTGTATCTTTTCATGAAAACAGCCTTTAATTGTTTTGTTAACATCTGGTCATCTTTCCTACATGGGTATACACTTGAGGACACAACAGGAATATCAATTAATGGCATTAGAATTACTTCCCTTGTTCTCCTCCACTGGAGCTACTGAGTTATTATAATAGCCTTGCATTTACCAGCTTTTATAAATGTCTGATTATCATCTAGACATCTACTATGCAGCTATGGCCATGGGTTCAAATTCAAAAATAGCTTTGATTATTTATGTTTTATTTTCAGCTCTAGTGTTTTGTTGCTTTAGAAATATAGTATTGCCTTCATCTCTTCAAGAGCTTTTCTTATGTTAAATTTTCATTTCATGAATTTGTAAACTACCCCCAACTTCAACAGCTAATGAATATCCAGACAAAACCCAAAAAATAAAGAGAAGTCCTAGATAATTACAGCCACTAAGATGCCACCTTCATGTAGGCATAAGTATCATGTGTTCATTGCCTTGTACCCTTGTTCTATATAAGACTGCACAATAACTAATAATCTTGTACATATTTAAAGGGTTTTGCATATGTGCAATGTGATAGATTTTGCAATTGTGTATTGCTGAAATACGGAAATTACATATGATAATACAATGTGCAAAACCTATCACATTGCACATGTGCAAAACCCTTTAATGTCTACCAAAATTTGTGATTAATCTCTGGACATAATGCTTGACAACGAATGTGATGAATTTGCACCATTCGATTTGCACATGTGCAAAAGGGGGATATGAACATGTGCAATAACTATTGAATTGAAAATTTTTTACTACAAATACTCGTTTTGTAATACGCAAAAACCTAATTTTTTATCATGTGCACAGCATAATATGCATGATTTCATATTAAGGCATAAAAAAATGGCAACGCCGGAACAAGTGCAAAATACCCCTTTTGCACATGTGCAAAATTAATTTTCATACATAAACCTAAATAGTCACAGTGAATGAGTCGGCATAATGCTTGAACATGTGAATCGATTACACCAAACTTGAAATCGGTAACTGGACATAATGCTTGAACATGTGAATCGATTACACCAAACTTGAAATCGGTAACTCAAAGTAGAACATATGAAACTTACAATTTACGGATGTATAACACCAGACAATCTTCGAACGGGATTGCTAGGAATTGAAGACGACCGGAGGGTTTAGAAGCGGTTCTCACCTTCGTTAGCGGAAGAATGGGTTGAAGACGATGAGAAATGGAGATGAAACGAGCGAGGGAGCTGATATACAAACAGAAGGTGAGAAAATAACGGGATTGAGAATATTTTGTTGTTGGTTAAAAGTTTTATATCCCTATAATACCCTTTTCATTAAAAAAATATGGTATTTGTTTGACAATTATTTTTGGTATTAAAAAATCATTTTAATGCAAAAATGATTGGTTGTGAATGGTACCCCGGTACCCCAGTCTAACTTGGTACCCCATTGATCTTGAATCTATATATATATATATATTGTAGGTCCCGAGAGGTTCCCAAAGTATATAGTTATAAGCTGTAGAGGGGGGGTGAATACATCAATTTAAAAACTACACACTCTTTTCTCAATGTTTGTATGTATTATCAACAATTTGTTAATTACAAACAAGCTTGAATGCGGAATAGTTCAAGCTGAGATGACAGATACAACAGTATGCTCACTAGTCTAAGACAAACTCAAACTAGTATACAATGAATACACTCACTAAGAAGCACTCACTGTGTTTACAAGACTTAAGGGAACAGCTTATGTAAAACAGCTTAGACACACAGATGCTGGTTTACACAGAAGGCTTGCATGCATGAAAATCACACTTGCACGTTCACTCTTGGTTTCAGCACTTAGCTTTCTTCACACCTCTTTCTGTCCTTAGAAGCTTCCTTTTATACTCACTTCAGAGGATCTAAGAGAAACATCTTCATTGGACAGAATGAAAAAGGAGAAGTCTTGTTGAAAAGACAACATAACCTTTTCTGCACTTTTCTGAAAAGCCGACTTGTCTTCACATGTGCAGAACTTTTGTCTTTTTACTTTGTCTACTGTTGCATTGCCTTTAACTAATTTAGGAATGTCAACTTTGCGTCTTTCTTCCTTGTAAAGGCCTATTTTGATATAAGAAAAAGATCTGTCACCCTTTTTCAAATAACCTTTTGTCTTCATGTTACAGAACAGCTTGGGCAAGCTGAGAGTTCTGTTTTCCACTTTGTCTTCGCTTTGTAAACGTGATCTAGCAGTCAAAACAATAACATGATGACTTGGAAACATATTCCATAAAGTGTTTAGAGCCTGTTCACAAAGAACGGGTTCTGTTCACAAGAACAGACCACTTTAAATCCAAGCT
>JAANYP010001763.1:22709-114529 GCA_020465985.1 Centrapalus pauciflorus
AGGCTCTTAAGAATTTGTGTGTTTCACACTGCATCACGTTTCTCTGAACAGCTAGGCAGAACAGGTTATACATGTTCTGCTACTTAGTCATTTGTTGAAAAAATTGAACAAGCTGAGGAAATACAAAACAGGCTGACAAAAACAGTTTATTGTCCAGCCTGATCTGATGGTCAATCTTTCAACCTGTTCACTTCTTCCAAACTGTAGTACAAAAGCCATTGTCTTGTAACCTGTTCAACTATGAAACACAACCTGTTTACAAAAGGGAGCAGGCTGACGGCCACAGTTTGAAGGGATGAACAGCTTGAAGACTGAGAACCTCTGTGGTGACCCTGCTCATCACAGGTTTTGACAAAACAGCGTAGACCAAAAGTTTTAAGGACGGGCGTCAGAAGTAAGTACTTAAATTATGTTTTATTTAACTTAATTACTGCGGATAATTGGGGTTTACGTGTGTTAGTGATTAAAAAGGTCAAGTGGTCTGACAAATGTTCTGACATGGACAACCGTTCCGTTTTTCCGTCAACTAACATTTCAAATCAAACCGCCCAAATCTTTTCTCTCTCATATACACGACCATTCAAATCCTATAAATACCTACATACTGTTTCATCTTCGTCTTCCTCATAATTTCCAGAAATCCTCAAGAACCCTAAAAATCGACTAAGTGTTTTTTTTTTTTTTGCTTCTTCACACCTCAAAAATTCCCAAATGGCTCACAGACCTAATCCCTTTCTCCCAGTGTTCGTTGGTGAGGACGTTGTCAAACACTCGTCAGTCACCACAATGCTGACTATCAAACCCACCAACTACATTGCTAACTTAACCATTCCCAAAAACTATGTGGGGAAGGGTTATGAAGAAATGGTGGAGTTCCTTCAAGTTCATCCGTTGAACTACGCGATGACTGCATCTCCTGGTGTCCTGTATCAGGAGATGGTATATGAGTTTTGGTACACCTGTGCTTACAACCCAGAAACCAAAGTCATCCAAGGTACTATTCTCAATGGGACTCAGACCATTGAGATTAGTTCTGATCTGCTCAGGGAGGTGCTACATCTACCAACTGCTGCAACTTATGATAAACCCCAAGCTGAAAATGATCAAATGGGCAATCTGCTACGCTTCTGTGGTGTGGCAGAACCCAAAATAGGAGCAACACTATTCAGGAAGGACCTCTCTCCTACCTACAGTTATCTCTTCGCCTCAGTGGTGATGAGTTTTGGAAGCAAAGTTGGTTCATTTGACCAACTCAGCAGAGATGAAGTTCCTATCGCCCTACAGTTCGTGGATGGGACTACCCTTGATATGGGTAAATGGATTTTTGTGAATTTGAGGAACCTGGTGCAGCAAGAGTCAAGACCAGCTGCTGTTCGATATCCCAGGTTTCTGAGCCTCATTTTCAAGCATGTATGTGGTGAGCATCTCTATAACTCTCAGCCTCTTCTTAAAACTGCTGCATTCCCAGTTATAGGGAATAGAGTTTTCTATACTCCAGTCCTGCAGAATGAGCCTCCTCTATCCACACCAATGAGGAGGCTGCTAGGTTTGGTGGAAGGACCCTCTACTGTGAGGGTGGATCCAGAGACTGCTCCCACCAGAAAATCCAAAGCCAGGTCCAAGCTTGTCAAAAGGACCCTGGCAACTGAAGCTGGGCCTGTGAAAAAGAAGGCCAAAACAGCTCAGTCTGAGTCTGTTCCTTTAGCCTCTGTGGCTGAGGAAGAGCAGACTCCTCACCCTGGTTCATTTGTTGAGCCTGAAGCCTTTGTGGCTGGTGCCTCTGTGGCACAAGAGACTATGGAACAGGCCAGCCCCACTGTTCCTAGCCCAGTCTCACATCCTGTCCAAACAGATCCTCTTCCTACTCCACAATCACCCACATCATCCATCCATTACCAACGCAAATCATTAGCCAAAAAGAAACCAGCCCACAAAACCACCTCCTCTGTTCCCTCTCAACAGGGTTCAGTTGAAAAAGAAGCAACCCCAGCTGCCTCTCCTATTTTGGGAGCAGGTTCAGCTCATTTGGAGCCTGCTTCACTCCAATCTGAGTCTACCCAGAGTCAGCCTAGACCCTCTGGTTCCTCCCAACAGGAACCAGTTGTACAAACGGAGATACCCACATCAACTATCCAAGCCTCCCAACAGGCTGAGGATATTGAAAGACAGGAGTCCTCTCCACTCCATACTGTGTCCACACTGTCCCCCACTCATATCTCCTCACACCCTGAGTCTGCACGAGGTGCCCACGCTGCTGATATAGACCAATCAGCAGCTCAGCCTCAAACTTCTGCTCCCCATGATACAGCTGTTCTACACCAACCAGCTGCTGAGGGACCAACAACCCAAGCTGATGAACCTCAGGGATCATACCATCCCTCTGGTGAGGCTGCTCCCTTCATGCAAATTCCATCAGCAGGTTTCACCACTGCTGATGTTGAAATGCATATCCCATCTCCCAATGATGAGGTGCCTTTAGACCAAGGCACTGCAGAGGGAACCACCACTGGTCTTCATGAGGGTGTTGCAACACAAGCAGCATCTGAAAGGCCCCAAACATCATCCCCTTCTCCTGGTGATGCAGCTACAGCCGCTGCTGAAGGACCTCTTGATCCCTCCAACCTGGGCCATCTTACTTTTGCCCAGGCTATGGAGCTTCTGTCCCAAGTCCCTCTTCCCTCTCCATCACATCCTCAAACACCAGCCTCATCATCATCTTCTCCATCTACCCACTCCAAACAATCCACCCATACACCACCATCTCCCAAAGACCTGCCTTTGAAGGATCAGCTTTCTTTGCTGACCAACAAAGTTGGTTCTTTGGAAAACACCATGCACTCCCTACCATCCATCATCTCAGACTCTGTGTCTGAGCAGCTCAAAGGCTTCTTTGATATGTTCAAAGAATCCTTCCCAGTCACTCCCCAAACTGACAACTCTTCACAGCTGATTGCACTCACTGCACAGCTGCAAACTGTATCCAACTCTCTCTCCTCTATCCTCTCCTTACAACAGGACTCTGTGTCCTCTATGGCAGCCATTTCCCAACAGCTGTCATCTCTCCTCACTTCTTGCCACACTACCCTTCCTAACACATTGGCCAGCCTGAACACTCTTATTGGCTCTCTATCAAATACTGTGTCCTCAGACCTTGCTGATGTGCAAGATACTCTTGAAGTCCATCTTGCACAGCTTCAAAGCCTGTTGTTCACAGCTTCTGATAGAGAAAACATTGTTAAGCTGACCACTCTTGCTGATTCCCAAGCCTCTTCTCTTCAGGCCTGTCTTTCCCAGCTTGCAGAGGTTAAGGACAACCTGGCTTTCTTAGTGACAAGCCTGGTTGGCCCCAAACCTGCTGCCAAAACTGCTGGTAAGCCTGCTGACTTTGTGTCTTCAGGCAGACCAGGTGTTGAAGGTGCTGTTCCATCTCCTTCAAAGGGGGAGAAGTCATCTGCCTCGAAGACTAAGTCTAAGGGGGAGAAAACCTCTTCTCCTAAGGAGAAAGCAGTACCTACAACTCCCACTGGTCAACCAGCAGGGACATCTACAGGTACAGCTGAAGGTGCCTCTCAAGCTGCTATGCCTACTCAGGCTGTCTCTCCAAACCCTGCTCAGTCTAAGGGGGAGGAAGTCATTCCTGAGGACAGGCCTAGCAGTAAAAGGAGGCACTTAATTCTAACTGAAGAAGAAGAAGAAGAAGAGGAAATTCCTGAAGTTGCTACAGCAGCTAAAGGAAAAGAAAAAGCAGCCATTGATCAACAACAGCAGAAAGCAGCTGATCTTAAGTTTCACAAAGCCAGGGCTAAAGAGATGGGTCTTCCTATGCACAAGTACTTTGAGTTTAGAGAAGAACAGCTTCAAGCTCTGGAGGAATTGAGAAAAGAAGAAGAATCTGCTAAAGCTGCTAAATCTTTTGCACTTCAAGAAGCAAAGAAAATTAAAATGTCTACCTTGGAGGTGCAAAAGAAATTAATGGAAGCTGCTAAGGAATCAGCAGGAGAAAAGGAGGGAGAAAAAGCACAGGGTGCTCAGGTCTCTGTGACCAAGACTCAAGTACCCTCTGCCAGAGCCAAATTCCACTTTGACAACTTGGCTAGAAAGAAATTTCATGATGTTGCTACTAGAAGGCTTGCCAAGGAAGCGATTGTCAAAGCTGTTCCCATTTCAAGAAAAGGCACACAGTGGAAGCTTCAGATCACCAGGATGGGTGCAACAGGCCCTGAAATGGAATCCTACGATCACACTGATGTTGCACAGATGGGATACAGGGAATGGGTGGAACTGGCAGTTGCCCTGAGCCAGTCTAAGTCAGAAACGGCTAAGACTATCAGGGCATACATCAAGAAGCTGATGGAGAGAGTAAGTGAGCTGGGCCTGATTCCAAAAGAAGTAAAAGAGGGTGTCTCTGTGACATACCCCAAAATAAAGGCCAGAAGGACAAAGAAGGATACAGAGATGGAGCTACTCCTTACGCTGATTGAACAGGGCGACTATGCCATTGAAATAAAAGGAGTTGATCATAGTCTGCCTAAAGGAATAGAGTTTGAGGATGGCAAGATTATTGAAGAACCTGAGCTGGGGGCATTTTTTGTAGATCCCCTAACTCAGAAGAAGTGCTTCCAAAGAGCCTCAGAGCTGTACAAAGTTGATCTGAGACAACTTGCCGCCTTCAGACTTGCAGTTTCTTTCAGGCAGTCTAGCAAATGGAGAGCAGCCATCTGGGATCAGCTCAGAGGCTTCTATGAAAGAGGAGAGCTCAATGATCCCAAGTTCATGATCATCAGAAGTGAAATTGAGGAACTTGAGGATACAAGGGAAGAACTGGAAAAGATGGTTCAGGATCCTTCTCCATTGATATGAAGTCCATCTACCATCTGGGTAGGTGAAGAATGGAAGCTGTCCATCAGTTGGACAGGCTTGCCATTATCTGCTCCCAACTCAAACAGTCCAAACATCTTGTACATTAGTTGTACATCCTGTACATTAGTTGTACATTATTACATAAGTTGTAATTTTTGCTTTTACATTAGTTGTAAAATACATTAGTACATTAGCTGTACTCTTGTAAGAACATGTGTTGTTCTAGTATAGTCAAGAATAAGTGTATATATAAACTGATCTTTTACTTTACTGTAATGTTGTAATTTCAATTCAGAAAAATGTACTGTAAAAATATATAGTGACTTTTGATAAGACCAGCTTGGACTGGTTATTGCAAATAGGGGGAGATTGTTAGGCACAAAAAGGCCTCAGTCAAACCTGTTCTACATCTGAGGGGGAGATTTATAGTCAAACCTGTTGATGCATTTGAAGGTTGAATTTAAGGCCTGTTATATGCCTTATTGAAACCTGAAAATGATTTGCAATATCAGTCTAAAGCTGTTCTATATGTTGCATGTGTTGCAACTAAGACAGTTTGTCCAAGCTGCTCTGTCTGCTGAACAGGCTGGACATAAACTGTCTACGCTGCTCTACACTGTTGAGCAGCTTGGGCAATTTTAAAGTGTTCTGTTCTTTGTGAACAGGCTAAACACTTTATGGAATATGTTTCCAAGTCATCATGTATTGTTTTTGACTACAAGATCAGTTTACAAAGTCGAAGACAAAGTGGAAAACAGAACTGCTCAGCCTGCCCAAGCTGTTCTGTAACATGAAGACAAAAGGTTATTTGAAAAAGGGTGACAGACCTTTTTCTTATATCAAAATAGGCCTTTACAAGGAAGAAAGACGCAAAGTTGACATTCCTAAATTAGTTAAAGGCAATGCAACAGTAGACAAAGTAAAAAGACAAAAGTTCTGCACATGTGAAGACAAGTCTGCTTTTCAGAAAAGTGCAGAAAAGGTTATGTTGTCTTTTCAACAAGACTTCTCCTTTTTCATTCCGTCCAATGAAGATGTTTCTCTTAGATCCTCTAAGTGAGTATAAAAGGAAGCTTCTAAGGTCAGAAAGGAAAATGAAGAAAGCTAAGTGCTGAAACCCAAGAGTGAACGTGCAAGTGTGATATTCATGCATGCAAGTCTTCTGTGTAAACCAGTATCTGTGTGTCTAAGCTGTTTTACATAAGCTGTTCCTTTAAGTCTTGTAAACACAGTGAGTGCTTCTTAGTGAGTGTATTCATTGTATACTAGTTTGAGTTTGTCTTAGACTAGTGAACATACTGTTGTATCTGTCATCTCAGCTTGAACTATTCCGCATTCAAGCTTGTTTGTAATTAACAAATTGTTGATAATACATACAAACATTGAGAAAAGAGTGTGTAGTTTTTTAAATTGCTGTATTCACCCCCCCTCTACAGCTTATAACTATATACTTTGGAAACCTCTCGGGACCTACAACTGGTATCAGAGCAGTTTAGAGTGTGTGTCATTCTAGATCTCTCATTCTCCCAAGTTTCCATGGATTATTCCAACCAATACCAGAAGTAGAATTGTAAAATTCGGTATCTTTTGGTTGATTTAAATAGATTGTTTGATCTGTTTTACCTCTTTTAATAACTCATCTTCCAATGTCTTTATTTTCTCATAGATTTTTGTTCTTTCTTCGAAAATGGCATGATATTTTACAGAATAATTTGAAGCCTCTAACTTTGCCAAATTCAGTTTTTCTTTTAAGTTAGATATATTGTTATTTAGTTTTGGATTTTGCTTTGAAGTTCATTTGTATCTTGCAAATCTGAAACTGCTCGTAATGCTAATGCTTTATCCTTGGAAAAGTCCAATACTAACGCATGTTCGTGATTTAACTTGTTTTCCAAGGAATGAGCATTTTTCTTTTCAGCCTTTAATGATTTCTCAAATTTCTTTAGCATAAAGGCCATTTGTGTTAATTTTTCTTCAAGCAAACTGGAATCATCATTTTCAGATTCAGAGTTAGAATTTACCTCCGGTGTTTCTGAACTATCTGATTTCTCTGAATCTGATTCATCAGTCTCTTTGTCTTTGCTGCAGCCAGCATTCCCTGTTGCCATCATCGCAAATTCTTCAGTCACTTCCTCATCAGACTCTTCCTTGTCTTCATTTTCTTCATCCATTAACCCAACCCATACCTCATCTTCTGCTACCGTTGCTGACTCACTCAGTTCTGATTCGTTGAAAACTTCTGATTTCAAGCAGATATGTGCATCTTCATCCAATATGTCTTCATCTTCTGATAGATGTAGCCAATGATCACCCTCAACCATAAGAGCTTTTCCAGCTTCCTTTTCTTTGGCTAGAAGTGCCTTTCTTGTGTAGTAATCAGAGTTTTTGACTACCGGCATTCTGCACTCTCAGGCAAAGTGTCCGGTGTAGAATATGTATTCCCATATATTTCAGCACCTTTGATGATTCTTTCACAATACCCAAGAAGAAACAAGCTCTATAATGGGGTAATAATGAAGAAGACAAAAAGAATATTTAGAGAATAATGCAAGTGGCGGCTGCAGTAAGTATTTCAATATTTCAACCGTGAACTACAATAAAGTAACCCTAGGAGCATTTATAGCTCCAATTAATTATCTATGGGGCATTGACACAAATGGCCCCTAGATTTTTACAAGGAAACAACTACAAAGTTAAATACTAAGAAATTAATTATTACAAAATAACTCCAGAAGATCGAAATTACATGTCTAACAATCTCCCCCTTTTCGATCATTTTGGAGGTCCTGGAACTCTGGCATGATCAGTTGATTCTCGGAGTCCAAGGATGACGTCGAAGCGTCTGGTCACTTGTCTCAAATGTAGCCATTCGTTCAGGAGGTCAATGCCACTGAGGGTATCCTGTATCTCCTTTGGTGAGCATCTTTGTTCAGGATCTGGTTGAGCATCAAAATCTTGTACTTTCTGTGTTAGTGCAGCTCGAACCAATCGGAGTGTACCATCGGAGTAACATGGAAGATCCTCAAAGCGCATGTACCTTTTATAGCCCTTGTAATTGACAAAAATGGCACCCGGGTCTCCAGAGAGTACAACTCTGTAGGCCGGATGATGGGCTAGGAAGAAGCTGTCTTGTTCTGGTGCTCGTAGGCCCACTTTAACCAACGCGCTCTCGATCGCCATCTGGAAGTCTCTGAGGCACATAATGATCGAGCGGCGGTTCATGCTTCGAACTAGGGCACCTACAGCAGTCATGTGGGTCATGCGTTTTTTGATGCGATTTTTCAAGCAGTTGTGTAAAAACTCAACGTCGTCTGCCCTTATGAAGTCAAGGTCATTCTCGAAGATGTCATCAGTCGTGCCATCTTCTCTTTCTACTTGAAAGGAAGGATAGTAGACTTTGGCTCTTTTGCACATTGTTATGGTTCGGAGTTTCTTTATCTTCGATTTTTAGACCTTTGACCTTCTTTCCCGGAGCATTAATTGATAGTATTCGGCCTGTTCATCTTTGGTTACAGTTGTAAGTTCCATAAGTAGGCGTCTGCTGAAGGATCCAGGCTTCTTTCTGAATACCATTTTGAATCTCTCTTCTAAGTACGGATTCTGAAACTGCTCCGGGGGAAACTTCTGTAGGAATTCTTTGAGGCCCTGAACGGGGGGTTCGTCGATTTCAGACCTTTTAGCTTCAAGAAGCTTTATGATTGTCCCCCGCCGTTCTTGTCGAATTTTGTCCTTTTCTTCTTGAGGCAGTTTTTGTACTTCACCTTTTGAATACTGACCTACCCAGAATATGTCATCTTTCCTAAATACACCAGGTCCTTCTAGAGTTTCATCAAAGCAATCGACCCTTTTGGTTTGAGAAGGACCTGGTTGTTCAGTTTGCTGGACTAGAGGAGGGCTTGGGGATCTTGGAGGGCTTAGGACAATATGGGAGTCTTTGAGTGACTGGGGAGCTTGAATAGATGAAAGGATTTCTTCTTGAGGGGCAGGTGGTGGTGAGTTTAGGAAGTCAAAGGAAGAGGATGAAGATTTTTTCGTTGGAGATTCGGGTTCATGCTTAGAAATTATTAAGGGTTCGCTGTCGTCAATATCGGAGTCTGAATCAGATACCAATATGATTTCAACTTTCTCATGAGCTTCCTTGAATTCTACCATAACTTTCATCGTATCCAGTGGAGCTGGACCCTCGAACATGGGCTCGTCTTCTATCAATAAGTATTCCTAAGCCTCCTGCCTCTGTTCCCCTGACCCCTAAAACTCTGTCCCTTCGGTGGTCTCTGCTCCCCCTATTAACATCATGGGGTCCTCATACTGAACTTTCTGCCTTTTCTCCCCCTCATGACGATCAGGGTCATCCCGATCGTCATGTTTCCTTTTTGGAGCCTCTGCCTGAGGGCGGCACTGGAGTTCAATTACCGCCGACTCGAGGCGGTCCATTCTAGAATTAATCTGCTCTTGGACTTGAAGAATTAATCGTGTAAGCGCATCGATCTTGTCCGAGAGCTCTGCCAGTTGGTTTTGGACTGAATGGGATCCTGGTGGAGGGCCAGCTTCAGAAGCGACACCCTTACCCTTTATAAGTGAAAGAAGGGCGGTGTGACGTTCCTCGGCAGCCTCCTTTTGGGCGTCCAGGTCAGCCTGGGTAACCACTCCGGCAGCACGTAGAGCTGCCGTTAACATCTCCAAGTTGATAGGGAGATGGCCGGAGGTGGATGGCATTGATTGAGCCACTCCCGGTCTTCCTTCCGTCATTTCTGGCTCCTGTATAGGACGCTCAGATCCAGAAGTTTGTGGAGCTGCCACAGAGGCAGCTCTTGGGAATGCCACGGAGGCATCGTGCGTTATGTGTGTATGAGGGGATGGAATTGTGAATGAAGGAAGTTCGGTAACGTGGGGAGGAGTGTGACCTCTTTCAACACCGCCACTCTCCGAATGAGAGGGCGATGGTGTATGTGCGATAACCCCGTGGAATGAAGTGGTCTCCCTTTGAGGGGAAACCAAGTGGGTGGTGGTGGTGATTTCGACCGTTAGACTGACGGTCTTATGATGTGGAGTCCGGCTGATTGGGCTTAGTTCACCCTCAGATGGAATATCTCTCGCTCGCACAACAGAGACAGTTCGTTCTGAGTCCGCTGTCTCTGCCGTCTCACCACCTGCTCCCTCGCTTACCAACACATGCTCCCTCTCACCTATACCCACATATTGTTGAACTTCCACCTGAGCTCCCTCATCCTCACTCATATTGGCCTCACCCTAACCCGTTCCAACCGCCTTGACCTCATTAGCAGAGATAGTGGAATTGTCATTATTGGCACTGTAGGGGCCCTCTTTGGCAGAGTTAGCTTTTGAATTGCCACAGTGGGGTAGACGTCTGCCTCTGGACGTTCGTGGATATCGTCATCATTGTCCATGGCATACTGGATGATGAGCTGCAGAAACCGCTGTAGAGGTATGTATTTTCTTCCTTTCTTGGTTCCCCTCTCCTCGTGGACTCGTCTTAATTCCTCGAAGAGGAAAGCAGCATAATCAACGTGTCGGTCAAAGGCAAAGCCGGTGAACATGGCTAGTACCTGAGCCGATGCGAAGTCGTGTCCGGAGTGCTTCGCGGTGAAGCACTTGTTGATTACATCAAAAAGGATCCGCCAGTGAGATTGAAGATTTTTGGTGCGGAAATCTGAGGGTTTGGAAAGAGGGCCATCATATCCCAGGGTTTGAATTTCAGCTAGGGTTTCGGTGATGGATGGGTTGGGATCAAAATGATCACGGGTTGGTAGGTAGAATTCGGCGGGTAGGTGAAGGATATGGCGTATGGCGGGTATGATCAGTTTGACTGGAACACAGTCGATGGTGGATGTAAAATGGGGTTCGGTGTCAGGAAAGTATTGCAACCTGTTCCAGAATTGTTGAAGGTAAATCTGGGGAACAGCAATGGCGGTGGATAAGGCATAATAGATGGGGTGGCGAGTGAGGATGTCAAATGCGAGGGTTTGGGGTTCTTTGGTTAGAATAGATACGTCGAGTTGCCAGTTGTGTGGAATAAACTCGACGAACTCGGCGTTGGGAAGGATGGATTGTTCTCGGAGTTGAGCGTTATTATTTGGGATGGGGTATGGTTAGGTTAACAACCGGTTCCATCATCCTGCAATGGTGCATCAGAGTTAGAATAATAAGACTTTAAATGATAAGGCATTGATGTGAAGTCTAGATAAGTGTGAAATAGAAACTGTCTGATCTGTTTAGCATCGGGTCTTTATTAGTAGAATAAAATTCTACTAATAAAGTCCAAAGTCAATCGTTAAGAGACCGATGTTAGATAAGACGTTTTCACTCAAACATTAGTCCTAACTCTAATCAATGGTGCACCGTGATGAAAATATTTTTGAATTTTTTTTAATTTATAGTGAAAATGCAAAAATGGAAAAATTAAAAAAAATGCTAAGTGTTGGATTTCGGATGGTCCGAACTCGGATGAACAGTGTCATCGAATTTGGATCAGCCCGAAATCCGGATGATGCATGAAAGGGGATGTTGTGGTCCGAATTCGGAAGGTTCATGAAGAAGGACCGAATTCGGATGGGAACCGAAATGGATGTAAGTGATGATGCGGATTTGACCCGAATTCGGATGAGGTTGTGACTTTGGTCCGAATTCGTATGGGATGTGCGGATGAAATGTTACATATGCAATGAAGACAAAAGACCGAATCCGGATGGAACACAAATGCGGATGAGGACCGAATTAGGATCCCATCCGAGTTCGGATGAACAGGACAGAAACACTTAGGCTTAAATGTAATTTTGAAAAATGTGAAGGCCGGAATTCGGATCAATAGTGAACCGAATTCGGATAATCAGTTGTCCGAATTCGGATCTACAGTGGTCCGAATTCGGTTTAGTTATTTTGAAAAAGTTAAAAATTTAGCCTAAGTGGGACATCCGAATTCGGACGTCCGAAGATGCATGCAGCAGTTAATGAGTTCATACAATTTATGAACGTGAACAGTTAAAATTTTAACAAAAATGCATGAAATTACAGATCCTAGTCTAAAAACATGTAAGGAACAATTTATATAACTATAACTAACTAAACAAAGTAGATTTAACATCCTAAAAATAGTAAAAACCGAAATGAAAAAGGAAGAAAAAATCGAGAATCAAACAGTTAAACTAGGAAGATAAATGCTAAAATAAAAGTAGAAATGTGTTACCTGATGATGCCGAAGTTAAGAAATGCACGAAAAATGGAGAAAAACGAGGAGTCACAAAGCTTGAAGTATGGTTATGGTGGTTTGGGCGGTGGTCGACGAGAGAAAAGAGAGAAGGGGAAGAGATATTTTTGAAAACTTGAAGGAGAAGGAGTTGACCTTTGACTCCCACCCTTTTAAAGTCAGATGGGTCGGGTCGGGTCAGCAAAAAGGTCCGCGCCCAAGGTGAAATGGGCCGCCGGTTTTTTTGTTTCAAAACACACCAAAAACACAACACATAAAAAAAATATTGGGCCTTAAGAAAATAAATGGAAATAAAAAAAAATTTTAAACAAAGAGTTGGCCTAATTAATTAAATCTTTTTGAGTATTTTCTTTGAATCAAATAAACAAACAAAAATATTTTTGGTATTTTCTTTTAGAATCTAAAAGAAGATAAAAACTAAACCAAACCAAAATAAGATAAAATAAAATATTTTTGGGTTTTTGATAAATTCGAACACTTAAAATCTTTTTGGGATTTTCTGACGTATTAAATGAAACTTAAAATTAATTAAGATATATCCAACCTAAAATTTGAAATTTAACTACAAAAATTAAACGGAAACAAAGAATTATAGAAATTAAAATTCTAACATTACTCCCCCTCAAATAGAGACCGGTTCCTTTCCTTTTTGTTATTCTGATTAAGCTCGTGACCCTTTTCAGCCTTTAAGATACAGACAAACCTGGATAATGTTTGCGTCCCACTCCGTGATGAATAATTCACACAGCAATTTGTCAGGATCATTAATTATTAAAAATGTACACAGATAAGGAAATATTGAGTTTCAATTTTGTGACACAATCCTTAAATTTAAATAACAGATATTTTCTAAAATAATGGAATTTCAATCACGATAGATTGAAATAGAATTATTTAAGACAATATCTGATATTTAATTGGAAGGCGGATTCAACATGCCGATATGGGATACTAAAAACTGAAAACGAGGTTCGTCTAAAGCTTTAGTAAATATATCCGCAAGTTGATATTCCGTGCCAACAAAATACAACTCAATGGTTCCCTTTTCTACGTGATCTTTAATAAAATGATACCTGATATCTATGTGTTTTGTTCGAGAGTGCTGCACGGGATTGCAAGAGATGGCAATTGCATTTCGAGAATCACAGTAAATTGGGATATTGGTGAGTGAGAATCCATAATCGCGTAATTGTGTTCTCATCCACAGCACTTGAGAGCAACAGCTTGCAGCTGCTACATACTCAGCCTCAGCTGTGGATGTGGAAACACAGTTATGCTTTTTGGAAGACCAACTCACCGGTCTATCTCCTAAAAACTGTATTCCTCCCGACGTGCTTTTTCTGTCAACTCTACAACCTGCAAAATCAGCATCTGAAAAAGCGGTAAGATCGAAATCGGTTCCCTTTGGATACCATAGACCAAGTTCGGGCGTACCCTTAAGATAACGAAAAATGCGTTTTACCGCAGTTAGGTGTGATTCTTTTGGGTCGGCCTGAAATCTAGCACAAAGACATGTTGAAAACATTATATCCGGCCTACTAGCAGTCAAGTACAGTAAGGATCCTATCATTCCTCTGTAAGTGGTATTATCGACACCTTTCCCAAAAGGATCGGTGTCTAACTTACAGTTGGAGGCCATGGGAGTTGCGATACTCGTGCAAGAGTCTAACTTATACTTCTTGAGAATGTCAAGAGTATATTTCGACTGGTTCACAAAAATCCCATTGTCAAGTTGTTTGACTTGTAATCCGAGGAAAAAGTTCATTTCCCCCATCATACTCATCTCGAACCTGGACTCCATTAGGGCTGAAAAATCCTTACAAAAATTACTGTCAGTAGATCCAAATATAATGTCGTCGACATATATCTGTACTAGCATTATATGTGGGCCTTCCCTTTTAGTGAACAGAGTTGTGTCCACCACACCTTTACAGAAACCGGCAGAAATAAGGAAATTGGAAAGACTATCATACCATGCTCGAGGTGCTTGTTTTAAACCATAGAGGGCTTTATCTAGCACATAAACATGGTCAGGTTTATGTGCGTCAACAAAGCCTTGTGGTTGTTCAACATACACCTCCTCGTTAAGTTCACCGTTTAGAAAGGCAGTCTTGACGTCCATTTGGTACACTTTGAAATCTTTGTGTGCCGCGTACGCCAAGAAGATTCTGATTGCTTCGATCCGTGCAACTGGAGCGAAGGTCTCGTCATAATCTATCCCTTCTTGTTTTGGTAGCCTTTGGCAACAAGTCTTGCTTTATTCCTTATCACAATGCCGTTCTCATCTCGTTTGTTCTTAAAGATCCACTTTGTTCCGATCACTGTACGGTCCTTTGGTTTGGGAACTAACCGTCATACTCTTAACTGTTCAAACTGGTTGAGTTCCTCTTGCATTGCAACTATCCAATCTGGATCTGTTAGGGCTTCATCCACACGAGCGGGCTCAATCATACTAAGGAATGATGCGAAGAGGCATTCATTAGCAGACGCCCTACGAGTTTGGACTCCTGTTGACACATCACCAATGATTTGATCTGTTGGGTGACTTCGGGTCCATTTAATCTCGTGTGGAAGGGGTGCTCGGGATGGAACCTCAGTGGTTAACGTGGGGATGGATGAAGATTCATGGTCAATGGTTTCAAATGATGGTACCACTGGTTCTGGTTCGATTCCCGAGTTTTCAGGTGAAGAAAGAATTGTTGGTATTATATGTGAGGGAATTATATGAGTGGATTCAACTGCGGATGTGTCGGTGGATGATGTAGATGGATGAGGGTATGTTGATGAAGATGGAGCGGAGAAACTTTGCGGCGCAGTTGAACTGGAAGGATTACCTACATTATTGACAACATTAGACACACTAGCGTTAGGACCGAAAAATTCAACATAAAAAGGATCAAACAAATTGACTAAATCAGAAGAAGAAAAAGAAATGGGATTATTAGAAGAGTCTCCAGGCATTTGAGTAATGCAAGGTCCTGATTGATCAACTTCGGGTGCCAGTTCAGCCAACTCATCAAATGTGACATGCACACATTCATTGACTGTTCTGGTTCGGGTATTGAATGCGCGATAGGCCTTCGAGTTGGATGAATATCCAATGAAGATCGCTTCATCCACCTTTTCATTAAACTTCCCGAGGTTGTCTTTGTCGTTCAGCACATAGCACCTGCAACCAAATACGCGTAAGTACTTGATAAATGGTACTTTATTCAAAAAGAGTTGGTAAGGAGTTTTGTTAAAGCGCTTATGGATAATGGAGCGATTTTGTGTATAGCATGCTGTTGATACGGCTTCAGCCCACAAGAACGGAGGTAGGTTCGAGTATGTGAGCATTGTACGAGCGGCTTCCACTAGCGTATGGTTACGCCTTTCCACGACCCCATTTTGTTGAGGTGTTGGAGCAGCAGAATATTGATGTTGAATACCTTTGGATCGAAGGAAGCCCTCAACTACCGAGTTCTTGAATTCCGTGCCGTTATCTGATCTGATTGATTGCACTGACAGCTGTTGTTGGGTCTCCACACTCTTGATAAAATCTATGATTTCTTGAGCTGTCTCGTCCTTGGAACGCAAGAACCTGACCCAGGTATATCGTGAATAGTCATCAACGATAACCAACACATATCGTTTTCCGTTTATGCTTTGAGTCCGCATAAATCCATGTGAAGTAACTCCAATACTCTTTTTGTTGATGGTTCGGGCTTTGGTTTGTGAGATGATCGTTTCATCTTTCCTTTCTCACAAGCTTCACACAAATGTTTCTTTTCATAGCGCAATTCAGGAAGACCTTTAACCAATTGTTTCGCAGCCAGCTTGTTGATATTATCAAAGTTCAATGGGATAATCTTCGACGCCACAACCAAGAGTCTTTCGAAGAGGCTTTTGATAATAAGCAAATGTTATCCTTCACTATTAGCTTGGCTACGTCAATGGTGTAGAGGTTAGAGTTTCGGGAACCTGTTAGGATTTCTTTTCCATCCATACTCTTAACACTGCAGTTCTTAGCTCTAAAAGTTACCTCTAGTCCTTTGTCACAGAGTTGTCCTATGCTAAAAAGATTATGTGATAACCCCTCAACATAGTCAACGTCCTTGATGACCAGATTATTTAGAACTAAGTCCTCGTATCCTTTGATGTGAGCCTGATGGTTGTTCCCGAATTTTACCGTTCTGCAATACTGTTCAAGTACGTTGGACAGCAATTCTCTTCTTCCCGTCATATGCTTGGAGCAACTCGAATCCATATACCAAATGGACTTGGCCTGAAAAACAAATAAATTCATACAATGAAAATCTATATGCATTCAAACACATCCATTTTTAATTCACAATCAAACCGTCTTCTGAACCGAGTTGTTCAGAAAACATGATGAATTAAGACCGGGTCCTGGGCTGTGTGCACAGAAGCCAAACGTGTCGGTTTAAGCACAACCGACAAGCAAAAGAATGGGTCATAGTCTATGGTAACTAGAAGCCATTTCATTGAAGAACGGGTCTTCATCAGAAGTAACCAAGAACCATCTGCATAAAGATCACACAACTTTGGGTACCCACCTCAATATGGGTCCCTTTTTGTTAGGAGTTCCAGATTTATATGGCACGTGTACAGTTTTAGGAACCCATTTAGCATTTGTGTGTGGTCCGGATGCATAACCCTTTGGAATCCATTGAAGATTGGATTTATTGGGCTTTGGAACCTTAGGCGCTGAAATTGCCTTTGGTTTTTGTCTTTTTGAGACCTTTTTGACCGTTGCTTTGGTTTTGGGCCTTGGCAACGGACAAGTCTCAATTTTATTTGAGGCCGATGATGCAACATTTTTTTTTCTTTTTCGAATTCGTTTAACAGGATATGGCACGAAAGCATTCATTTCAGGAACCTGTCGTCTATAGCGAGTTGGACATAGATTAGATAATTCACTGAAAGAGTACTTTAAAGAAACAACAGAATTCGGTACATCATTACATGCATTGTCACACACATTGTTACACAAATTGTCTTTAGAGATTACAGACATCCTATCTCTAGTAACAAATTCATTTGGCATTATAGCCTTCTTCACAAAAAAAAACTCGTAAAATCCAGCATGGTGGTTTTTGGAACTCTTCTTATATGATCTGTAGGAACAAAACGATTAGAGTCAGTAAGCATGGAAGATTTAGACTTGACAGAATTTTCTTTTTGTTGGTGAGTGGGTTTCTTAAAAGACTTGGATTTGATCTGAGTCTTTTTAGAAACCTCATTTTTAAAAGGTTTTGAACACTCACCTTTATAAATGACAGAAGAAGTTTCAGCTTTGGCCTTACCTTTATTTGATGACACATATGGAATTTTTGTGGAATGAGAAACTGTTTGTTCTTTTGAAAAATCTTTCAATTTTTGTGAAGCCATTTCAAAATTTTCTCTGTACACAGTTACTTCCACAGATTGTTGAAAAGTTTGATTTACCAATTCTTCTTCGCTCTTAAGAAGAGCATCTTGAAGATCAGGAGCTTTCTTTTGAGACGACTTCAATTCCTTTTCTAAAACAGTGATTTGTTGTTGAATAACTTTTGCAGGAATATAAAGTTGAGGAGTTGATTTTACGGTTTCTGTTTTCAATTCAGCTTCTGAATAAGTTGACAAGAAGTCTTCCTCTAAAGTGGGTACTCTAGAAGAATAACTCTCGTTAAGTTCTTCATATTGAAAAGAAATTTCTTTTTCTTTATGAGCAACACGTTTCTCATTTTCTTGGTTTAAAACTTCTTTTGGTGACTCAAAAAAGAAAGATTTAAGACCGGCTCCCATATAATTCATGTCATAAAATAAAGGTAAAACATTTTGTGCTTTTTCCAAATATTTAGGATTTTTAAAACCGATTCCTTGTTTAGAATGGTAAAACCTAGTTTCTTTGGGCTGATTTAAGTGGATAGTTTGTTCTGTTTGACCCCTTTTTAAAAATGCATCGTCAAGGGTCTTTATTCGTGAGTACAAACTTATCCTTTCTTCTTCAATCATTTTATATTTTTCTAAACTGTCAATATTTTCCATATTTACCGCATCTAACTGTTTTGTAAGTACAAAAATTTCTTCTTTTAATGAGAGTTTTTCTTTTGATAACGTTTCCATGCAAGATTCAAGATATATATTCCTGTCCTGAATATCTACTTTTTCTATTAACATTTGTTTTATAACATTGTGATTAGTTAACCACTTTGAATGAAATAATTCAGACGACTCTTTTAAAGTTTGAGCTTGATGTTCAGCCTGTACACACTTTGCAGTTTCAGCATTTAATCTAGCTTGAAGATCAAGAATATGTGTGTGCAATGTACATTCATTATCTACAAATAAATTATTTACATGTGCAACAATGTAACAGGAATATACCTCATTTGTCTCAGAACCGGATGTAGAGCATTCGGGATCGTTGGTTGTGGTCATCAGACATGCTGGTGGATTTTTCAATGTCTCCCCCTCAGCAGCATGATCTGAAGTTTCAGCAGTGGAAACGGCACAATGCTCCAACCCAATACGATCAACCATGTAACAGTTCTTGCCCTTGTCATCCTCCTCGTCCGTGTCTTCAGCATCCCATTAGTCTTCCTGGGGGACGAGGGCCAACGCATCGGTTCTTTTCTTTGCGGCCTCCAGCTTTCTCTCGTAGTAGCCGACGTCTCTGTCAAAATTATTATTGCACTCCCGAGCAAAGTGGCCCGGTTTACTACACTTGAAACAGAGACGCTCATCCGCGGCTTTCGGCTCGTCTGCTCTCGGCCGTTCATCTCTCTTCTCCGCCGGCCTCTTATCGGCGCGGCGATGCTCTCGCTGTCATTTCTCCTTCTGTGCCTTCTTTCAGGCTCTCTCCTCTCATCTCGGCGGTCATCCCTACGATCATCTCGTCGATCTTCCCGCCTATCATCCCTTCGATCGTCGCGCCTATCGTCTTGCCTTTCATAACGGCGATCATCTCGATAGTCGCGCCTATCGTCATACCTCCTCTCATCGCGATCATCCCTTCGGTAATCGTCCCTGCGATAATCATCGCGTCGTTCATCCCTTCTATCATCAGAGTACCTCCGCGGACCGGTGTCATAACGGAGTTGATTGTTAGTCTTGTTGGAAAACCGTCGTTGTTGGAGACGGTTGGTCCACAAGGCTATCTGTTCCTGTATTGTGGCCTCTTCCTGATCAAATACCTGACGTGGAGGAGAGGCATACCTGCACTGCGATGTTGATGAACCTGGAGCAAAGGCTGGTGTCGGAATATTCGTGTTGGTAATCAAGGCGAGTGAATCATTCGGTTTCATCCCAATATTGGCTGATAACAGTAACGATGCCAATTGATTTGCCATCAGCTTTTGCTGATCCACATCCCCTTGATACTTCTTTAGCTCCTTAAAGACGACGTTGATGGATACCTCAGGAATGTTCAGGACTCGTTTCGTGGCCCGGCATGCGATCTGCCACTCGGGGGCTAGGGCTGCAAAGAACTGGATGTTGATGTCATCCATGTCCTTCTTGATGTGCAGTTTGTTCAACTCATTCAAGACCGCACAAAACCTTGTAAACGTGGCTTGCAGAGATTCCCCGTCTTTTGCGCGGAATTCTGTAAACTTAGCCTTGGCCTCCTCAATCTTGGCCCTATCATCCAGATCTGCCCCCAGCATTTGGACTTCCAATTCATCCCACATTTCCTTGGCAGACATTTTGCTGTCGACGCCAACCAGAATATCAGTGGGGAGGGCCTGATAGATCAGATATTCGGCCCTCTTATCGGCATGCTGTCTGTCTCTCTCGGCGTCATTGGCCGGTTCTCGTTCAACTTTAGAGGCTAAGACAGGGGGGTCAGCCTCAGGTCGGGCTGCTATTTCCTGATAATAGATGACGAGTTCCTCGGAGATGGACTGAAGCGTTAAATTCCCAAGCGGTTGCATCCCAACGAATTTGAGGAACTGGGATTTCCATTGTTCATACTCATCGGGATAGAGAACAGGTGGTCTGTTCTCAGATCCGAGTACGAGAGCTTCGCGAGACATGATATTTGGTGATGATGAAAGAGATAAGATCTTAAAGGTGTAAACTGGACACGGATGGGCTGGACTTAGGAAGAATAGCACTGTGGATGGTGCTAATTCGGATAAGACACTGATTTCGGATGGAATGGTAGTTCGGATGGACTGATTTCGGATGAGCAGTGTTTCGGATGGTCAGATCGAATTTGGATGAAATGGGTTTCGGATGGAAAGCCTAATTCGGATGAACAGTGAATTCGGATGAAGGATGTAATTCCGATGAGGACCTAATTCGGGTGAACAACCTAATTCGGATGTGGGCGAATACGGATGCTTAGAAGTCTGATGGACCGAAATCGGGTGAACCGGATTCGGAGGAACAGTGATGGGTTCGGATGGGGAACTTCGGATGAACAGTTTGCGGTTTGGAGGAAATGAGGGAACCGAATTCGGATGGTCCGAATTCGGGTGAACAGTGGACAGGGCTTAGGAAAATGTCCAGGTAGGGACCGAATTCGGATAGTCCGAGTTCGGATGGTCCGAAATGGATATGGTCCGAATTTGAAATTTAAAAAATGTAAGCACAAGTCCACAATGGTTAAATGGGAATGCCTAATTTGAACTTCGGATGGTCCGATGTTCGGATGGAACCTAAGTAGGGTCCGGAATAGGCAGTGGGAGGTCCGAAATTCACCTAAAGTTGGTCCGAATTGGACCGAAGTGAGGTCTGAACTTGGATGCTATTTGGTCCGAATTGGGATCTTAAATGGTCCGAATTGCTACAGTAACAGGTCCGAATTACAGCAGGTTTTAGCAGTTTTCTAGGGCAGAACAGAGCAGAAGTCGATTTTATCAGTTTTAAAGCCTAAAAAAGTTTCTAAATGATTTATAAACTATTTTAAACACTTTTGGTGACTTAAAATAACTTAAAACACTTAAAATCAGTGAAGAACAAGGTAAAAACCCACTAAAAACCCATATTTTTAAAATTTTCAAAAACTCCGATTCTTGATAAGTTTTATGGAAATATGGTACTGAATGAGCTGGAAATTAGTATATGAAGATATTGTGATGATTATAAGACTATAAGAACACAAGAAACACGTAAAAACAGAGAAAAAGAAGATCTAACCGAATGGAGAATGAAGAACACGAAGCACACAAGAAAAAACCCAGCAGAATCCGTAATATTCAGTTGAAATCCACCTTTTGGGCTCTGATACCAATTGTAGAATATGTCTTCCCGTATATTTCAGCACCTTTGATGATTCTTTCACAATACCCAAGAAGAAACAAACTCAATAATGGGGTAATAATGAAGAAGACAAAGAGAATATTGAGAGAATAATGCAAGTGGCGGCTGCAGTAAGTATTTCAATATTTCAACCGTGAACTACAATAAAGTAACCCTAGGAGCATTTATAGCTCCAATTAATTATCTATGAGCCATTGACACAAATGGCCCCTAGACTTTTACAATGAAATAAAATACAAGGAAACAACTACAAAGCTAAATGCTAAGAAATTAATTATTACAAAATAACTCCATAAGATCGAAATTACATGTCTAGCATCCTGGCTTGCCACAATTGTAGAAATTTTGCTCTGTATCTTTCTTGGCTGATTTATCAGATTTGTCATATTTTTCGGCTTTCCTTCCACTGCTTTCACCAGACTTTTCATACTTCTCTTTCTTGTCAAACTTTCGTGAGCCAATCTTGTATCGCATTTTGTTATTGGTTGGTTTTCGATAGAATTTCTTCTGAAATGCCATTGTGAGTAAGGCCATTTGCTTTTTAATCTCTTCTATCTCTGAATCTGCGGATGAATCTGATGAGTCTGATTCAGAAGAACTACTGCTTATAACTGCCCAGTTTTTCTTCTTTAACTTATACTTATATTTCTTATCAGCCAATAAAGCTAAAGGGTCAACGGTCTCTTTCTCGGCTTTCTTCTTACCAGACATTTTCCTTAAAACAACCTCTTGATAGTTGTTAAGGTTCTCAAAGATCATATGGAAATCCATTTCCTCAATGTCTTTCGTCTGTTGGATGATCATTGCATACTTTTCCCATTCTGGGTTAAGTACGTACAGAAACTTGACGTTTATGTCTAGATTAGACTTTGTAACACCGTTGCTTTTCATCTCACTCACAAGGCTGACAAATCGCAAGTAAGTGTTCTCTAGTAATTCCCCCTCTCTTGCTCTAAAATTCTCAAAAGTCATTAGACTGTTCCTTGCTCTATTGGTATCCCCCTCTCTTGCTCTAAAATTCTCAAAAGTCATTAGACTGTTCCTTGCTCTATTGGTAGTTGCCCTGTCGGATCCCCTCATCAGCTTGCACACCTCATCCCAGATGGATTTGGCTGTCTTCGTGTTTGTTAGGCAGGTGTAGATGTCATTGGGGATAGAAATCAGTAACAACTTCCTTGCTATTTTGTCTCCACATTTTCTTCGTTTCTGTGCCTCTGTCAGGTTTGTTACCTCAACGGTTCTTTCCGGAATTGGAGGGTTTCCGGTGGGTACAGCTGGGATTGTCTCTAAGAACACAGCTGGTCCGTCAGTCAATGACTTTAACATTTCTTCGGAGAGATCGTGGAAACTGATAAATTCAAGAATCCTTTCCCTCCATTATACGTATTCTCCCCGGTAGAGAATTGGAGGTTTCATCTCCGATCCCATTGCAAGTGCGTCTTTTGACATGATGACTGATAGATAGGAATTTTCCAAGATCGAATGATATTTTGATTGAAATTGAAAAAGTTGATCAACTATTGAAAATTGATCAAACTTTAAAGAATATGGAATGAAACTCGAATGAATAAGATGATCAACTCGAATGAAGAATTGATCAACTCGAACAGTGAATATGTAAAACTCGAACAAAGGTACACTCAACTCGAATCTATAACAAAATCAACATGTTAGAAGAATTATGCAACTCGAATTAAGTAAGGACACAACTCGAATTAAGTATGATGCAACTCGAATCAAGTATATTGCAACTCGAATCAAGTATATTGTAACTCGAATCAAGTAAGGATGAAACTCGAATCAATTAAGGATGCAACTCGACTCAAGTACCAATCAACTTGATTAAATCTATGTTTAACTCGATTTAATTCCCTTGAAAATTTACTTGTGTTGAACAACTCGATTTGAAATTTAATACAACTCGAATATATCTTCTTGTTAACTCGAATTAAGTTCAAATCATCTCGAATTCAATTAAGGTCAACTCGAATATGATTCCAGTTAACTCGAATAGAATGCAAGTCAATTCGAATATAAAGCAAGTCAACTCGATTGTAAAGCAAGTAAACTCGATTGTAAAGAAAGTAAACTCGATTGGAACTTGAGTTCAACTCGATTAAAACTGAAGTTCAACTCGAGTTGAACTTAAATTCAACTCGATTTGTATATGATATCAACTCGAGTAACACTAGAACACAATATTGGTCGAGTTTCTTATAATTTCAACTATTTCAAGTCTGGATTTCAAAGGAATTTGTAAAAATGAGGTATTTTAGTCCAAATTGATATCGAAGGTAGGGATTTTGATTTCAAACACCTTTTCTGAAAGAGTTTTGTCCAAAAACAGATCTAAATATGAATTTTTCAATGAAACAGTGAAGAACACACGGTTTTTCAATATTTCTGAAAAATCAACAGATCTTTTTCTGTGTTTGGAAAATCAAATCAATCGTTTTCCTAAGCCCTTCCTTCGATCCAATTTTCAAATCCAACAATCAACAAGATTAAAACCCTTGTTGATTTTACTGTTTTTCGAAAAAAAAATGTTCAAGAACAGTTTCGTAATATCATATTTCAATCAAAAAAATCACCCTAATGCTCTGATACCAATTGTGAATCCTACTTATCAATCAACAATTTAATCAATACAATAAGAACAAGATCAAGAACAACTAACTGAATGCTATGATTAATCACCAAATGGATTACAGAGATGAATTGAAGAACACGTACTGTAGCCCTCGATTTTCTCTGAAATTCCGTGCACTAATATTCTAATTGTCAAAATCTATCTAATTACAAAGTCAAACATTCTATTTATAATATTTACAACTTTGCACTAATTACATATTAAACCCTAGACTTTGATTTTCATCAACAAAACAATATTCCAACAAAAACATAGTCTGAAAATAAACCAATAATATGAAAAACAGTAAACTACTTGCTAATGAAATTCTGAAATTGAAATTCTTTATCCGAATGGAGATTTCTTCGTTGCTAAGAAAAATTGGAGGATGAGTTTGGAGAAAAAAGGGAACAGTAACCGATGAAATTGGGAAAAAAAATTTGAAATTCAAATTTCAAATTTATAGAGAATGGGTTTGGAGAAGAAAAGGAACAGTAACCGATGAAATTGGAAAATTTGTTTTGAAATTCAAATTTCAAATTTATAATCAAATTTGAAAATTTGACTCACCCGGCCCATTTTAAAAATATCAAAGCCCATTCCCTTGTTTTTTTTTTTTCATTTTAAGCCCATTTATTTTCAAAATATTCACACACACACAACAAAACAAAAAAAATTAAACAAATACCAACTAACAAACAAACGAAAATTGAACAAACAAAAACAAAAAAAAAATATTAACTAAAAAAAATTTTAATTAACAAAAACAAAAACAAAAAAAATAAAGGATAAAAAAAATTGTTGTTGCCCCTTAATTTTTGCAGTTTAGCTACCTCTCAGATGCATATCTCTTTAAATGACAGCTCCCCCTTTAAAAAATCAGATAAAAATTTATCAGATTTTAAAAAATCAGAAAAAATTTCTGTCTGCTCCCCCTGCACATGACAATTCCAATCTGTTAAACTCTGAAAAATTAAACTTTAAAGTCACATGAGATTAACAACATATTTAATCAAATAAAAAATGTAAATTTAAAATTATATTTGGTAACTACTGAATGTTTAAATCTAACGATTCAACATACCCAATTTGTATACCAAAAATTTAAATCTTTTTTCATCTAAGGCTTTGGTAAACAAATCAGCTAATTGATATTCTGTAGGTACAAAATATAATTCTATATTACCATTTTCTACATGATCTTTTATAAAATGATATCGGATGTCAATGTGTTTGGTTTTTGAATGTTGCACCGGATTTGAATCTATAGCTATTGCACTTTGAGAATCACAATAAATGGGAATCTTTTGCGGTGTCAACCCGTAGTCTCTGAGTTGGCTCTTCATTCACAACACTTGTGAACAGCACGACGATACTGCGATATATTCAGCTTATGCTGTTGACAAGGATACACAATGTTGTTTCTTGGATGACCAGCATACGAGTTTATCACCTGTAAATTGTACTGATCCTGATGTGCTTTTCCGATCCATTTTGTCACCTGCTTGATCAGCATCAGAGAGGGCAGTTAATGTAAATGAGGATTCCCGGTGATACCACAAACCTAATTTTGGAGTTCCCTTCAGATTTCTTAATATGCGTTTGGCAGCAGCCAAATGTGATTCTTTAGGATGTGCCTGATATCTGGCACAAACACATGTAGCAAACATAATATCCAGTCTACTTGCAGTTAAATACATTAATGACCCAATTATGCCTCGATAATGAGTTACATCTATAGGTTTTCCTGAAATGTCCTCATCGAGTTTCAATTTAGAATCTGGAGCCATGGGAGTTTTCATGGGTGTACTATTGACCATGTTAAATTTCTTTAACATATCTCGAATATATTTGGACTGATTTATGAAAATGCCATCAGTCAGTTGTTTTACTTGTAAACCCAAGAAAAATTTAATTTCTCCCATCATGCTCATTTCAAATTTTTGGGACATTAAGAATGTAAATTTCTTGCAAAACTCAGGATTTGTAGACCCAAATATTATATCATTTACATATATTTGAATAACTATGATATCTGGACCCTGACATTTTATAAACAGGGTTGTATCCACTGCACCTTTCTTAAATCCACATTTCAAAAGATAATTTGAAAGTGCATCATACCAAACAGGAGGTGCTTGTTTAAGGCCATAGAGTGATTTGTCCAAAATATATACATGATCAGGCTTCGAAGGATCAGTTAACCCTTTGGGCTGATATGTATATACTTCATTTGCCAATTCCCCATTTAAAAATGCAGTTTTCACATCCATTTGATATACAGTGAAGTTTTGTGTGCAGCAAATACTAAAAACAATCGAATAGCTTCAGTTCTAGCAACTAGAGCAAATGTTTCATGGTAACCAATTCCCTCTTGCTGGCTATATCCTTTGGCAACAAGGCGAGTCTTGTTTCAAATGATGACACCGTGTTCATCTTTCTTATTCTTCATGATCCACTTCGTGCCAATGATAGATTTGTATTTTGGTCGCTCCACCAATCGCCAGACCTTCAACCTTTCAAATTGATTTAATTCTTCTTGCATTGCCACTATCCAGTCAGCCTCCAGTAGTGCTTCTTTCACATTCTTTGGCTCAGTTTGACTCAAAAAAATTTGAGAATAAGCACTCGTTCATGATAGCTCTTCTGGTTTTAACTGAAGCAGAAGGATCACCCATTATGTTTTGAAGTTGGTGATTCCTTGTCCATTTAAAAGTATGTGGATAAGTTTGAAGTTGGTCTTGATTGGGATTTAAGTCCAGGTAAGGAATTCGAGGATTTATTTCTGAAGTTGATGGGATATCAACTGAGATCGGGGTTTCTGAGTTTTCAGAAGTCAAGGGGTTTCAAAAGAGTCTGGAGCTTGGATAGGTTGTACAATGTCAACGGGTAAGTGTACATCTGTCGTTGAAACCTCTCCAGTATCTTCTAAAATTGGTTGGTGAGAATGATCTGAGACTACGACTGGATCTTCAGTAATCCTGTCAGTAACCAAATTTAAAACATTAGGTTTGGTCTGTTCAAAGTAGTCTTCATAAAAATTCTCGAACAGTTTATTTAAATCATTATTTTCTGCACTCTGTTCAGATGACTTCATAGAAATCGACTGTTTAAGTTCGGGTCCTGAACTGGTGTGTTCAGAAGCCATTACAACTCATTCGTCAAATTTAACATTGACACTCTCATTAACAGTCTTTGTCCTTTTGTTGTAGACTCAGAAGGCTATAGACTCTTTAGAATATCCAATGAAGATGTCTTCATCCGTTTTCTGACACTTTCCCAAATTGTCTTTGTCGTTTAGGATAAAGCACCTGCATCCAAAGACATGAAAAAATTTCACATTGGGGACTCGTTTATTTATCAGTTCATATGGAGTCTTTCCGAATCTCTTATTAATTATTGATCTAATCTGAGTAAAACAAGTCGTTGCTACAGCTTCAGCCCAAAGGAATAACGGGAGGTTTGAATAAGCCAACATCGTTCTTGCAGATTCCACAAGGGTGCGATTTCTTCGTTTAACTACACAGTTCTGTTGTGGAGTTCGAGCTGCTGAGTATTGATGAGTTATTCCAACAGAACTTAGAAACGTCTCGAGTGACTTGTTCTTAAATTCTGTCCCATTATCAGATCTAATGGTTTGAACTGAAAGTTGCAACTTGACTTGAATTTTACGAATGAAGTCGATTATGATCTCGGTAGCATCGGACTTGGATCGCAGGTAGAATACCCATGTGTATCTAGAGTAGTCATCAACTATTACCAACATGTATCTCTTCTTGTTAATGCTCTGTACTCGCATAGGCCCACACAAGTCCATATGTGGGAGTTCTAAAGCTCTTGTTGAAAAGTTCTCAACTTATGACTTGTGAGACGCTCGTACCATCTTTCCTTTTTCACAGGCTGCACACAACTACTTATTCTGAAATCTGAGAGTTGGAAGCCCTTTGACTAACCGACATTTTGCAAGGTTGGTTAATTTATTGAAGTTCAAGTGTGAAAGACGATCATGCCATAGCCAAGATACTTTAGATGTTACTTTGGATAATAAGCAAACATCTTTCTTCAGATTTATAGAGGCTAGATCTATAGAGTACAGATTTGTTTTTCTATTCCCTGCAAGAATCTCCTTCCCTTTCCCAGATCTAATGCTACACCGATTAGCTTTAAAATTGACCTCTAATCCTTTGTCAGATAGTTGCCCAATACTGAACAGATTGTGACCTAGACCGTCAACGTAGAATACCTTTTAAATTGTAATCTTGTCATACTCAAGACTCACATACCCTTTGATCAGACAGAATTGATCATTTCCAAATCGAACTGTCCCACAGAATTTATCAACAAAGTTTGTGAGGGTTTCTCTCTGTCCGGTCATATGCTTTGAGCACCCGGAGTCATGGTACCACACATGATTTACCTATAAGACGAAAAAAGACGCGAGATACCCACTTATAGTTGGGTACTTTGGATTTTGGTAAATCATGTGGATTATCTTTAGACTTCTCATTGGTTAATGTCTTTGTTTTAGGAACCCACTTTTTAACAGTTTGTTTAGGTATCCATTTTTGTACAGTTCGGTGTGGAACTGATTTTGACATATGCTTCTTTGGAACCTTTTCATGTTTAAAAGTAGGAACCTTTTTCTTTGGTATCCAAACAAGTTTTTCAGATTTAGCATGCATCATGTGACAACGAGTAGAATTTAAAGCAAGCAAATCAATTCGAGAGTATTTATTACAACGTTTATCAGTAAATTTATTACAGACAGAATTATCAAGGTGACTAATCCTATCAGTAACAAAATTTTCTTTAACTCTTCACTCTTGTCTTAAACTCTTGTTTTTCGTTGCTTCTTTCGCCATTCTTTCTTCCGTGAACTTTTCACAATATGATCTGAAGTAAAAGAAACACGAGAATTAGTCAATTTAGAATTCTGTTTATTTCTGCAAAATTCCTTTACCTTTGGACGTAGGGACCTTCTTTGCAATAGAATCCTTTGAGGAAGAGGATTCACCTTTTTTAAATTTTGGAGTTACAAAAGTAACTTTAATTTTCTCCTTGTTCTTTTGTAAAACAGGTGAAACATTTCTGATTTAACCTTAGATTCTGTAGATATTCTTTTCAGAGTACTTACAGGTTCTTTAGGTTTTTCAACTTGTTTGTCATTTAAAAGTTTAACAAATTCATCTATCTTGACAAACATTTCCTCCAATGAGTTGAAATCCGAGTTCATATACAAATCAAAATCTTGTTCAGAATTAATAGAATCAGGTTGAATTGAAAGTTTTAGATCTGGTTGAGATTTATTTTCGGGCTGATTTTGCAGTTTTAATTCCAAGGATTTAATTTAAGCCTTAAATTATGATTTTCAGACTCAAAAGTTTTGATTTTCAATTCAATATCAGAATTTATCTTTTCAAGAATTGAATTTGGTATATATGTCTTTTGAGAATGAGTTGTATTTTCAAATAAATCATTTTCAGAGTAAGTCTGAATATACTCCTCAGAAATACTAGAATTTTGATAACTCTGATTTAATCTGTTATAATCTACAGTATTCTGCATTTTATCAGATCTCAACATTTTTAAATCTTCACCTGATTCTACTTATTCCGAAGCTTTCATGAAAGCCATTTGTAATCCTAAATTCATATATCTGACATCATATATAGTTGGTGAACTTAAAATTGCTTTTGTCAGATATTTAGGATTAGTCCAACCTAAATCTGATTTTCAATTATAAAATTCGGTATCTTTAGGTTGGTTCAAATATATAGTTTGATCTGTTTGACATCGTTTTATAAACTCATCTTCCAAAGATTTAATTTTCACATAAAGCTTTGTCCTTTCATCAAATATAGCATGATATTTCATAGAATAACTTGATGCTTCAAATTCAGCTAAATTCAGTTTTTCTTTTAGGTCAGATATATTGTTATTCAATTTCTGGATTTCACTTTGAAGTTCGTTGGATTTATCATGTAAATCTGATACAACTCTTAATGCTAATGCCTTATCCTTGGAAAACTCTAACACTAAGGCATGTTCTTGACTCAATTTGTTTTCCAAGGAATGGACATTTTGTTTTCGGCTTTTAAGGATTTTTCAAATTTCTTTAACATATAAGCCATTTGAGTCAGTTTTTTGTTCAAGCATACAGGAGTTATCATCATCAGAATCAGAATTAGTTTGTACCTCTGGTGTCTCTGAACTATCTGATGCATCTGAATCTGATTCATCGTCATCCTTTTCCTTGCTGCATCCAGCATTTCCTGTTGTCATCAGTGCTATCTCTTCATTCAGATCCTTATCATCATCATACTCCTTTTTCTCTTCAGTCTCCTCATCCGTCAAACCCACCCAAACTTCAGCTTCAGCTATCATTGTAGACTCACTAAGTTCAGAATCATTAAAAACTTCAGATTTCAGACAGATGTGTGCGTCTTCATCTAAAATATCTTCGTCTTCAGATAATTGGAGCCAGTGATCATCTTCAGCCATCAAAGCCCTACCGACCTCTTTTTTCCTTTGCCAGCAGTGCCTTGTGAGTGTAGTATTCTGAATTCTTAACTACAGGCAATCTGCATTCTCTGGCATAATGGTCTGGCTTGCCACAGTTATAGCATTTTTGCTCAGAATCCTTCTTGGCAGGCTTATCAGATTTTTCATATTTCTCAGCTTTCTTGCCACTGCTCTCTCCTGATTTATCATATCTGTCTTTCTTCTCAAACTTCCTTGAGTCTGTCTTATACCTCATCTTATTGTTGGTTGGTTTGCGGTAGAACTTCTTCTGAAATGCCTTCGTCAACAAGGCCATTTGTTTCTTCATCTCTTCAATTTCAGAATCACTTGAGGAAGCAGATGAGTCTGACTCTGATGAACTGCTACTCACTACTACCCATTTCTCCTTCTTTAGCTTCTATTTGTACTTCTTATCTGCCAACAGAGCTAAAGGAACAACGGTTTCCTTTTCAGCCTTTTTCTTGGTAGTTGTTAAGGTTTTCATATACCAGGTGAAAGTCCATATCATCAATCTCTTTGGTTTGCTGAATTATCATAGTGTACTTATCCCACTCAGGATTTAGTACGTTTAGGAATTTGACATTGATGTCCAAATTTGACTTTGTCACACCATTCCTCTTCATTTCACTGACCAGATTGACAAACCTTAAATAAGTACTTTCCAGTAGTTTCCCTTCTCTTGCTATAAAGTTTTAAAACATCATTAAACTGTTTCGGGCTCTGTTTGTTGCTGCTCTGTCTGAACCACTCATCAATTTATAGACCTCATCCTAGATGGATTTGGCATTTGTGAGACAGGTATATATATATCATTGGGTATTGATATAAGCAAGAGTTTTCTAGCAGTCTTGTCCCCCAGTTTTCTCTGTTTTTGTGCTTCAGTTAGGTTTGTGACGTCAACTGTTCTTTCAGGGATAGGAGGGTTGCCGGTTGGTACTGCAGGTATGGTTTCAAGGAAAACAGCTGGTCCGTCATTTAATGATTTCAGCATTTCGTCAGACAGGTCATGAAAACTGATGAATTCAAGGAATCTCTCCCTCCATTGAACGTATTCACCTCTGTACAGAATTGGAGGTTTTGTTTCCAACCCCATGGCTAGTGCATCTTTGGACATGTTGATTGATTAAATAGAATCTTCCAAGATCTTTTAAATGAAAATTGATTGAAATTGAAAAATTGATCAAACTTGATGGTAAGTTGATCAAACTTGAATGATATTAGAATAAAAACTCGAAATGAAAAGGATCAAACTCGATCAAATAATGATAAAACTCGAACAAGTAATGGAATCAACTCGAATTGTAAAGACTGAAACTCGAATCTATAAGGAATCAATCAAAGGATTAGTAATGCAACTCGAATGAAGAGTTGATAAAACTCGAATGATACTTCTATAAAACTCGGATGAAAGAACAATGAACTCGAATCAATATGAAGTATGATTGATTAAACTCAAATCAAACTTAATTCCACTTGACAGATGTTTTATAAAACTCCAATAGAAATTTCTTTCAAATCGAATAGAATAGATTTCAACTCGATTGAAATATAATACAACTCGAATGAAACTTCTATTCAACTTGAATGAATGTGTATATGAACTCGATAGACACTTCCTTCCAATTCGAATAAAACTTCAATGCAACTCGATTGAAACTGTTTTTCAACTCGATTAATACATGAACTTAACAAAATTCGAGTTTTATGATTTTTAAGAAAATTCAAGTCCGGAATTTAATATTTTCACTGAAAATGAAGAAAATGATCCCAAATTGAAATCGAACGTTAGTTGTGACGACGGGAGTATAGTTTGTTATTGATATCATGATTGTTTATGATGTTTACATTTGCATGGTAAGTTCTAGACTATCATAATAAGTTCTAGAAATAAGTTCTAGATTAAGTTCTATAATAAGTTCTAGAATAAGTTCTAGATTAAGTTCTAGATTAAGTTCTAGAATAACTTCTAGAACAAGTTTAAAAATAAGTTCTAGAACAAGTTCAACGATAATATCTAGAACAAGTTCAAAGATAAGTTCTAGAATAAGTTCAAAGATAAGTTCAAGAGGAGCGTCTACACGAACTTATGAGAATAAGTTCGTGAGGAGCGTCTTCGCGAACTTATCGGCTATATATTGAACTTATCATTGTGAATTCAGTGATCTTTGACGGCTCAGAGGTTCTGTCGAACTTGAGAGCAAACAGAGCATCCAGGTGAAGAAAATCTTTGCAGAAATCAGTGTTCGGGGAGATTACGAACTTGTGAGTGTTTGCAGAGTGTTTTCAGAGTGTTCTTGGAGAGAATCACGTGTCGGGACGTTCGTCGTTTACGTCTATCATCGTGTTGGTCTCCGTGCTTCGTGTGTGTGATCAATCTGTTAAACCCCTAACGAGGATTCCGCACTCGTTGGACGGTGTCGCGTCAAGATCAGATCCGTAGGTAGGTGACCTTACAAGTGGTATCAAAGCCATAAGGGTGTTCATCGTGAAGTCAAAGAAGATGGCCCGAATAGTGAGCTGGCGGATCTTTCAAGACATCAATTTGCTCAGCTTGCTGATCCTCAGGGGTAGTCGGTGTTCATAGCCGCTGACAAGGGAAAAGACAAGGATTCAGATACGACTAAAGTAACTGAAGATTAGGTCTGATCGGAGCATTGTCAGGGTTGGATGAAGATGAGATGAGGTTCGTCTTCGAAGATGACTTAGAACAGGAGGATCTTGAGGAATGAGCGTTTACTCCTAAAGATATACCTAATTGGAAGTCACTCGATGAAGGTGTTATGAATGAAGATCAGAATGTGATAGATCTAGAGATGCTGAAATCTACACTAAATGATGAATCAGATTCTGAAGTGTGCAGTTATTGATTTAGCTTGGAAGGACCTTATAAATCTAGGAAGACGATTCTTATGTTGAGGTGTTTGCAAAAACTATCAGAAGGGAGGGTCGTTCTGGAAGATTTGAGAAGTTAATCTAAGAGTTGGTAGAAGATTTGTGGTTCAAATAAGAATAAATCCTCTGACTGGTAGGACATGGACTAAGTTAGTCTACAAACCGGTGAGGATAGCAAAACTTGAGAGGCAGTCATGGATAACAAAGAAGAAAAGGTGATTTCGGTATTCATAGAGTAGTGAATATCTACTAGAAGCTATCGTCAAGGGGGAGTCTGTTGATACACCTAATGTGACAATAGATGTCTAGTTTCGGTATTCATAGTCTCTGAATCTGATAGTTTATTAGGATCAATGAATAACAACTAGAAGTTATCGTCAAGGGGGAGTCTGTTGGTACATCCGATGTGACGACAGCAGTCTAGTTTTGTTATTGATATCATGATTGTGTATGATGTTTACATTTGCATGGTAAGTTCTAGACTATCATAATAAGTTCTAGAATAAGTTCTAGAAATAAGTTCTAGAATAAGTTCTAGATTAAGTTCTAGAATAAGTTCTAGAACAAGTTCAAAGAAAAGTTCTAGAACAAGTTCAAAGATAAGTTCTAGAACAAGTTCAAAGATAAGATCAAGAGGAGCGTCTACACGAACTTATGAGAATAAGTTTGTGAGGAGCGCCTTCACGAACTTATCGTCTATATATTGAACTTATCATTGTGAATTCAGTGATCTTTGACGGCTCAAAGGTTCTGTCAAACTTGAGAGCAAACAGAGCATCTGGGTGAAGAAAATCTTTGCAGAAATCAGTGTTCGGGGCGATTACGAACTTGTGAGTGTTTACAGAGTGTTGTTGGAAAGAATCATGTGTCGGGACGTTCGTCGTTTACGTCTATCATCGTGTTGGTCTCCGTGTTTCGTTTGTGTGATCAATCCGTTAAACCCCTAACGAGGATTCCGCACTCATTGGACGGTGTCGCGTCAAGATCAGATCCGTAGGTAGGTGACCTTACATACGGGTTTTTTCAAATTTTCCAAAAAACCGATGAAACAGTGAAAAAAAATCTTCAAAAATCCATTTCCATGCTCTGATACCAATTGTTATTCCAATTTAATCAATCAAACATTCAATAGAAACAATTAAGAACATAATCAAACAACTAACCGAATGATTATATTGCACCAAAATGATTACTATGAAGATTGGAATGTTACGAACATTGTAGCCCTAGTCTCTGTGAGAATCCGTGCAATCACAATTCAGAGTCGTGCAAAATACAGAATGTCAGATCTGTCACTTTTACAAAGGAAAATTCTATTTATATACAAAAGTCAACTTTGTATTAATTACAAAATATACCTTAGACATATTTAGTTCATTAATCTAAAAATGATTCTAACAGGTGGAATTATCGATAATCGACCTAGGGTTGTTAATAAATCAAATATTTATGATTCCAATTAGTTATCTATGTAACCTAACCACATAGACATAGATACGACAATCAAATCTATCGCGATCCGTATTTTGGGCACGAGTCGTGTCATACAGTCTGTCTTAAATCCTAATCTAATGAGTTTGGCATGACATGTAACACGGCTACGACTCATCTTGCAATAAAAAGTAGAAATAGAAAAGAACGGAACAATATATTTAAATAATAATCACACAGATAACTAAGATAAAAATATCGTTCGTTACGATAATAAACTAATGAAAAACATATATACTTAGCTAATAAACAAACCCTTGATCAATAATAAACGATCATCAACCAACTCGCACGGAACATTGAACTTGTCAGGAAGGTGTTCCGTAGTTGTCGGTTGATTGTTGGAACAATGAAGCGTAAAAGAAACCAAATGCTTACCCTCCGCCGTTGGGTCTCGTACCGACTACATCTTTGAATCCATTAAAAAGACCTTCTACGTGATAAATTTGCGCCCTTCTCTGATCTGTCTTTTTATGTGGTGCTGTCTTCATGTATTTATAATTAATAAGCCATAATAGGGTTTGCATGAGGTAGTTATTGATAAGCACGAATAAAGGGGGTGAGTCCTACCATGGGTCCTAGGGTTCATGGTTTGAGTGTGGCCTTTATGCCTGGATGCTACAAGTGAGTTCTACCTTGAGTCCGAGGACTCAAGGGTTGAGGTTGGTTTTCTCTTGATCTGGATACATACAACCTATTTATTTGGGCTTGATCTTGGGCTTCAACTTATGGACTTATGCTTTTACTCTTTTGCTCATTTTACTCTCTTTAGTTGCATTTAAGCTTTAATCCTACAAATGATTAATAAACAATTTAATGTAGCATAATACCATGACTTTATATATAAAATAATATCATTTAAACACATTAAAGTCTATATAAAATGACCTGATCACTCCCGATTCCCTTTTGAGTACTTGAGGACTGCTTTGTGCGGTCTAGGGATTTAGGTATGTGGATTCGTCCACATGGGTTGAGTACCTATTCTGGGATCTCATATACTTGTTTAGTAGAGAACGTTGAACACTTTACTACTGAGTTTATTATCTTTTGCCGAATTTCCATAATCGTACCACTAACACTTGCATTCTCACCAGCGTTAGCTGACCGGGTGTTTTAAATGTGTGTATCTCAGGTGACTTGAGTTTTCGTACGCCTGCTGGACCCAAGTAGGTTTACATCGTCAGAGCTCGAGTAGTGAGCTACCTTTCTTAGAAGTAGTTATATTTTGGGGATTGTATATTATACTTTGGATACTGTGTATCTTAGACAGGGTTTACCTTGACTTATTATGAAAGTTAAAGTTTAAATTTCCCGGGGTTTTCAGTGTTTATATTGGGAACTAATAGGGATTATTATATTATATTTATGTGGACGTGTTACTTACGTGACATTATGGAGTAGATTGAGGGTGTTACATATACTATCGAATTAGGTTTTGGCTTTAGTCATTTTCATAAATTTTTATTTATATTTTTATATTTTAATGTTGATTTAATAAATTTATGATTTAATAAAAAGTTGTTTTTGTATTTAAATTTATGAATAAATTTATAAGTTTATATATTTTTCTTGAATATTATAATTAAATCAAGATATATTAACGTAATAAACACTACTACAAAAAGTGGCTATTGCGACGGAAATTTGCGACAGATTGTATCCATCGCAAACATTGACCCATTTGTGACAGATTTGCGACCGGCAGAAATATTTTGCGACCGACAAAATCCATTGAAAACAAAATACTAATTTGCGACCGACCAGCGATCAATGTGCGAGAGAAAAAAAGTTCATCGCAAAAATCCGTCACAATTCCGACGAAAAATTTTAATAAATAATAAATAAAAAAAAGTTTACAAAAATCCGTCACAAATCCCTCGCAAAACACCCGACGCATAAAATTGTATAAATATTTTAACAAATGAAACGTAAGATATATAAATTGAATATGTAAGAAACATAACCATATTTAAAATTAAATATAAAAATATGAACAATTATATTTGTTTAAAAAAATATATATTTAGAAATATGTAAATTTAATAGGTCATAATAAATAATAATATCATTCTTATATACTTTTGTTTAAAAAAATAATATTCATATCTTTATCTTTTAATTTATTATATTTAGTATTATATAAAAGTTAGAATTCATAGATTAAGGAGGTAGAAGATCAATGAGTTGATTTGGATTCACAAAAATAGCCTTTGGTTAAGCACATAGAATTACAACGTCAGGTTGAAGGATGAAATGCGTGCATATTTACTAAACACAGCGATGAATGTTATACTTACTGAAAATTTAAAACTTATGATTTAATCTAAGGTTAATATTAGAAAAAAAATTCAATCAAGTTTCTTTATTTTTATGACTAAGTCTCTAAACTTTTTTTCTTATTATTTAAGTCCCTAAGCTATTTTTGTCAAAAGTGTATATTTGACATGTTTCACCAGTTACCAAATAAGTAATCTTAGTTTTTTCACTTGATTAATGTTGAAAAAACTCACCATCTTTCCGTATTATAGGGATTAAGTTCCTAAATTTTTTTGTTTTATCAATTGAAAAAACTCTATTCATATTAAAATATTGATATAAATAAACTGATATACTCATAATTCTATGACATATTATATATCAGAAGTTATAAGAAAAGAAAAAAAAAAAAGATATAAAACTAATATTGTATTATATAACTTAATTATTAACAAAAAAACTTTACCTATCCAACGACCCGTAATAAATTGTATGTAATATAAATATCAAGGTTAATATTGAAAAAACTCAATCAAGTTTCTTTATTTTTGTAATTAAGTTCCTAAAATATTTTTTCCTTATTGTTTAAGTTTCTAAACTATTTTTATCTTATTCAAAAGCATATAGTTGACCTGTTTGACCAGTTACCAAACAAGTAATCTTGGTTTTTTCACTTGATTATTGAAAAACTCACCATCTTTTCATATGATAGGGATTAAATCCCTAAATTTTTTGTTTTATCAGTTGTATTTTACCGGCAAATCCAATAACAGGTCAAAATATATACTTTTGAATAAGACAAACATAATTTAAGAACTTAAATAATTGAAAAAAAAAGTATAAAGACTTAGTTGAGAAAATGAAAAAAGTTGATTGAGTTTTTCAATATTAACGCAAATGTGAATAATTGAATGTACGTAAAATAACACCTAGAAATAAAAAGATATTTAATACAAAATAGAGTAAATTACGTTGATGGTCCTTGTGGTTTATAACAAATTACAGGATTCGTCTCTAACTTTGAAAAATTACATTGGTAATCCGTATTTTGAAACTTTGTCACGATTTCAGTTCATAAGAAACTCACTTTTTAAAAAATTTCAATTTTGCCCTTATAAATTAATTTCACATTTAGTCATTGATCAATTAACTTAAATTAAATAAATGATATTTTACTTATTAGAACAATAAATTAATTACAATTTATTTATGTATTTTACCTATATATTAATAAGTATTATTATTCGTATTATCATTATTATTATTGGTGTTGTTGTTGTTAAAATTATTATTTTCATTCGTTTGTTTAGACAAAAATATATATTTTACCATTAATTGTTGTTTTATAAAAAATTTTCCATTTATCAATATATTTAATTAATTTACCCTTCTTATTTTCTTATATTAATTTTGATATATTATTAACATTGTTTTTGAAATTCTAAATATGAAAACATGTACATTCATTTATAAATTTTAAAAATCATTCTTTCTAATTTTATAGATTTTTAATAGTAGATTATTATATATTATACATATGAGTGTAACATAGGGCTGTAAAACGAACAAAACGTTAATGAGCATATCATTGTTCGTGTTCATTCAGTTCGTTTACATTGCTAGTGTAACATATCATTTCGTTTAATTAAATAGGGTTAAAGTCGTACAAATGCAACATACTTTTCTCAATTTACCTAAATGACTATTTAACTTTTTTTTTTTGACCGGGTGGTAGTTGTACTACAAAATAACTTGTCGATATGGTACATGTAACCAGTAACTATGTTGATATGACAGTTTTTGCTGACTCAAATGACAACGTAGCATGTTTTTAATGACATGATACTTACGTGGATTTATCATATCAACATAGTTACTGGTTACACGTACCATATCGACAAGTTATTTTGGAGTACAATGTGGATTTACGTGGATTTTCATCTATATAAATAATTTAGAAAATCCACATAAGCATATAGATCCTTTCCATACTTCTAAAAACACAAATATAAGATTATTACCAGTAGAACCGGTGATCAAAAGTACCATCTCAACAATAAATTTTAAGTACAAGTACCAATTGAATAAATAAATAACTAGATTAGTCATTTGAGTAAATTCAGTAAAGTAACATACATTTGTATGACTTTAGCCCAATTAAATATATACATAGATGTAAAAAATTATAAAACAAAAATGAATAAAAAAATAAATATTTTTGTCAAAACGAATGTATATAATAATAATAACAATAATAATAATAATAATAATAATAATGATGATGATGATGATGATGATGATGATGATGAAACTCATTAATATATAGATAAAATACATGAATAAATTGTAATTAAATTCTTAGTATTTATTAATTAAACAATTATAAATATACAAATAATTAAATATATAAAAAATCAAATCAATGGATTAAGGACCAAATGTGGAATGAATCTATAAGAGAAAAATTGAAGTTTTTAAAAAATTAAGTTGCTTAGGGAATGAAAACGTGACAAGTTTTCAAAATATGAACCACCAATATAATTTTTCAAAGCTAAGGACGAAATCTGAAATAAGCTATAAACCACATGGACCATTTATGTAATTTACTCTATAAAATAATTTGATGTTGCATATTGAGTGTGACTGTGTGATTAACTTTATAATAAAATCTAAAGAGGATGGACTATGTGGATTGGTGTAATTTATAAAATTATAAACAACTCATTTAGGATTTAGACGTAGAACTCCACCCAAGTTATGTTTGGGTAAAACACAAAAAGATAAAATTTAACTTTGGCATTTCATATTATTCACTTTTTCATCTTTCATGATCCATTCATTCTCCTAAATATTTTAAAATCCTATTATTTTTTAATTCATTATCGTCGAGCGTGGAAGTTTAAGGATTAAATTTGAAAGATATACAAGCGTGGAAGTTTGAGGACCAAATTTGATGATTCTAGATAGCCCCCTCTTGTGAAAGACAAAACATTGCAAAACAAGACAAATTAATAGAATAATCAAAGTACTGTTCACAATAATATCATCACGTTTTTAAATTAGAAAAATTATGTAAAAAGAAAAATACTTTTAGTAATTTTCAAACAAGTTATTGCATAAGAAACATTTTAATAAATCCTCAGCTTGTTCACGTTTTTTAAAAATCACTATACAAAAAATGTTTTCGTAAAAATCTCTTTGAACTTAACAAAATCTTAAGAAAAATTCCTACCAAAATCTCATAGAAAATACAATTCGTAAAAAATTTCAAATTTAGAAACTTTTATGGAAATGATTTTGTTATAGTAAAATATTAAAAAATATCAAAAGTACGTTGGTTTTTACATTATTTTTCCTTTTAAATTATAGTATTAAATATTAATAAACTCATATATTTTTATAAAGAAATAAAAATAAAAATCCAAATTATAAAATAGCAAATTGTTAATGCTAATGTTTGTGTGTCAAAATTACATTATCAAACATCGTAGCTGATGTCATAAGTTATCAAAAGGTCACACTAACAAGCGTCATCAAATAAGTGTGCAAATCAAAATTAATATGAGATACTATTAGTGGAAGGATTTAATTAGTCACTAGTCTAAGAAACCAATTACAGGTTCGAGTAAAAAATTATTTTATAAAATTATAATTATATTTTTTTAATAATAAATATTAACTAATTTATTGTATTAAATAAATTAACGTTGATAGGTACCTAAATATAATATTTGATATACTGATGATTTAAATTGTTAAGAAGTGATAATTACAGTGTTGTATTGATTATCACTTAACAAGTTTAGGAACCCACGTATTAGATGGATAATATTCAAATAAATAAATTGTTACATAAAATGTATGTAAACTAAATCAAACCATATAAATATTACATATTATAAAAAATATAAGAAAAGTATAATTATTTGTCATAAATATTATTTATGGATATTTCTAAATATACGTGAATACTAGTTACTTTTTTAAATATTAAATTTATATATATATATATATATATATATATATATATATATATATATATATATATATATATATATATATATATATAGAATATGGTTCGAGAGAGTACCACCCCTTATGCAGCGCACCAGAAGGTACCACCTTTAAAAAAACTTTTTTTAATTTTTTTTTTCATAAACATGTTTTAATTAACATTATGCAGATCATATGTAAATTTCACATACATTCACATCTCCTAGCTCCTAAAAAATGATGTGAACGCACACTTACATAATTTTGAGTGTATGTGAACTTGCATTTATGTGATGCGTGATTTCATGCACTTAGAGTGTTCGGATTTGCGTGAAATTCACATATGATCTGTGTAACGTTAATTAGAACATGCTCATGAAAAAAAATTTCACAAAAATTACTTTTAAGAGTGGTACCTTCGGGTGCGCTGCATTAGAGGTGGTACTCACTTGAACCTAAATCTATATATATATATATATATATATATATATATATATATATATATATATATATATATATATATATATATATATATATATATATATATATATATATATATATATATATATATATATATATATATATATATATATAGATTTGGGTTCAAATGAGTACCACTAGTTTTGCGGAGTACCGGAGGTACCTCGCTTAAAATTATTTTTTTTGAAATTTTTTTTCATAATCATGTTTAAATTAATAATATAAGACTACTTGCAAAAAATCACACATAAACACACACTATAACTATGTGAAACGTGCAAGTTCACATGAACTGCACTGTTGTGAACGTATGTTCACAGCTAAGCATGTTCACATGAATTTTTTCCCGTTCACATGAATTTTAAGAGGCTACGAAGTGTGAATGCGTGTAATCCTTTTACAAATATGCTTATATTATTTGTATCTAAATGAATATGAAAAAAATTTAAAAAAAAAAAACTTTTTTCGGAGCATGTTCACATCTTAAACCCGTGTGTTCACAGGTACTCACGGTACTCTGCGTTTTTAAGGTACTCACACGAACCATATTCAATGGTGGATAATCAATGGCATTGTTGTAAATATTTCCAAGTATGGTTGGGTCCACTAAGGGCAAATCAGTCATTTTTCCTCCTTCCTTTAATGCAACTTTTCAGAAAAGTTTCCATCTTGCTGTCATTTAATTAAACTATGTAATCATCAATGAGTTTGTCATTAATTTTTTCTTTTTCTTCCATTTTTTCCGGCAAGAAGAAGCTCGATTCCGTCGCCGGAAAACCATTTCGTTTTTTTTTATTTCACCTGAATCCATGGAGTCGATCGACACATTTCAACAGACCCCGTGTAATATTTTTCCAAATGGTTTTGCAGCCGATGAGGAGGTCGACGATTGTTTTTCTCCTAATCCAGGTCATGTTTATATTTGATTCGAGTATTCGTTGCTTTATTTAACGTTTCTTCTACGTAGAATATGTTGCATTCTACGTAGAATATGTTGCATTCTACGTAGAATATGTTGCATTTTACGTAGAATATCTTGCATTCTACGTAGAATATCTTGCATTCTATGTTGTCTGTAACTCTATATATATTTTTGTATTCTATATTGTTTGAATAGAACTTCTATAAACATTTATAGATTTTGAATTTTTTTAATCTGTATTCTACTCATATTTTATGTTATATTATGATGTTCATATTTTCTAGTCTATTTTATATTTTGAAATCGCAGAATCGGGTAAAGATGAAACGCTCAAGACCTTGCTAAACGACGAGAGCTCTGAGCAAGACAATATGAAAGGCACGACAAAAAAGATATATTCTACGTAGATTATTTTGTATTCTTTGTAGTTTTTTATAGATTGTCTGTAAATGTATATAGATTTTTGTATTCTATGTTGTTTGAATAGATCTTAAATAAACATTTATAGATTTTGGATTTTTTAATCTGTATTCTTCTCAGATTTTATGTTATCTTATGATGTTCATATTTTGTATCAGTGTATATCTATATAGATCTTCTTACATTTATAGTTTTTTACAGATTGTTTGCAAATTTATATAGATCTTAGGTAAGTGTCACATATTCTATATAGAATACCCCAATTCTACGCAGAATGTTCACATATTCTTCATAGAATACCACTAATCTAAGTAGATTGTTCACATTTGTTGGAAATAAACAATAGAGATGAAACAATTATATTGTATATAATTGTAAAAACTAAATAGTTTAGGGGTTGTTTGTGTAAATACTTAATACTTGTGTATTAAGTATAAATAGGAATGATATGTGCACTGTTGAAAAATGAATCTCAGATTACACAAATACACATACACACATACGGATCTGATTGATAGAGAGAAAAAGTGTTGTGCAAGTCACCAAGAACATCAATGTAATATTTCTCTCTTTAATCATTCAATATAATGTGTTGGATTGATAATTGTTCATATTGATTGTTTGTATGTGATTGAATTGCATTAAATATGAATTCACAATTGGTATCAGAGCCTAATATGGCTGAATATGAGTGAATTTTGAATCTGAAATCGATTTTCTTTAAGAACACTTTTATATTCATTTTTTTGAAAATCCGAAAATCAATTGAGGATTTTGATTTTGTGGATGAAATGATCTGAATTTTGGATCGAAGGTGTGAAAGTTAAAGGCGAATCTGATGATATAAACATTAAATATTATCTCAAAACACACAGAATTTAATTGAGAAATTTCAGATTTTTTTGAAAAAGTGTGTGTTCTTGAGGTTTTTGGTCGATTTTTGGTTTTTAATCAAGAATTAGCCAAAGTGATTTCACAAAAGTTGTTTCTGCTATTAAAACGAACATTCGAAATCAATTTGAGGTCAATTCATGGATTTTTGTTGAAAAAGTTTGAATCTGCTCTTGTTTTTGTTGAAAAATGATAAAACTCGGGCATAACTAAATTCATTGTGTCATTCGAGTTTTATAAAGAAGGCATTCGAGTTTTATGAAAGCTTTATTTGAGTTTTATTAAAGCTTTATTCGAGTTTTATGAAAGCTTTATTCGAGTTTTATTAAAGCTTTATTCGAGTTTTATGATAGCTTTATTCGAGTTTTATGATAGCTTTATTCGAGTTTTATGAAGCTTTGACCGAGTTTTATCAATGCTTTGACCGAGTCTCATCCATTGTTATTCGAGTTTCATACTTCATTGACCGAGTTTCATGAAGCTTTGATCGAGTTTAACTTCTTTGTAATTCGAATTGATTTCTATTTCATTCGAGAAAGTTCAAGGGTTATTCGAGTTGAATCCTTTCTCATTCGAGTTTCACACTCAATCATTCGAGTTTTATACTTCTTCATTCGAGTTTTGTGATTCTTTATTCGAGTTTGATACTTCATCATTCGAGTTTGATCATTACATATTCGAGTCGAGTCCTTATTTATTCGAGTTTTATCATACTCTTGACTATTTGACCTTTGCTGCTTAAATTGACCATAACTTTTGACTGGAATATCGTTAGAAGGCCTACCATACGTCAAATCGAAGCTTGAACAGAGATCTACGATTTCTAGAACCGGCTTGCCGGTTCGGTAAATTTTCGAGGCCCAAATCCACTCCAGAAAAAAGTTACGGGCATTTTTCTACAGAAAAGCTGAAATTTCATAGTCAAAAAGTCAATCAAAGCTGATTTTTCACAAATTATCATTTACTGAAATAGTTTTTCAAAGTTTTATCAGAATTTACTCAGGTTTTCCATAAAAGATCTTGGAAGATTCAGTTTTCTGCAATTCATAATGGTGTTTGAACAATTTTCAAAGTCTGAGCTGATTGTCAAACTTACTGAATCTGAAAAGATTCGTAAGAACAATTACGACATTCTCGTTCAGTTAAATACTGATAAACATTTGGCGTTACGTGACGTACAAATACTGAATGAAGAAATTCAAAACTTAAAAGAAAAACAAAACTCTGAGAGTTGTGCTCCTCAATTGAAAATATCTGAATTACTTAAAGAACTTGATGAGCTAAAACAAGAAAATTTTCAGAATGCAACTCAACTGAAATATCTTTTGCCTGAAAGATCTGATCTTTACAAGAAAGTTCAGGATCTTGAAGATACACTTTCTAAGACAAAACCAACTAATTAGAATTGTATTTTAAACAAAAATGAAGATATTTTTGCTCTTCAACAAGAGTTGTCTTTAACTAAAGATTTGATTGAGAAGGAAAGACATAAGTTCTTACTTAAAGAACAAGATTTTAAATCAAAATCTGAATTGTTTGAAGATGAAAGACAAATGTTCTTAATCAAAGAACAATCTTTTAAATCTGATTACCAATCATTTGATCATGACAGAAATTCAAATTTAGTCATTATCAAAAGTTTGGAAGATCAGATACTTAATCTTACAAAACAATTACATGTGTTTACTTCATCAACTGAGTCAAAGGTTAAGACCCCTTCTTCAGTGTGTTTAAAATCCAATGTTGATCACTCTGGTTTGTCTTCTGAAAGTGAAGTGAATCTAACTAACTCTGCTAAGTTTGATGCTTCTTCAGATCTTAAACTTAAGTATATGTTAAAGATACACAGCGGCAAAGATAAAATTGTTGAACAACTTCCGGTCAAGATTTACACCGGTGAATCTTCGAAGTCAAATTTTCTTAAAGTTTCTGAAAATACTGGTCATTCTAATCAGAAAACATTTTCACAGAAAAATACCAAGTATTATCAGAAACAGGCAAGAACCGGACAGTTTTTCAAAAAGAAGAGTTCGCAAAAGTCTGATCATTCAAATTCAAGTTTCTTTAGAAATTCAGATATTCAATTTTCTCATACTCAAAGAAATTTGTTTTCTGCGTTTGAAAGAGAAACTGATAGTTATAACATGCAATGGGTACCTAAACCCAAGTACAAGTGGGTACCAAAACCTGTATTGAAATGGGTACCCAAGAGCGCTAACAAGTCTGGATCCAAATCTGTTTGGATACCAAAGACATCTTAAATTTTGCAGGTTATAGGTTTCTTATCATTTCAGATAAGGACCCGTTCTTCATTTCAATAGGCTTTTGATTACTTCAGGTCAAGACCCGTGTTTCAACTCAATATGGTTTCTAGTTAATTCAGACTAGAACCCGGACTTCAATGAACCAGAGTCAAAGGCTTTCAGTTACATCAGACTGAAACCCGAGTCTGAGAGACAAATTTTACTGGAATTCTTGCCCTGAATTCAACTCCGAAGCTGAAATTGACAAAGAGGGAGTTTTATTTTTATATTTTTTTTGCTCCTGATTTCATTTCTATGAGTTGACTAACTGTGTGTGCTTATTTCCAGGGGGAGTTTCAGACGCACTTTGACGATTACATTAAACTGTGTGTGATTTTTCACGAAAATATTTGATACACACATAAAAAGAGTTTTTGAGCTGAAAAGCAAAATATTTTCAATTTTTTTTATTCTCTCTTTGAGATTAATTGATCTAATCTCTTTGATTTTCATTATCTCATTTCTTCTGAGATTCTCTTTGTTACAATGCTTCCAATTTATAATGGATTCTCTCTGTTATCTCCCAAGTGCTAATTCTTTCAAGAAAATCTGGTTCTTCTCATTTCATATATCAGATTTTCTATTTTTTAATGATATCTCCCATATTCTTTGAATATAATCTCTCTGATATCCCTTGAGCTTCAAAGCTGAAAATCTTTCTGCTGACTTCGATTATGCACCAATCTGAGTGATAGGCATAAATTTCGCTTCTATGGTCTAACTAGAACCGGAAGACCTACCCAAGGAGCAAACCATCTATAGTTTGTGTGGGTGAGGATTCTTTAGGTTTATGAGTTGAGAAGTTCAGTTATCACGGGATACTGACAGGGTCGAGCAGAGGTAAAATGTAAATGAGAGGGATATTAAAAGGCGATGGCGGTGCATCAGATTATGCTTTTCGTATAAAGCTGACTGAATTTAATTCTGAAAAGTGAGCCGGAGGGAGCTAGGTTGAAAAATGCTGAGAGCTGAGAGTTGAGAAAGGATTTGAAGAAAAGATAATCCTATCCTACACTGTGTCTGCTGGGTAAACCACTTAATCTATCAAGCCCTAGGCGACTTGATATTGAAAAAGACGTCATGGACCCAGTGACGCATGCACTTAACCCCACCAACTACTCAGTTATCTCTCAAAAGATTTCTTTTTCAATAATTATGGAGATATAACACATTTCTATCGATATATCATTTGGATATTATTGATATTGAAAGAAGGAAGACATTTGCTCCGGTCTCCCACTTCATTTGATGCACATTGTGTCTAGAACTGATTATATACTCTTTTAGGACACATCGAGTCTGACAGTCTGCGTGACTATAAACTGCTAGTCCAAAGTGACTAAGCCGGAACAAATATGAGTGATTCTTTCATGATAAAGGATTTCACGATGACTATTTGGAAATCCTACCAGTGTTACTATCATGCCAGCGCTGAACGTATGTCACAAAGATTTTGTCTATTGTGTAAACAGGAATCCTATGTGGACCTGGACTCATTTTCTCACAAAATGAATGTGTTTCATTTTCCCCAAAGTTGTAAAGCTTTGTTTTTGTTCTAAAAAGATATAGTATCAATTCGAGGGGGAGTGAAATTTTTGAGGAAGAGTGAGTTAGGTTGGTTTTGTATAGGGGGAGAGGATATCAGTTTGAGAGGGAGAAAGTCAATTTGAAATATTTTGAAATTGTAATTGTTGTTGTATTTCTGCTACTGTAAACTTCAATGAATTAATGTCTCTGAAGATTTTGCATGATTTTCATAATTCTTATGATCATCATGAGGGGGAGAAAAACTAAAGTTCAGAGACAACAGTTGAGTAGATTGAAGTCAACTGAAGACAATTGCTACATCATATCAAATGAATTGATCAAGGGAGAGAATTAAAAAGCTATTCATGATTCAAGGGGGAGTGTACTTACAATAAAATACAAGAAAAGGGAAGTTCAGAGAAGAAGATATGTGAAGATCAGAGAGAGTCAAATAAAGAAAAGAAGAAGATTCAGAGATCAGAGAATAGAAGAATATTCACGAAAAAGTCCCTGAAATGATCTTTTATCAAAAATTGATTTCATCTCTAAGGGGGAGATTGTTAGGGACAATATTTGTAGAGCTGAAATGAATATTACTTTAATAATTCTGTTCATCTCTAAGGGGGAGAATGTTGGGAATAAATAATAGAGATGAAACAATTATATTGTATATAATTGTAAATACTCAATAGATTAGGGGTTATATGTGTAAATACACAATACTTGTGTATTGTGTATAAATAGAAATGTATGCTACGCATGCTGCTAGGAATCTAAGATTACACACACACATACGGATCTAACTAGAGAGAAAAGAAGGATTGCTTTACAAGAAAGCCGAAACCTCCAATGTAATATTTTCTCTCTTAATCATTCAATAGATTGTGTTTGATTGATAATTGTTCATATGTTTATGTTTAGATTGATTGAATTGCATGAAATTTGAATTCACAATTACAATCACCTCTAATCTGTTTGATTAGACGAAGAACACAAATTGTTCTTAGGGTTTTACAACCTTAGAGGCTTATGAAAACTTAAAACAAAAAGCAATTACAAACTTGAATATGCAAAAACTTAATACAATAGAAAAACCTATTCTGTGTATTTATAATGCTTTCTGATTTGTTTCCTTGAAGGACTCTGACTTCTCTGATAGTAGATATGCTGGAATCTTCGTGTAATTATCTTTTCCTGAATATCAGCACTTTCTGTTTATGAAACTGTTGAGCAGCTTGAATCACTTAGCAGCTTGAGCAGAGCAGCTTGAGTTGATTTACTCTGGCAGCTTGAACTTTTGTACTAGCAGCTCGAACTTCTTCAACTAACAGCATGAACTTTGTACATACATAGAAAATCTACTAACATTCTGAGAAATCTAACTAACAGTTTGAACTACTTAGAATATTTCCCAACAAAAAACTCTCAAAATAGCGTGAAATTGAAAACACTTAAAACTGAAGTTAAATCATGAAATAAAGTAATAGGAAGGTTACCTGGTGGTCGATTTGCACAAAAACAAGAAATCCACGTGAAAAAGGCACAAGAATGAAGGTTTTGAATGATTTTGAAGTGAAAATGCCAATGAGGGTTGCTGGAATGACGAAGTATGATTAGAGGCCGGATTTAATATGTCAATGTGAGATACTAAGAACCGAAAACGAGGTTCGTCTAAAACCTTAGTAAATATACCGGCAAGTTGAAACTCCGTGTCTACAAAATACAATTCTATTGTCCCTTTTTCTACGTGGTTTTTGATGGAGTGATACCTGATGTCTGTGTGCTTTGTTCTTGAGTGTTACACGGGATTGCAAGATATAACAATCGCACTTTGGGAGTCATAGTAATTTGGTTATTAGTGAGAGAAAGTCCATAATCACGCAACTGTGTCCTCATCCACAGCACCTGAGAACAGTTTCATGCTGCATCTACATACTTCTCCTCGGCTGTGGATGTGGAAACACAGTTTTGCTTTTTGGAAGACCAACTCACTGGTCTGTCACCCAAGAATTGAATTCCACCTGATGTTCTTTTATGATCTACTTGGCAACCTACATAGTCACCATCTGAAAAGACAGTAAGACCGAAATTGGTTCCCTTTGGATGCCATAGATCAAGCTTGGGTGAACTCTTAAGACAACGAAAGATGTGTTTAACCACAGGTAAGGTGTGGTTCTTTCGGGTCGGCCTGAAAGCTAGCACAAAGACATGTGAAAAACATTATATCCGGTCTGCTGGTCGTATGGTAGAGTAAGGAATCGATCATCCCTCTGTAAGTTGTGTTATCGACACTTTTCCCGGAAGGATCAATGTCTAACTTACAATTTGAAGCCATGGGAGTTGCGATAGCCTTGCAAAAGTCTAACCTACACTTCTTGAGAATATCAAGATTATATTTCGACTGGTTCACAAAAATCCCATCGTCAAGTTGTTTGGCTTGTAATCTGAGGAAAAAATTCCTTTCCCCCATCATACTCATGTCAAACCTGGACTCCATGACGGACAAAAATTCCTTACAAAACTTATGGTCTGTAGATCCAAATATAATGTCGTCTATGTAAATTTGGACTAACATTATGCGTGGACCTTCATTTTTAGTGAACAACATTGTGTCCACCACACCTTTACTGAATCTGACAGAAGTAAGAAAGTTTGAGAGGCTATCATACCAAGCTAACCATAAAGAGCTTTATCTAACACATAAACATGGTCTGGTTTATGTGCATCAACAAAACCTTGTGGTTGTTCAACGTACACCTTCTCATTCAGTTCACCGTTTAAGAAGCGGTCTTGACGTCCTTTTGGTACACTTTGAAGTCTTTGTGAGCCTCAAACGCCAAGAAGATTCTGATAGCTTCAATCCGTGCAACCGGAGCAAAGGTCTCGTCATAATCAATGTCTTCTTGCTGTCGGTAGCCTTTAGCGACTAGCCTTGCCTTGACTCTCACCACTATACCGTTTTCATCTCGTTTATTCTTGAAGATCCATTTTGTCCCGATGATAGATCGACCTTTCAGTTTGGGAACTAACCACCATACCCTTAGCTGTTCAATCTGGTTGAGCTATTCTTGCATGGCTACAATACAGTCAGGGTTTTTCAAGGCTTCATCCACACAAGCAGGCTCTATCATGCTAAGGAATGACGCAAATAGACATTCATTAGCAGATGCCCTTAGAGTTTGAACCTCGGTAGATGGATCACCAATGATTTGTCCAGTTGGGTGATCACGGATCCATTTTTTTTCATGTGGGAGCGCTGAACGAGAAGGAAATTCAGTGGTTATTGTGGGGATGGATGAGGTGTTTTGTTCGATGGTTTCTAGTGAATGTAGCACTGGTTCTGGTTTTGATTCAGTTGGCTCTTGTAATGAGATAATATTTGATACAACATGGGAGGGTATAATTGGAGTATGCTCAACAGTGGGTAGGTGTGCGGAAGATGATTATGATAATGAAGATGGTAATGGTGATGGAGTTTGTGGTTGTGATGATGGAAATGGAACTGTTGAGTCTGAAAAGTTTGCATTGCCCATAATAGCTGAAATATAAGAAGAATTTACATTAGGACCAAAAGATTCAACAAAAAAGGGATCAAACAGATTTATTAAATCAAAAGAAGAAAAAGAAGTTGAGGTTGAAGAATCTCCAGGCATAGGAGTAATGCATGGTCCCGACTGTTCAACTTCAGGAGTCAGTTAAGCCATTTCGTCGAATGTGATGTTCACACTCTCATTGACGGATCTGGTATGAGTGTTGTACGCTTGATATGCCTTTGAATTGGATGAGTATCCAATAAAAAACGTCACGTCCGCTTTCTCGTTGAACTTTCCGAGGTTGTACTTATCGTTTAACACGTGGCACCTGCAACCAAAAACTCGTAAGTATTTGATATAAGAAACTTTATTTAAGTAAAGTTGATAGCGATTTTTGTTGAAGCGCTTATGAATGATTGAGCGCTTTTGTGTATAGCAAGCAATGGACACAAATTCAGCCCACAAGAATAGTGGTAGCTCTCAGTAGTTTTGCATGGTACGAGCAGCCTCCACAAGAGTACAGTTTCGTCTTTCAACTATGCCGTTTTTTTGAGGTGTTCGTGCAGCAAAGAATTTATGATGGATGCCTTTGGTTCGTAGGAAATCCCTAATTACCAAATTCTTGAATTCTGTGCTATAACCCCATCTGATTGATTGTACAGACAACTGGGACTCTTAATGAAATCAATGATCTCTTGAGAAGTTTCGTCTTTGGATCGCAAAAATTGAACCCAGGTGTATCGTGAGTAGTCATCAATGATAACCAACACATGTCGGTTACCATTAATACTATGAGTACACATAGGATCACATAAATCCATATGCAACAGCTCCAAAACTCTCTTTGTTGATGTTCGAGTTTTGGTTTGTGAGAAGATCTCTTCATCTTTCCCTTCTCACAGGCCCTACAAAGATGATCCTTTTCATAGCATAGTTCTGGGAGACCCTTTACAAGATGCTTCGACGCCAACTTGTTCTTGTTTTCATAGTTTAGATGTGATAGACGCCTATGTCATAGCCATGAGTCTTTTGATGATGCTTTGGACAATAGACAAATACTATCTTTCACTATAAGCTTGGCAACAGGTGTAGAGGTTTGAGTTATGGGAACCATATGGGATTTCTTTTCCATCATTGCTCTTAACATTACAACTTTTAGCCCTAAAGGGCATTCTAGACTTTTGTTACACAGTTGTCCTATGATGAACACGTTATGAGACAACCCTTATACATAGTCAATGTCCTTGATGACTAGGTTATTTAGGACCAAATTTTCGTATCCTTTGATTTGAGCGTGATTGTCATTCCTAAATTTGACCGTTCCGCAGTATTGCTCGACGACCTTGGTTAGAAACTCTTTTCTCCCGGTCATATGGTTGGAACAACCAGAGAATCCATATACCATATGGATTTTACGTGAGATTTAAATTGTGTTAAAAACATGACATTGTAACTATATTGATGAGCAGACAATATAGATCCATGATAGTATGTTAACAATGACATGCAAACCGTGTTCTGAACCGACGTGTTAACATGTTGTGATTTGTACGGGTCCTGAACTTTATGCACAGGAGCCAAACACATTGGTTTTGTACGAAGATGCACAAAAACCATTTCACAGAAGTACAAGTTCTAGTCTGAATTAATTAGAAGCCATTTCATTGAGGTACAAGTCTTGGTCTGAAGTAACCAAGAACCATCTGCATCAAATCGCACAACTTTGGGTATCCATTGAAGAATGGGTCCTTTCTTGTTAGGAGTTCTATATATAGATATCAATTAGACAGATTTAGGAACTCATATAGCAGTTATGTGTGGTCCAGATGCAGAACCTTTTGGCACCCATTTGTATGTGGGGTCAACTGGCTTTGAAAATTTAGGCGGTGAACTTACCATTGGTTTGAAGTTTTTAAAACCCTTTTTGTATTGGCCTTTGGCTTATCCTAAGGCAGAATACATGTTTTCATTTCAGAGACGGCCAATGATGCATTGTTTTTGGTTTTCTTTTTACGAACTTGTTTATATGGATATGGAACATATTTATTTATCTCAGGTACTTGTAGTCTAAAACGAGTAGGACATAAAGCAAACATTTTCGAAAATGAATATTTCAAACAAGTATTTGAATTCGTAACAGAATATTCACTGTTTTTCGAAATTACATCCATCCTATCACTAGCAACAAAACCAGATGGCATGACAGCCTTCTTCACAAAGAAACTGGAAAAATATAGGATAGTCATTTTTGGAACCCTTCTTACATGATCAATAGGAACAGAATGAGAAGATTCAGTATGTTTGGAAAACTCAGATCTAGAGAAAGTTCCTTGGTGAGTGGGTTTCTTTGAGGACTTAGATATACTCTTGATCCTTTTGGAAACCTCTGATTTTGAAGAATCTGAACACTCACCTTTGGAAATGTTTAAATGGACTTTAATTTTGATTTTACCCTTATCAGATGATGTATTTAAGACATTAGGAGGAGGAGAGGTTTTTGAATCTTTTACGTAAGAATTTAACTTTTCTAAAACATTGTTAAACCGTTCTTTGTAAAAGAGTTAATTCTATGCTCTGTTCAAAAAGTTATTTTTCAAAAGTTTCCTCACTTATGAGAAGAGCTTCTTGACTGGAAGAAGCTTTCTCACGAGCGATCCTTAATTCCTCTTCAAAAACTTTGATTTTGTGTTGAAGAACAGTGGTAGGAATATAAGGATGAGGAATCGGTTTAACAGGTTTAACTTTCATTTTTGTTGATGAATAGCTATAGAAGAAGTCATCCTCAAGAGTGAGTACTCTGTAAGGATAACTGTTGTTTAGCTTTTCATGAGTAAAAGGAATTTGTCTATTTTATTCTTGATTCCTCTTCTCCTCCTTTTCGGTCAGGACTTCTTCTGACGTGTGATTAAAGAAAGTCTGATAATCATGTCCCATATATCTTCTATCAAATAGCATTGGTAAAATCGATTGAGCCTTTTTTAAAAAATGTAGGATCTTTAAACTAATTCCTTCTTTGGATTGGAAAAACCATGTTTCTTTTGGTTGATCGAGATGAATAGTTTGTGTCGTTTTTCCCGTTTTAAGAATTCATCATCAAGTGTTTTGATTCGGGGATACAAACATATTCTCTCTTTTTCGATCACTTTATAATTTCTCTCATTTTTTAAAATTTCCACATTTAAAGACTCTAACCATTCTGTAAGAACAGATAATCTGACTTCAAAGAATTCTTTTCCACAGTGATTGTATCAATACAATTCTTAAGTGAATTTCTTATCCTCGGCAATTACTTTTTCCCGTAAGAAAGTTTAAACAAGGTTGTGTTCATTTAGCCAGTTCTTTTCGAAGGTGTCAGAAGTTTCTTTTAGTGATTGTGCAAGTTGTTCAGGTTTCATACACTTTTCTTTTTAGTGTTATATTTTGCTTCTAATTCAAGTAGTTGTGTATGCCATTTACATTAATTCTTTACAGATTTAGCATTTAAAGATTGAAAAAACTAAAGGGAACATACCTCATTGGTCTCGGAGTCTGATGTGGAACATTCTGAGTCCCCGGTTTTGGCCATCAGACAGGAATTTTTAGTCTAGGTGGATTTTTAGGTTAGGTGGAAATATTAATCTTTGTGACAAATGGAGGCTAGATGTGATGATTAATTTAGATGGTGAAATTTTTATGACATATGTTGGAGATGATCATTGTTATTATCTTTGTCTAGAAGTTTTTAATTTTAGTGGATGGAGATGGATCTTGGAATTTTAATTATAATATGATCTTGCAAATTTAATTTAAATGGATGAATGTTGTAGGCTATGTATGTTACTAGCATTTATATAGTATTTACGTTGGTTTATATTCTTAATGGATGGTGGTGTTTCTAATAAGCATTTATTATATGATGGCATGTTATGATGAATTTAAAAAGATGATGGTAATTATAGGTGTACCTTGGTGGTCGTTGTATTTTTATATTTGATGGAGATTGTTGATCCTCGTTGTTTGATTCCTCTACGTTGATGGTAGTTTTATTATTCTTGTTATGATGATGGGTTTATTGGTGTTTGATGGATAAAGATGTTATGCTATTCAGAAGTACTCTGCACCTCAACCGAACTTAATCTGCTACTCAGAAGCAAAGCTTCAACAGATTGGAGAAACACAAAGTGTTTTCTTTTTATGAAATCATACAAGGCTTATTATTTCATGGAGGCCAATGGCCTATTTATATACAAGGATGGTGGGTGGAGGTGTACATAACCTTCCCACCTCTCGACACGTGCGAAGTCTAATGACACATACTAAAATAAAAAGAAAATTACAGACACGTGTTAGACCTAATGACACAAACTAAAAATAAAAAGAAAATTACAGACGTGTGTCTTATATGTCGACACTTATTTTACAAGAAAACTGACGTGTGTCAAACATCTGACACTCACATTTTGATGACGTAATTGCTTACTTCTTTTACATTTTTTCTTGGCAGAACTTGCAGTGATGTCTTGGTGCGTGTGATATCTCCTTGCAGAGTGCTTCTTTGAATTCATCGGGTAACGGTTCGAGAAATCATGTAAACTTCTCAAATGGTTTTTCAAATTTGATATTGTTAGGAATAAATATTAAATAGAGATGAAACAATTATATTGTTTATTAGTTTAGGGATCTTAATGTAAATACACAATACTTGTGTATTGTGTATAAATAGAAGTGTATGAGTACTGTTGAAAGAGAGATACAATTCATGAATCTCACATTACACATACACACATACGAGCAGAGAGAGAGAAGAGGATTGCTGTGCAAGTCAAGTCAAGAACTCATTGTAATATTTTTCTCTCTATAATCATTCAATAGATTGTGTTTGATTGATAATTATTCATGTGAATTGTTTAATGTTGTATGAATTGCTAGAAATATGAATTAACAATTGGTATCAGAGCCAAATATGACTGAAATTGAGTGAATTTGAATCTGAATTTTGAAAAATATTCAAACACTGTTACATTCGTTTTTTATCAAAATTCGAAAAATCAATTTTGGATTTTGATTTTTTGGATGATATTTTCGGAAAATTGAATCGAAGGTGGAGCAATTAAAGTCGAATCTATTATGGTAAGCATCAAATTTTAATTCCAAACACACAAGATTTAATTTGCATTTTTCTGAATTTTTGAAAAGTGTGTGTTCTTGAGGTTTTTTGATCGATTTTTTGATGTTAATCTGAATTTAGCCAAAGTGGTTTTTCAAAAAGTGTTTGTGTGTGAAAACCGCAGGTTCGATTTCAATCTGGAATCAATTCGTGGATTTTTGTTGAAAATTGTAATTTTGACTTGATTTTGATCAGTTCCTGTTCAAACTCGGGTAGCACTGAATTCCTTGTTTTAATCGAGTTTGATCAAGTTGTTATTCGAGTTTGTATGTGTTTCATTCGAGTTTTATAAACCTATCACCCGAGAAAACATATGTATCAATCGAGTTGCATAAGGAACCATTTGAGTTTAATCTCTATTCATTCGAGTTTCATCAAAGTCCATTCAAGTTCATTCGAGTTTGCTTAGTGCTTTGACCGAGTTTGATCCCTTGTTATTCGAGTTTCATACTTTATCATTCGAGTTTCATTCATAACCATTCGAGTTTCAACCTTCTTCAATCGAGTTTTATTAAGCTTCAATCGAGTTTCATTATGCTTCATTTCGAGATTGAATATTAAGCATTCGAGTTTTGACAATTTGACCTTTGCTGCTTAAATTGACCATAACTTTTGACTGGAACATCGTTAGAAGGCCTACCATACGCCAAAACAAAGCTTAAACCAAGATCTACAATTTCTAGAACAAGCATAGCCGGTTCGGTAAATTTTCGAGGCCCAATTCCACTCCAGAAAAAAAGTTACGGGCAATTTTCTACAGAAAAGCTAATATTCAACGTCAAAAAGTCATTTCAGAGCTGATTTTTCACAAGTTATCATTTACTGAAATAGGTTTTCAAAGTTTTATCAGAACTCACTCAGTTTTTTCCATAAAAGATCTTGGAAGTTCATTTTTCTGCAATTCATAATGGAATATGAAAAATTTTCAAAGTCTGAGCTAATTGCAAAAGTTACTGAATCTGAAAAGATTCGTAAGAACAATTACGACATTCTTGTTCAGTTAAATACTTATTTAGCTCTTGCTTTACGTGATGTATCAATACTGAAAGAAGAAATTCAGAGCTTAAAAGTCAAACAAAATTCTAAGAGTACTGCTCTTAGATTGAAAATGTCTGAATTATCAAAAGAACTTGACGATTCGAAACAAGCAAATTTTCAGAATGCAACTCAACTGAAATATCTTTTGCCTGAAAGATCGGATCTTTACAAGAAAGTTAAATATCTTGAAGAATTACTTTCCAAGACAATTCATACTTATCAAAATTGTGTTTTAAACAAATCTGAAGAATTTTTTGCTCTTGAAAAAGAGTTGTCTTTAACTAAAGATTCTCTTGAGAAGGAAAGACATGTGTTCTTACTGAAAGAACAAGATTTTAAAACAAAATCTAAGTTGTTTGAAGATGAAAGAAAGATGTTCTTAATAAAAGAAAAATCTTTTAAAACTGATTTCCAACCACTTGATAATGACAGAAATTCTTATTTGGTCATTATCAAAGGATTAGAAGATCAGATATTTCATCTTACCAAACAAATTAATGATTCTCCTTCTTCAAAAGAATCAAAGGTTGAGATTACTTCAGTTTGTTTAAAATCCAAAGTCGATCATTCTGATTTATCTGTTGAAAGTGAAAAGAATCCAACTGAAATTTCTAAATTTGATTCCTCTTCAGATTTTAAACTTAAGTATCTGTTAAAGATACACAGAGGCAAAGATAAAATTGTTGAACAACTTCCGGTCAAGATTTACACCGGTGACTCTTCGAAATCAAATTTTTCCTAAAGTTTCTGAAAATACTGGTCATTCTAATCAGAACACATTTTCACAGAAAAATACCAAATATTATCAGAAACAGGCAAGAACCGGACAGTTTTTCAAAAGAAGAGTTCGCAAAAGTCTAATCATTCAAATTCAAGTTTCTTTAGAATTTCAGATATTCAATTTTCTCATACTTAAAGAAATTTGTTTTCTGCTTTTGAAAGAGAAGGTGATAGTTATAACTTGCAATGGGTACCTAAATCCAAGTACAAGTGGGTACCTAAACCCAAGTACAAGTGGGTACCAAAACCCGTTTTGAAATGGGTACCCAAAAGTGCTAACAAGTCTGGATCCAAATCTGGTTGGATACCAAAGACATCTTAAATTTTGCAGGTTTTAGGTTTCTTATCATTTCTGATAAGAACCCGTTCTTCAATTCAACGAAGGTTCATGTTCAATTTAGTTCAGGTTCCGTTCTTTAGTTCAAAAGGTTTTTACTCACATCAGAGTAGAACCCGGGCTTCAGTTCAAATGGTTTCTGTACTTCTCTGTATAGAACCTGAGCTATTGGCTTCCAAATCATTGCAGACTGGAACCCACACTTCAAAGAAATGGTATCTACCTATTTTCAAGTAGAATCCATTCAACAGGCTTTCAGTTACTTCAGGCTGAAACCCGAGCTTCTGCGGCAAATGGCTTCTAATCACTTCAGATTAGAACCCGAGTCTGAAAGACAAATCTTTTTGGAATTCCTGCCCTGAATTCAACTCCAATGTTGCATTGAATAAGAGGGATTTTTATTTTTGTAATTTTTTTGCTCCGGATTAGTGTGCTTATTTCCAGGGGGAGTTTCAGACGAGCTTTGATGAAGACATTTTTTCAAAAACTGTGTGAAATTTTCACGAACAAATCTTATGCACACATAAAAACATTTTTGAGCTGAAAAGCAAAATATTTTCATAATCTTCTGATTCTCTGAATCTCTCATTGATCTAATTTTCTTTGATGTTCATAATCTCATTTCTTCTGAGATTCTCTTTGTTACAATGCTTCCAATTTATACTGGATTCTCCCGTTATCTCCCAAGTGCTAATTCTTTCAAGAAAATCTGGTTCTTTTCATATCATATATCGGATTTTCTATTTCATTATGATATCTCCCATATTATCTGAATATAATCTATCCAATATTCTTTGAGCTTCAAAGCTGGAAATCTTTCTGCTGACTCCGATTATGCACCAATCTGAGTGATAGGCATAAATATCTCTTCTATGGTCTAACCAGAACCCGAAGACCTACCCAAGAAGCAAACCAATTGTAGTTTGTGTGGGTGAGGGTTCTTTAGGTCTATTAGTTGAGAAGTGTCAGTTATCACGGGATACTAACAGGGTCGAGCAGAGATAAAATGTAAATGAGAGGGATATTGATATTGAAAGGAGATGGTGGTGCATCAGGTCATGCTTTTGCTATAAAGCTGACTGAATTTATTTCTCAAAAGTGAGCCGGTGGGAGCATAGTTGAAAAATGCTGAGTGCTGAGAGTTGAGAGTTGAGAAAGGATTAAAAGAAAAGAAAATCCTACCTAAACTGTGTCGGCTGGGTAATCCACATAATCTATCAAGCCCTAGGTGACTTGATATTGAAAAAGACGTCATGGACCCAGTGACGCATGCACTTAACCCCACCAACTACTCAGTTATCTCTCAAAAGATTTCTGTTTCAATAATCACGGAGATATTACACATTTCTATCGATATATCATTTGGATATTATTGATATTGAAACAAGGAAGACATTTTCTCCGGTCGCCGACTTCGTTTGATGCACATTGTGTCTAGTGCTGATTATATACACTTTTAGGACACATCGAGTCTGACAGTCTGCGTGACTATAAACTGCTAGTCCAAAGTGACTAAGCCGGAATAAATAAGAGTGATTCTTTCAAGATAAAGGATTTCACGATGACTATTTGGAAATCCTACCAGTGTTAACATCATGCCAGCGTTGAACGTAGGTCACATAGATTATGTCTATTGTGCAAACAGGAATCCTATGTGGACCTGGACTCGTTATTTCACAAAATGAATGTGTTTCATTTTCCCCAAAGTTGAAAAGCTTTGTTTTATTCTAAAAGAGTATTCATTTGAGGGGGAGTGAGATAAATTTGTTTAGTTTAGGGAAAGTGGATATCAGTTTACGGGGGAGAAAATCAATTTGTAATAAATTCTGAGTTGTAATTGTTGTTGTATTTCTTCTACTGTAATTTCATTGAATTCATGTTTCTGAAGTTTTTACATGATGTTCATAATTTTTATGATCATCATGAGGGGGAGAAAAGCTGAATTTCAGAAACAATTGTTGAGTTGTTTGAAGACAACTGAAGACAATTGCTACATCATATCAAGACAATTGATAAAGGGAGAGAATCAAAAGGTATTCATGATTCAAGGGGGAGTGTACTTACAAGAAAATACAAGAAAATAGAAGATCAGAGAAGAAGAGATGTGAAGATCTGAGAGAACAAATAAAGAAAAGAAGAAGGATCAGAGATCAAATAATAGAAGAAGATTCACGAAAAAGTCTCTGAAATGATCTTTCATCAGAAAATTGATTTCATCTCTAAGGTGGAGATTGTTGGGTACAATATTTTGTAGAGATGAAATTAATTTTACTTAAAATAATTGTTTTCATCTCTAAGGGGTAGATTGTTAGGAATAAATATTAAATAGAGAAGAAACAATTATATTGTTTATTAGTTTAGGGATCTTAATGTAAATACGCAATACTAGTGTATTGTGTATAAATAGAAGTGTATGAGTAGTGTTGAAAGAGAGATACAATTCATGAATCTCACATTACACATACACACATACGAGCAGAGAGAGAGAAGAGGATTGCTGTGCAAGTCAAGTCGAGAACTCATTGTAATATTTTTCTCTCTATAATCATTCAATAGATTGTGTTTGATTGATAATTGTTCACGTGAATTGTTTAATGTTGTATGAATTGCTAGAAATATGAATTAACAGATATTGCGTTTAATCCTGGTTCGTTTATTTCTTCGCTGAAATTTGAATAGATCATTATTGTTGGACTACAATAGTTTATTCTTATGCGTGCTTTTTGATCTTTTCGTTGCCTAATCTGGAGGATCCAAGATAGACGCCTGCTAATGCTTTGACCAGATGATCCATTTGTGGTGTCGTTGGTTCTAGTACATCCCTTGTTGGGAATTTTTCGTTGCTTGCTCCCATTTGTATGAGAGATATTTCTGGGACATGTACTTCATGGTTGTAGTCGAAGATTAGATAGCTTCTGTAAATTTTGAAGAATATTTCTCTGTCCTTTGTTACTTTCTCTTTGTAGTTCTTTATTGTCAATATTATTTATTGTGGAAATTCTTCGATCTCGTTCAGTGTTGGGTTAATATATAGTGTATCGATTAGTCCATGATTAAAGTAATCCCATGCTGTTAATGGTGTGTCATATTTGATGATCTCTCGACATTTCCTTTTTCTACTGTTTTGTAGGATTCGTCAAAAGCTCTTTGTGCTTCTTCTTGGCTTGTGTAACTTTGTGATTACATTTTTGCCTGATATGTGAGAATTTGCAATTCTCCAGTCTTTGTATATTCCTTTGTGTGGTCCGTTGAAGATATTATAATATTTTTTTCTTGGATGATGGCAGATCTTCTGGCAGACTTGGTATTCATGATGATTGTGTTGGTGCTTCAGATGTTGATACTTCTGTTTTGGTGTCTTCTTCGATCGGGATTGCTGTAGTTGCTGCTATTATATTGAGAGAATTCATCAGATCGCTTTCTTCTTTTAGAAGAGCTTCTTTTTGCTTGTCAAGTGCTTGAATCTGTTCTTTTTTCTGCTTTAGTTGATGCTGTATTTGTTTGATGATTGCTTCCATTCTTGTAATCTGTTTGTCAACCTTTAATAAATCTGAATAAGATTTTTTTTGCACTTGATGCTAGGTACTTTTTATTGTTAATGCTTGGATGCTCGTTTAGAGCCTTTAGATACTTGGTTACTTATTTAGCGCTTTTAGTTCTTTCGTCTTGATACTTCATGGATTTGTAGCTTTTTTGACTTTTACGAAGTCTCATGCTTGAAAAAGTGGTCATTTATATATATCTTTCTTTTTTCAAGGGCCAAATTTTAGTTTATTATCTTGATACTTTTATTTGTTTTTATGTCTCTTTTAATCAGTATGTTATTTATTTCCCGAATTTTTTATTTTCTATGCTTATCTAGATGTATTTTTAACCTATTAAATATATGAAGTTTTTTTATCTATATATTCTTGCATTGTTTTTATCATGTGTTCTTGTTGTTTATCACTATATATTTCGAAATTCATTTTTTAACATGTCGTAAATGATATTCTTGACGAAATGATTTTTTTTTGTTTATATCTATTCTTTTGTAAGTATTTTAGATGAATAATAGATGATCATAATCTTTGATAATGTGTTGATTTTATTTCTTTTTCAGCATAAAGCCTTTTTAATTCTTTATTTATTCTTTATAATTCTTTATAACATCCTTTTAATATTTTGACATTTTCGTTATTTTTTATTTGTATTCTAGCATCGCTCATGGTTTTAACATGTTCTTTTTGTGATATATCCTGAAATTACAGTAATTAATTATATTCCAAATTTCTTCTATGTTTTAATAGGTTAATTTTATATCCTACTTTTCGATTATAATTTTGTGATCTTTCAAGATTTTCCAACATTTTTATTTCATTACTCAAATGATTTATATCTTTATATTTTCTTTTTAATAATGATGTTAAATGTTTAATATTTTTGCTTTGTATTTTTGTATCCATTGTATTAGCATGTACTTGATATTAATTTTGTAGTGTAACAATTCATACTTTCTTCTTCTAACTTTTTATGTATTTTTAATATTCTAATTTGAACTTTATTGGTTCTTCTTTTTCTTGGGTGTATATGTGATGATGTTTTTGTTTTATTTTTACTTTTTCTAGTCTTTTTTCTAGACTTTCAATTATTTCTTTGAAATTTTTAACAATTTAGTGTTACATTTTAATTCTTTTTACAGTTTCGTGATTTAATCTAGCTTGTATTCTCGAATCTACCATCGCAATGGAGGCCTTATAATAAGTGTTTTAATTATTTTTTTGGTTCTGTTAGTATTTCGTCTGTGTTAATGATTTGTTGTATTTGTTGAAATACTTCAGTAATTTGATTAGTATGATTTGTCTGATTGTACATGTAGATAATGTCTTGTATTTGAATTTTAAATTTTTTCTAGCTCTTTATCTTTTTGTTGAAGCATTTTTCTTCTTTGTTGATGTTCTTTACGTATTTTCTTTAATAATTCGGGTAGTTTTTTGTTAGTGCACCCTATGTGACGATAGCAGTCTAAGTGTAGATAAAGTTTTTGTAATAGTTCAAATCTTCGTAATTGCACGATTAATACATGTTTGATATATGTTTGATATGGATTGTATATATGTTTGATCTTGTTTGTGATTGATGTGTCAAAATCAAAATCACTACCTAAGATTAACTGGTTTGAATTAATCAGAGTATAAACCAATAACCTTGTATTGAATCAAAGTCCAATTAAGAATTTTACGGAATAACACTTATTAGTTTTAAGAAAAGCTTTCAGAAAAAATAAACACATAAACACAATCAATAATCAAAAGTCATTTGTATTGCCAAACTCAATGATTACAATCACCTCTAATCTGTTTGATTAGACGAAGAACACAGATTGTTCTTAGGGTTTTACAACCTTAGAGGCTTATGAAAACTTAATCAGAAAAACAATTACAACTGAATAAACTTGTACGTGCAGACTTACAATAGAAAAACCTATTCTATGTATATATACTGCTTTTGGATTTGTTTCCTTGAAAAACTCTGATTTCTCTGATAGTAGATATGCTTGAATCTTCAAAATATATCTTTTTCTGAATATCAGCACTTTCTGTTTATTGAGCTGTTGAGCAGCTTGAAGTCTATCTGTTGAGCAGCTTGAGCTTTAACACTGGCAGCTTGAACTTTTGAACTAGCAGCTCCAACTTTTTCAACTAACAGCTTGAACTTTGTACTTACACAGAAAATCTACTAACAGTCTGAGAAATCTAACTAACAGCTTGACATACTTAGAATATTTCCTAACATGATGTTTTACTTAAGTTCAAACATAAGTTCAAAGGTAAGTTCAAAGGTAAGTTCAAAGACAAGTTCTAGAATAAGTTCAAAGTACTTGTTCGAACTTATGGTGGACAAGTTCGTGGGCTTGGGCCTTCTCAACCTTGTCAAGACTAAGTTCGAATCTAATGGTTATAATTAAAGGATAATCAGTTTTGATTAACAATCTTTGCTGAAATCTTTTTTCGAGGCGATTACGAACTTGTGAGCGTTTGCAGAGAGTTTTCAGAGTGTTCTTGGAGAGAATCACGTGTCGGGACGTTCGTGTTTACGTCTATCATCGTGTTGGTCTCCGTGTTTCGTGTGTGTGATCAGTCCGTTAAGCCCCTAACGAGGATTCCACACTCGTTGGACGGTGTTGCGTCAAGATTGGATCCGTAGGTAGGTGACCTTACAAGTGGTATCAGAGCCATAAGGGTGTTCTTCGCGTTCATCTTAAACATTCTTGGTTTCTTGGCGTTTGTGATGGAAAAATCACATTTTTCATAATTTTTTCGAGTTATACAAGCAAAGTAACGGAGAAAAATTCTTATTGGTTCACTTTTACAGTCGAAATTATTGTTTTTATCTTTAAAAATATTAGTTTAATCTGAAAACTTGAAAAAATCAAATTTTTGGCCGTTTCTCGAACTTGCGGCGCTCGAACATAGGGGGTATTAGGGTTCATTCGAACTTGTCAGATATATGCTCCTCACGAACTTGATTTAGGGCTTCCTTCGAATTTGGCTGAAATTCGAACTTGCTAGCATCGAATTCGTCAGATTTCGAACTTTTTAGAAATTAAGTACTATTCGAACTTGTCAGTAGTTCGAACTTGTCAGAGATATTCGAACTTTTCAATCAGTCAAACTTGTTGAATTCAAACTTACTTAAATTCGAATTTAATTTCAAACGAATTTAATATTAAATTAATTCGAACTTACCTAAGTTCGAAGGAGTTTAAATTAAATTAATTCTAAATTAAATTAATTAAGTTCGGGAAAAAAAAGTTTGGACAGGATGTCAAGTTTGCAGAAATTCATTGAAATGGATCATGAGCTCGGCAAGGCAAATTCTCCGCCAAAATTGATGAGGTTGGAAGACTACTATTGGTGGAAGGATAGGTTCGCCGATTTTGCTCGTTTCAACGATATGCGCATGTGGATTTGTATCGACGAGGGATATGTGCCACCTACGCAAGAGTTAGAGGGCCGTCTAAGAGTCTTAACTTATCAAAATATGAAGGATGATGATAAGAAACTTTATAAGGCCGAGAACCGAGCTTTCTCGATTATCCGAATGGCGTTACCTCAAGAAATTCTACACACCATGAAAAATCATAGGACTGCTAAAGAGCTATGAGATGCTCTAGAGAAAAGGTGTGAGGGAAATCCACGGGTTCACATGAGTAGGATGGAGATGCTGAAACAACAATTTGCAATTTTCAAGGCTCTGAAGAACAAGACACTTGATGAGACAATTACGAGATTCTTTCATTTGTTAACGGAGCTTGACAATCACAATGTTGTTTATCAAGAGACTGAGAAGATCGAAAAGCTTCTAGATGCTTTACCGGCGAGATGGGAAATGTACACTGCCTTAATTAAGCATGATGAAGAGAAGTTCGAGACTCTCACTCTTGAAGGTGTAGTTGGAACACTGAAGGCTTATAATTTCAAAATACAGGAAAAAAGAACGGGAGGTTGAGCAGGTTCAAGATCCTGAAATGTATTTTGGAAGGACAAAACCATCGATTGGTGGTGATATGAAGTCAGGAGCCACAGCTTTCTTCTGAGGAGAAGAATCAATTCCAATAGCTGTAGAAGAATCGAGTAGTAGGGCGTTCTTAGGGTTTTCGAAACCGGAAGAAAAGCTAACTCAGTCAGCATCTACATCACAAGGATACACAAGGATGCCAATGAGCGCAAAATCAGCTGAAGAACATCTAAATCTTTTGGCTTCATTTGTCGCTGCATACGGCAATTGCGTTCAAGGGAAGATAAACGATCCTGCGCTATGGGAAGAAGACTACGATCAGGTTGATCCTGATGACTTGGAGGAAATGGACCTTCAATGGCAACTGGCCATGGTGACTCAGAGAGTCAAGAGGTTCATGAAAAGAACAGGGAGAAATCTGAACGTAGGCAACAACAAGGATGGGTTTGACAAATCCAAGGTTAAGTGTTACAATTATTAAGGAGTGGGACACTTTGCAAGAGAGTGTCAATGACCCAAAGTTGAAAACTATCAGAATCAATCTCAGGGAAGATATCAGTCTGGTAGTTCGGGTAATCAAGCTAACATCGCTGGTCTGTTAACTAATGTGACATCTGATAGACAGCTCGATGGAATTGGAGTACCCATCCGGAGTCGAACGCTAGAACCTTCATGGCTGAAGTGACTGAGACTGGGGATGACAGAGCAGAGGAAGTGACAGAGGACAACGAATAGAATGATACAAGTCCTTTGTTGGTGGAGAAGTCAGATAATCAGACCATTCTAGAGTTTGCTGCACAAATGGCAAACATGGAATCGGATCACAAAAGGGTAATTCTAAACTTTTCTACATTTCATGACTTATGTGTTTTATGTGCTACTTCGAATGATAGGATGAACTTAGTTTTAGAAACACATAATAACTTAACTGCTCAAATCCAATCATTGAAATCAGATAATGCTAGTCTCTCAGATATTAAGGAAGCTCTTAGGAATAAGCTAAAAGCAGATGCTCATGATGCTATAGTTCTAAAAGACAAATTAAGTGAACAATGTGTTAGGATAGAACTTATGTATGAGCATGTTGAGGTTTTAACCAAAGAACTTACCATTAAGGAGGTCGAACTAGCTGAATCAAAAGTCAAGGTTGCTGAGGTAAATAGTAAGTTGGAAAAGTTTAGCAACTCGTCACTAATCTAGGGAAAATCTTAGATGCTCAACGGCAGTCTAAGAAACCAGTAGGATTAGGTTATCAAGAGAGTCCTCCTCCTTTCAACAATAACTATGTGCCTCAACCTCAGGATAAAACTGATGAAACAGTCGAGTCAGAGTAAACAACTAAAACTGAATCTGATAAGGACAAAACAACTAAGGTGTCTACTACTAACTCTAAGATTAAGAAGGCCAAGTTTGTGCAGTCTTCTAGTGACCAAAAGCTAGAAGAGACTAAACCTGAAATTAATAATCAACAACAAGAAGTAGTCACGATAGTTGAAAAGAAAGAAAATGACACTAGTGAGACACCAAAGTCAAAGGGCACCTATAAGAAGTCGATTGATAAGATGTCTTACTTTAGATGTCATGAGAAGGGACATGTTGCGTCTAGCTGTCCGTATAAGAAAGTAGAGTCTACACCTTTTAAACCAGAGTCTAGACCTGCTGTAGGAAAGCCAGAACAACATGAACCAGTATCTAGTGTTGCTAGCACAAGTGGTTCTCAAAACACTGAGAAATATGTAAATTCTACACCTAAGATAGTTGTTAGACAAGTACCTGTGTCAGTTAGACCAAATGACGTGGTTAATCTAATTCGCCGAATAGAGTCCCTAATCACTCTAGGTCAGGACCTCAACAAGCTTATAGAAGTACAACACCTAGAAGGACTTACACTCCAGTTAGGTCTCACACTCCTCAAAGCCAACAGACACCAGGTAGAGCCCAGGGATATCAATCTGAAATGCCTTTTAATAGAAATTATTCAAGGGCTCAACAGCAAATGCCTACCCAAAGGCCAAGAGTGAACTTGAATCACTCAGCACCATAACAGGTTCTTAATCAAAAACCCAAGTCACCTGAAAGGAGAAATGAGTATTTGAAGGAGTTCACGTAGGTGGATGAGAATGGTATTACCAAGTCAGTCAAGGATTGGGTTCCCCGTGATAACTAACTTGTTTTCTTTCATGTGCAGGAGCTAACTACAGGTCTAAACAACAAATGGTTCGTCGACAGTGGTTTCTCTCGTCACATGACTGGGGAAAGGAGTCTACTCACAGACTTCAAGGGAGGGAACAAGGGATTCGTATCATTCGCTGGGAACAAGCGAGGACATATCACTGGAACGGGAGTGGTCACTAATGGGACTATCACACTTGATCAAGTTTACCACGTTGATAAACTAGATCATAATCTCATTAGTGTATCTCAGGTCTGTGATAAGAAGAACTCAGTAATCTTTACTGAAACTGAGGCGTTAGTGCTGAAACCGGGATTTAAAGTACTTGAAGAGTGGATAATGATGAGAGTCCCAAGGAAGAATGATTTATACATGATGGACATGAACAAATTTGATTCATCAATGGGAACAATATGTCTTCTATCCAAAGCTTCAGAGTCATAATCCATTTTATGGCACAGACGCATGGCACACTTGCACCTAAGGAAATGAATTACATCACTAAACATGGTCTGGTGCAAGGTGTCCCACTGAAGAGTTTTCAGTTTGATGACAAGTGTGTACCGTGCAAGAAAGGCAAACAACACAAGAAGTCACACAAGTCAAAGACTTAGAACTCGATAGCTTCCACCTTCGATTTGATGCATATGGATCTCTTCGGTCCTATCAACAAAAGGAGTATAGGTGGTAGTTGGTATTGTTTAGTTATCAGTGATGATTACTCACGTTTTTCATGGGTTTTCTTTTTAGGTACGAAGGACGAAACAGCTGGAAAGTTGATTGGGTTCTTAGACCAAGTCGAAAACTCCTACACGACAAGGGTAAAATGTATCAGGAGTGATAATGGAACTGAATTTAATAACACAGTAATTGGTGTATATTGCCAATCCAAAGGTATAGTGCATAAATTTAGTGCACCGTATGAGCCACAACAAAATGAGGTGGCAGAACGTAAGAACAGGACTTTGATTGAGGTAGCAAGGACCATGCTCTCGGATTCAAAGCTTCCTACCATGTTTTGGGGGGAGGCAGTGAATACCGCATGTCACGTTTTAAATCGGGTCCTTACTGTCAAATCATTGAACAAAATTTGTTATGAAGTTCTGAATAAAAGACCACCTAATTTAACAGGCTTTGAACCATTTGGGGTACCGTGTACTTTACTGAAAACAAAACATCAACCTAAGTTTGGTGAAAAGGCTGACGAAGGATACTTCCTAGGTTATGTCCCTAACTCACCAAACAAAAGGGTTTTTAACAAAACAAACGGTACGATAGAAATTGTGTTTAACATCGATGTTACAAGTTATTCACATGAACCCCAAACAGGTCCTGAGTGGTTATTTGATTATGACTTATTGTTTGAATCATTTAACATACCTGTTAGTGGAAATGCAGGTACAGTGGAGAATGACTTCTCGTCATTAAGTCTGAATGACGACTGTCAAGATTTTCTAAAGTCAGGTATTCCATCAACTTCTGAGCCTATATCAACAGAAGATAGATCTCCAACAGAGAATGAACCTGAGTTACCTACAAATGAGAATCAGACAAGTTCTTCTAACTCCGAGGACAGTGATCATGAGGAAGAGAATGTACCGTCTGAAGTTGTACCCTCGTTAGGTGAAATAGGATCAAACTTAGGAGATCATCTTCGGGTCGACGAGATTGAGACATCAAGGATAAATAAGTATCATCCGATTGAGAGTATAATAGGGAACCCTAATACTGGTGTGAGAACTAGGAGTAGTGTGAATAATAACACTGTGTTGTTCTCGATGATTAACGACTCCGAGACTTATCACACTTGTCTTTATTCATGTTTTATCTCGCAAATAGAGCCGAAGAATGTGCAAATGGCACTGAAAGGCAACTCTTAGGTTGAAGCCATGCAAGAAGAACTGTCACAATTCAGAAAACTTGAAGTGTGGGAGTTGGTGCCGCTACCTCGAGTAGAAGTTGCAATAGGAACCAAATGGGTTTTTAAGTGCAAGAGAGATGATCAGGGTATTATTACTCGCAACAAGGCAAGACTTGTGGTGAAAGGATTCAACCAAGAAGAGGGAATTGATTAAAGCGAAGTGTTTGCACCAGTGGCAAGGCTTGAGGCAATTCGTCTGTTTCTGGCCTCGCGTCATTCAAAGGATTTAAAGTATATCAACTGGATGTAAAGAGTGCATTCCTGTACGGAAAAGTGAAGGAACTGGTGTACGTCGAACAACCTCCTGGGTTTACTGATCCAAAATATCCCGACAGAGTATATCGAGTTGATAAGGCTCTGTATGGATTACATCAGGCACCAAGGGCATGGTATGAGACGCTGTCAACTCATCTTTTGGACAACAGGTTTGAAAGACGGAGAATTGATAGTACATTGTTCGTGAAGAGAAAGGGAGAAGACTTTATCTTGGTACAAGTGTACGTGGATGATATCATTTTCGGGTCGTCAAACGAACAGATGTGCAAAGACTTTGAGAAGGTTATAAAGTCAAAGTTTGAGATGAGTGCTATGGGAGAGATGCACTTCTTTCTGGGTTTGCAAGTTGAACAGAGGAAGGAGTGAATGTTTATCAATCAAACGAAGTATGTCTACGATATTCTGGAGCGCTTCAGGATGGAAGGAACTAAGTTGACTGCTCACTTTAGTACTCCGATTCAAGTGAATCACAATCTCGGACCGGGTACAGAAAGTGATACTGATGTGGATCCGACTCTATATCGGGCCATGATCGGGTCACTCATGTATTTAACTGCTTCTAGACCTGACATTATATTTGCTATTTTTATTTGTGCTAGGTTCCAAGCTAATCCGAAAGAAACGCATATGAAAGCCATGAAGCGGATTCTATGATACCTGAAGTCGAAACAGAAGCTAAGACTTTGGTATCATGCTGATGGAGATCTGGAATTGGAAGCATACACGAATTCTGATTATGGTGGATGTAGCTTGAACCGCAAATCAACAACTAGAGGTTGTCAGTTCCTTGGAGGGAGGATCGTATCTTGGAAATGCAAGAAACAGACTTCGGTAGCCGTGTCAACGTGCGAGGCAGAATATGTAGCTGCTGGTAGTTGCTGTTCACAGGTTTTGTGGATACACCAACAATTGCGGGATTACGGTTTGACTTACACTCATACTCCCATTAGGATAGATAGTCAGTCTACAATTGCTATAACTAATAATCTAGTTAAACACAGTAAAACAAAGCACATAGACATAAGACATCATTTCATACGTGATTGTGCTGAAAAGAATTTAATAAATCTGGTAAAAGTGGCAACAGAAGATAATAATGCAGATTTATTCACTAAAGTTTTTGATAAGTCATGCTTTGAGTTGTTAGTTCAACTAAATGGTATGCATAATCCAGAGTAACTTGACCTTAGTAGTTTTTCATTTCTTTTTATAGTAAGTTAGTAGTTTAATAAATTTTCTTTCCTTTTTTAGTACGTCGGTAGGTTAGTTTATTAGCTTATCTTAAAAATGAAAAACAAAAGAAAAAAGAGAGAAAACCATAAAAAGCCTCGTTGCTTTAGGTGTGGCCAATGAGGGCATGCCGCGTCTGTGTGTACAGTCCCCGAGCCATTGTGTTTTTGATGTGGGAGGCCGGGGCACCGAGTTAGAGACTGTCCAGAGCCTGGACCAGCAGTTTAGGGGGCCAGTTCTAGCGGGACCAGGGCAGAGTTATCGTCGTCTAGTCACCGGGATTCAGCTTCGAGGGGCCGAGGAAGGGTATATCAGGCGACCGCAGAGGAGGCACGGGATGCCACAGACGTCGTTTCGGGTACGTATATTCTGAACGGACTTCGAGCTCGTGTGTTGTTTGATTCCGGGGCGGATCGCTCCTATGTATCTGTTATCTTTTGTGCTTATTTTGTTATGCATCCTTCTCCCCTATCTGTTCCTTTGATTATCGAGAGGGTCGATGAGAGTACCATGTTAGTGAGTCGGCTATATCAGGATTGTGTTTTAGAGATAGATTCCCATCGGTTTATGATCAATTTGCTGTCGATTGAGATCAGTAGCTTCGATGCGATTGTGTGTATGGACTAGTTGACTGCCAGACGGGCTGATATTCTGTGTGCTAAGAAGATCATCTGTATACCCATTTCTGACAGTGAGAGTGTTACCGTATACAGGGAACGTTGTAAGGGAGATATTGGGATTGTATCTATGGCCAGGGCTCAGAGGTATGTGTCTAAGGGATGCGAGACCTTCCTAGTTTATGTGGTTGACACGAGGAAGGAAAAGAAGACCTTAGAGGATATTCCGGTGATTCATGAGTTCCATGAGGTATTTATTCCTAGAGGAATTGCCTGGGTTACCGCCAGATCGCCAAGTGGAGTTCCGTATAGATCTTGTTCATAGGGTGGTGCCGATTGCGAAGACGCCTTATAGGCTGGCACCGACAGAGATGCGAGAAATGATGTCTCAGTTGCAGGAGCTGCTAGATCGTGGATTCATCCGTCCGAGTTCGTCACCATGGGGAGCACCGGTGTTGTTTGTGAAAAAGAAGGACGGTAGTATGCGGATGTGTATAGATTACAGTGAGCTGAACAAAGTAACGGTGAAGAACCGTTATCCGCTTCCACATATCGATGATTTGTTTGATCAACTCTAGGGATCGAACTTCTTCTCGAAGATAGACTTGCGATCTGGGTAACACCAGTTAAGGGTCAGAGACGAGGATGTGCCGAAGACAGCGTTCCGGACTCGTTATGGGCACTACAAGTTCCTTGTGATGCCATTCGGATTGACTAACCCACCCCCGACTTTCATGGATTTGATGTACAGGGTGTGTAGATCTATGTTAGATAAATTTGTGATAGACTTCATCGATGACATCCTAATCTACTCGAGGAGCGCTGGGGACCACGAGCAGCACCTTCGAGAGGTTTTGACTGTGCTGCGCAGGGAGAAATTATATGCGAAGTTCTCCAAATGTGAGTTTTGGTTGCGGGAAGTGCAGTTTCTGGGGCATGTGGTCAGTGCTGAAGGAATTAAAGTGGATCAGGCCAAGATTGAGGCAGCGATGAGTTGGGAGCCTCCGAAGTCAGTACCTGAGATTCTCAGTTTTCTGGGTCTCGCCGGGTACTATAGACGGTTTATCCAGGACTTTTCGAGGATTGCCTTGTCATTGACGAGATTGACACGACAGTCCGTACCTTTTGAGTGGTCCGAGGATAAGGAGCGTGCGTTCAGAGAGCTGAAAACCCGATTATGTCAGGCTCCAGTATTGGCCTTACCGGAGGGTACCGACGACTTTATGGTATATTGTGATGCTTCGGGATCTAGATTAGGTTGTGTTCTGACGCAGCGAGGGAAGGTGATCGCCTATGCTTCGCGCCAGCTGAAAACTTATGAGGAGAACCATACTGTGCATGACATGGAGTTAGACGCCAATGTGTTTACTTTGAAGATTTTACGGAATTACTTGTATGGGTCTCGGTTTATTGTGTATACCGACCATAAGAGCCTTCAGTACTTGTTCAGCCAGAAAGAATTGAACATGCGGCAGTGGCGTAGTCTAGAGTTGTTAAAGGACTACGATAGTGAGATTCAGTACCACCAGGGTCGGGCTAATGTGGTAGCTGATGCGCTGAGCCGTAGGGCATGCGGCCAGACTATGATTTCCATGCTTCGAGGCTTAAGATTACCTCGATATTGACGGACAGTCTGAGATTAGCGCAGCAGGAGGGCCTGCAAGGGAATAATGTGAACCGGGAGCGTCTGACCGGGCAGCTGGAGACGTTAATCAGTGATGATCGGGGGCTATATACGTTTCATGATAGGGTTTGGGTCCCGAGGGATGGGAATCTGCAGCAGGTAATTCTTGATGAGTCACACCGATCGAGACTATTCGTGCATCTAGGGAGTACCAAAATGTATCGTGACCTTCGCGAATTCTACTAGTGGCTGGGGATTAAAAGGGATGTGGGCTAATATGTAGAGTAGTGTATGACCTATCTGAGGGTCAAGGCCGAGCATCAGAAGCTGGATGGTCATTTACAACCGTTAGAGATCCCCGAGTGGAAGTGGTACCACATTATGATGGATTTCATTGTGAATCTTCCACGCACGGTTCGCAGGAACGACATGATCTGGGTAATAGTGGATCGACTAATGAAGAGTGCGCACTTCTTAGCCGTTCGGGGTACTATCACCATGGATCAGTTAGCGAGACTGTATATTAATGAGGTGGTATCACGACATGGGATTCCGATGTCGATTACTTCAGACAGAGATACGCGGTTTACGTCTCGGTTTTGGCAGAGCTTCCAGCCGGAACAAGGAACCAGGGTTCAGCTGAGCACGGCGTACATACCTCAGACACACGGGCAGACCGAGCGTACCAATCAGACCCTCGAGGATATGTTGCGAGTGTGTGCTATCGACTTCAGTGGCAATTGAGACGTGCATTTGCCGTTGGTCGAATTCGCGTATAATAATAGTTATCACACCACGATCAAGATGGCTCCGTTTGAGGCACTATATGGGCGCAAGTGCATGACCCCAGTGTGTTGGGGCGAGGTCGGTGAGCGACCTATTAGCGGGTCGGAGCTACTGCAGGAGACTAGCGACAAGGTGGTTGTGATTTGGGAGCATATGAGGGTCGCCCAGAGCCGTCAGAAGAGCTATGCCGATCGTCGTTTGACAGAGCTTGAGTTCAGGGTCGGGGATCGGGTTCTGCTTAAGGTGTCACCGTGGAAAGGGGTGATCTGGTTCAGACATCGTGAGAAGCTGAGTCCGCGGTATATCGGGCCATTCGAGATTGTTGACAGGGTCCGGGATCAGGCCTATCGACTGCGATTGCCTCCAGAGTTAGCCAGCGTGCACGATACCTTTCACGTGAGTGATCTCTGGAAGTGTCTGGCTAAAGATGATCAGTATGTGCCCTTAACCAGATTACCGTCGATGATCAACTGCGATATGTGGAGCAGCCCGAGGCTATCACCGATAGAAAGATCAAGAAGCTGCGAAATAAAGAGATTGTCTTGGTACTCGTTCAGTGGAGACATCATCAGGGTACCAACACCACCTAGGAGCCCGAGTCGGAGATGCGATCGAGATATCCTCACCTGTTACAGAGCTCAAGTTAGATTCCGGGACGGAATCCCTTTAAGAGGGGAGGATTTGTAATATCCGTCTTTAGGACCTGGTACGTGGATTTATTTTAGAGGATAAGTATTTTATTAATATTGGGTTGGTCCAGTTATACCCCGTTTCGTGGATTGATACGTGTCGGGATCGTGACTACGTGTCTCTGGGTTATAATTATAGCGGATGAATTATATCTTTAGGATCCCGGGATTAAATGGGTTAAATGAGTATTAATAGTGAAAATGTGATATCGGGTTCGGGTTAATGGGTTCGGGACCGGCTAAAATAGAAACGTATATGTGTTGTTGCCTTCCTTCTCTTCTTTCTTCACTTGAAAGAAACCTAAAAAGTGTAGGTGTGTGTTTGTGTGAGCTCCAGCAGGGGATAACTTCAAATTCAGAGATTTATGGCTGAAATTGTGTTAACCATCTTCACCGTCTTCATCCTTGGGTGTTCTTGGACTTCAAAGAGGTAAGTGACTTGATTTGAGGTTCAAAATTGAGTTATATGTTGTGGAGATTGTGTGAAGTAGTTCCTATGTTGTAAGAGATTGCTATGTAGTGATTTATGTGTTTATTTGGAGCTGGAAACGATTTAGGAGGGGTGAATACCTCCTGGGCAGACCTGAAATCGCACGTCAGGGGTGAAGTCATCTGCGCTGTCACGGCGCGACCTACAGGGGGCTCACGGCACGAGCAGGGACCTGCGGGGGGAAATTCGGTTTGGGTCTCATAAGGAGGTTTTCGGGTTGGGTTTCATAGGGGTGTGGAGGCTGGGTTTGGGGTCGCGTCGGGGTTGCTTTCGGGTCGGGCTTTGTTTGGGTTACGGGATTTGTTTGGGATTAGTCGTCGAGTCCGGTTCGGTTAAAGTACCATTTGGGTCCGGGTCGATTACGGGTTATTATGATTCTGTGATATGTGTTAACTGGGATTGGGATTAACGGTTAGACTCCGTGTGTTAAAGGGACGAGCGGACAACGAGCCGGGGTTGATCAGGGAGGCCAATGTTCTGGGAATCAGTTAGGTGAGTACTCGAGTTCTTTTCTAAACGCGCGTCGTCTTTTATGATTTTAGTCGTGTTGTTATCATTGTGCGTGTTATATATATGTGAGACAGGGACATGAACTTCAGGTATATTTCTATCCTTTATACGTGTTGTGTATGAGATATGATATCGATTCCAGGAGTCCGTGATGAGTTCCATACGGGCAGTGAGTCGCAATAAGGGGTCGCGCGGGTTGACTGTCCCTAACAGTCCTTGGGGCGTATATATACGGTAGGGCCTGTAGCCGGGTCTCTCCTGTGCTACAGGGTTATTGCTAGTCACTGCTGTGTGCGGTGCGTTAGCCGGGTAAGGGTCCCCACAGGGATAGTGCTGGGTCCAGATCTCATACTTTTGTATTATACCTGAGATGCGTGTTGGGCAACAGGGACAGGGACTGTGTGTGCTATGTGTTTATGTGTAATGTCTAATCCTCGCATGCTCACGGGCTTTATAGCTCACGTCTTCGAGTCTAACATGTTCAGGGAATCAGAAGGGGTCTCAGCAGCAGCAGCCGCTGAGATAGATCCGGGGTTGACTTGAAGACTTGTTATTCTTCTGTGTCTTGTCTAGAACTGCATGTGGTAGCTGATTTGGGATGATGTAATCAGTAGGTGTATCTGATATTTTGGAATGTTATGTTTAGCCTAATTTGGGATTGCGAATGTACTTAATTGCGTTTAACTTTGTGTATAAAGTTTTAAATTATTCATGATCTGCATTATCCTATGACATGTGTATCATAGATTGCCTGCGATATTTCCACTTATGATATTGGGTTGACGTGGCATTTTTGGGATCGGGAGGGGTGTTACAATTCAAGAAAAGAATCAACCAGAACAGAGAACTGTAATTAAAAATTGTTTTCATCTCTAAGGGGGAGATTGTTGGGTACAATTTATAATAGAGTTGAAAACAATTTATATTGTATAAAGTTCAGCGGGCTTTATTGTAATTACTTTATAGTTGTATTTTGTATAAATAGATGTGAGTAAGAGAGTTGACAAAAAGTAGAATACGGTTGAATAGAGAGAAGTTTGTTGTGCAAGTCACCAAGAACCCCAATGTAATATTCTCTCTATAATCATTCAACATATTGTGATTGAATTGTTAATTGTTCATATGATTGTGTATTGATGAATGAATTGCTGAAATAATGAATTATCAGCCATGCAGACAAATGGCCGGAAAGACGAGATGAACGGCCAAGGAATGATGAATAGAAGACTGCTGACGACCGTGGATGTTATAAGTGCGGGAAACCTGGTCACGTTGCTTGTGAATACAAGAACCAATACGAGCATGACCTGTGTTACTACGAATGGAAGGTCGTCGTGCTAAAGAAGAGGGCAGATGTGATGGCTCTTGTCACACAGGAGGATTACTAGGTAGATGAGGAGTCTGATGATGAAGATGAGAGATGTTATAATTGTTATATGACCAAACGGATAGGGTTGACTGAGAGTGCTGTTATCTCCGATTTAGAATCACACAAGTCTATAGAGGGGGAGATTGTCAACGAAACTACAACCTGTCTGATGGCCAAAACTCATAACAATCTTTTTAACAAAACCAGTAAATAAAATCAGTATCATATAAATAAAAATCGATATATAAAAAATAAATTCACATAATGACATCATCTTCGAATAGTAAAAATGAATTAGGATACATTTTAGATACGATTATTAACCAAAACGCAATTAAAAAAAATATACATTTTACACTTTCAGAAAAACATAATTTTAAATATGCTTGTACACACTGTGTGACGATAGCAGTCTATGTGATCTAACATTTTGGTTCAAGGAATATTCAAAGTATTTGGAATTAACGAGTATTTGATATATATGTTTATATATGTTTGATTGTTATTGATTGTATGTTTGGACTTGATGTAACGTATTACAAGAAGTTCAAACATAAAGATCAAAGATAAAATCAAACATAAGTTAAAAACATAAATTTCAAATATAAGTTAAATATGTGAAAGTCGAATTTAGATTAAATTCGAATTCACTAGTCAATCAGATTCGAATCTAAGTCAGATTCGAATGTGTTCCTAGGCAGATTCGAGAGTGTCATGTGGGCAAACTCGAATGGGCCTTGGGCCTGATTCGAGTTTGGCCCATGACAAACTCGAATGGTCATCTATAATTAGGGATAGACTCGAATTATTAGCAGACTTTTGCAGATTTCGTGTGAGTTATTAGCAAAAGGCGATTTCGAGTTTATCAGCTTTGTGAGTGTTCTTTCGGAGAGAATCATCTAGTAGGTGCGTTCGTGTTCGTTCTTACAGCTTGTTGATAGTCTCCGTGTTCCGAGTGAGAGTTGTTTCCGTCAACCCGTTAACGAGGATTCCACACTCGTTGACGGTCTCGCGTCTAGATAGATCCGTAGTGTGTAGACCTTACAAGTGGTATCAGAGCCTAAGGGGTGTTCTTCGGGTTCATCCTAGGTTTCTTGACGCTTTTGGACGGTTATTCTCTCAATTTTTGTGTTTGTCGAGCTTACCAACTTGGGATCCGGGAAATACTTTGCTATTTTTAACGTTTTTGATCGAAATCAATACTTTTCTTGGTAAAAATATTGATTTAATCTGAAAAACGTTAAAAAATCCAGGTATTAGCCGTTTTTCGAGTTTGCGGCGCTCGAATCTGTTAGGAGTAATTAGGTTTTTTCTTAGTCTCGAGTCTAACCAAAAATCCCGCTCCTTTCGAGTTTGCTTTCGAGTGTTTCGAGTTTAAGGTGTTCGAGTTTGATTCGAGTTTGGGATATAGTCGAATAGGAGCTTCGAGTTTGCTGGGGGTTCGACTTTAACTGTTTCGAATTTGCTTGGACCTTCGAGTTTGAGACCTTCGAATTTATCACCCATTTCGACTTTAATTGAATTTCAGCACTTTATCGAATTTAATCCCAAATAAGTTTAACCTTAATAATATTCGAATTTATCCAATATTGAAGGAATTAACTTAAATTAATTTCGAATTAAATTTATTAAGTTACAATTCAATTACTTTTGAAACAATGACAAATCTTCAACGGTTTCTTGAAATGGATCATAAGGTGGGGAAAGCTAATACTCCACCAAAGCTGATGAAACTTGAAGACTATTATTGGTGGAAAGATCGGTTTGCCGATTTTGTGCGTTTCAACGACATGCGAATGTGGCTATGTATCGACGAGGGATACATTCCACCAACTGCTGAAGTTGAGGGAAGACAGAAGGTTGTCACCTATTCCATGATGAAGGAGGATGACAAAAAGGTGTTTGAAGCTGAGAACCGCGCATTTGCCATAATACGAATGGCATTACCTCAGGACATACTACACACATTCCGCAATCAAAAGACATCTAAGGAACTTTGGGAGACGCTGGAAAAGAGGTGTGAGGGTAATCCGAGGGTTCGAAGGAAGCGCATGGAGTTGTTGAAACAACAATTTGCGATTTTCAAGGCTTTGAAGGATGAGCAGCTGGATGATACCATCACCCGCTTTTATCATCTACTGACAGAGCTGGAAAGTCACGGTATTGAGTATAGTGACACAGAAAAGAACAATAAACTTCTTGATGCCTTACCAGCGAAATGGGCGATGTACGTGGCTATGATCAAGCTTAATGAGGATAAGTATTATACTCAGTCGTTGGAGGATGTAGTGGGAACACTGAGGGCTTATCATTTCGAGCTACTGAAGGCCGAGACAGATTATGAACAAGTCCAATCTCCAGCCATGTATTTTGGAAAATCAAAACCTTCAGGGGCAGCTGATATGAAGACAGCTACAGCGTTCTTCACCGGAGAAACGTCGTCACCAGCAGAGACTGATGATGCACAGAATAGAGCGTTCTTAGGGTTTGGGAGACCGGAAGAACAACAACCTCAGGCACAACAGGCATCAACATCTCAGGGCTACTCTAAGATGCCCATGAGCGCTAAATCGGCCAAAGAACATTTGAATCTATTGGCGTCATTTGTGGCCGCATATGGGAACTGTGTTCAAGGGAAAATAAACGATCCTGCACTCTGGGATGAAGACTATGATCAGGTGGACCCTGACGATCTTGAGGAGATGGATCTCAAATGGCAACTGGCCATGGTAACCCAACGGGTTAAACGATTCATCAAACGGACTGGGAGGAATCTCAATATGAATAATAAGGGGATTGGCTTTGATAAGTCCAAGGTCAAATGCTATAACTGTCAAGGCTTGGGACACTTTGCAAGGGAGTGTCAGAGACCGAAGGTAGATAATTACCAAGGGCAGAACCAGCATCAAGGACAGTTTCAGAACCAATCTCAACAGAGATATCTTCCGAGTTCATCATCCAGTCAAGCCAACATAGCTGGTCTATTATCAAACGTCACATCAGACAGACAGCTGGATGGTACTTACGACTGGAGCTCACATCCGGAATCTAACGCTAGAGCCTTTATGGCTGAAGTCACTGAGAGTGGATGTGAAGGGGAAGAGCAGAACACAAGGGACAGCAGTCAACACGACAGTAGTCCGATGTGGGTGGAGAAGACGAATGATCAGACGCTTCTGGAGTTTGCCGCCAAAATGGCCAACGTCGAATCAGATCACACAAAGGTAAGTCTGAATTACTCTCTTTTCCATGAATTATGTGTGTTATGTGTTTCTTCTAACGACAGGTTGAATCTAGTATTAGAGTCACATAAAAATATATCTGCTCAAAATGAGTCATTAAAGACAGATAATGCTAGCCTGATTAATATTAAGCAAGATCTTAGGGACAAGCTTAAAGCTGATGCACAAGATATCATAGTTCTAAAAGACAAGCTGAGTGAGCAGTGTGTTAGATTAGAACTAATGTATGAGCATGTAGAGGCCTTGACCAAAGATCTTAAGACCAAAGAAGTAGAGCTAGCTGAAACTAAGGTGAAGGTAGCTGAGGCTAATAGTAAGCTAGAAAAATTTAGGAACTCAAGTCTGAACCTAGGGAAAGTTTTAGATGCCCAACGCCAATCTAAAAAGCCTGTAGGTCTAGGATTTCATGAGATTCCTCCACCTTTTAATGCAAACTATGTGCCTCAACCTCAGGAGAAAACTGAAATCAGTAGACTTAGAGGAAATACCTGCACCAGTGTCTGAGCCTGTAAAAGAAAATACACCTAAGGTGACTGATACAAACGTCAAGATTAAGAAAGTCAAATTTGTGTCCTCCTCTGGTGAAACACCTATAGGAACACATAAAATTGATTTTAATAATCAGGATGATGAACCAGTCACTGAAGACACACAAAAAGAACCAGACACTAGTGAGACACCTAGGTCTAAGGGCACACACAAGAAGTCCATTGACAAGATGTCGTGCTTTAGATGTCATGAAAAAGGGCATGTTGCTTCTAACTGTCCGCTTAGGAAAATTGACGTTACACCTAAGACAGGGAACCAACACAAGTTAAGCCTTCAACAAGTGTGGCAAGCACTAGTAGTTCTCAGAGTACCGAGAAAACTGTGCAAGCTACACCAAAACAAGTTGTGAAACAAATACCGGTAAAAGTTGGACCAAAAGAAGTTGTTAAGACTAATTCACCGAATCGAGTCATTAATCAATCTAGGACTGGACCTCAACAACAATATAGGAGCACAACACCTAGCAGAGCATACACTCCAGTTAGGTCACACACTCCTGTTAGACATCACACATCGGTTAGAGCTCAGGGATCTCAATCTGAAATGCAATATAATCGAAATTATTCAAGAGCTCCACAACAAAAGTCTACTCAAAGGCAAAGAGTGAATTTACATCACTCGGCACCGCAACAAACTCCTGTTCAACGACCCAAGTCACCTGAAAGGCGAGATGGGTATTTGAAAGAGTTTAAGTATGTGGACGAGAATGGTATAACCAAGTCAGTTATGGCTTGGGTTCCCCGTGATAACTAACCTATTTTCTTTCATGTGGAAGAGATCACCACAGGTCCAAACAACAAATGATTCGTCGACAGTGGATGCTCCAGGCACATGACGGGGGAAAGAAGTCTCCTTACAGACTTCAAGGGTGGGAATCGGGGATTTGTATCATTCGCGGGAAACAAGGGAGGAAACATCACGGGTACTGGAGTGGTCACTAATGGGACGATCAAGTTGGATCAAGATTATCACGTTGATAAACTGGTTCACAATCTCATTAGTGTATCTCAAATCTGTGATAAGAAGAATTCAGTGATGTTCACTGACACTGAAGCGTTAGTGCTAAAACCGGGGTCTAAGATTCCTGAAGAGTGGATATTGATGCGGGCACCAAGGAAGAATGACTTGTACATGCTCGATATGAACAAGCCGGAAACTTCGATGGGGCCAATCTGTTTGTTATCCAAAGCTTCGGAGACTGAATCAGTTTTGTGGCACAGGCGCATGGCACACTTGCACCTAAAAAAAATGAACTATATAATGAAAAATGGGTTGGTGCAAGGTGTGCCTATGAAGAGTTTTCAGTTCGAGGACAAGTGTCTACCATGCAAGAAAGGCAAACAACATAAGAAGGCACACAAGTCCAAGACTCGGAACTCCATCACTACCACATTCGATTTGCTGCATATGGACCTCTTTGGACCAATCAACAAAAGGAGTATAGGTGGTAGTTGGTATTGTTTGGTTATCAATGACCCAACAAAGAGTGAATTTACATCACTCGGCACCGCAACAAACTCCTGTTCAACGACCCAAGTCACCTGAAAGGCGAGATGGGTATTTGAAAGAGTTTAAGTATGTGGACGAGAATGGTATAACCAAGTCAGTTATGGCTTGGGTTCCCCGTGATAACTAACCTATTTTCTTTCATGTGCAAGAGATCACCACAGGTCCAAACAACAAATGGTTCGTCGACAGTGGATGCTCCAGGCACATGACGGGGGAAAGAAGTCTCCTTACAGACTTCAAGGGTGGGAATCGGGGATTTGTATCATTCGCGGGAAACAAGGGAGGAAACATCACGGGTACTGGAGTGGTCACTAATGGGACGATCAAGTTGGATCAAGTTTATCACGTTGATAAACTGGTTCACAATCTCCTTAGTGTATCTCAAATCTGTGATAAGAAGAATTCAGTGATGTTCACTGACACTGAAGCGTTAGTGCTAAAACCGGGGTTCAAGATTCCTGAAGAGTGGATATTGATGCGGGCACCAAGGAAGAATGACTTGTACATGCTCGATATGAACAAGCCGGAAACTTCGATGGGGCCAATCTGTTTGTTATCCAAAGCTTCGGAGACTGAATCAGTTTGGTGGCACAGGCGCATGGCACACTTGCACCTAAGAAAAATGAACTATATAACGAAAAATGGGTTGGTGCAAGGTGTGCCTATGAAGAGTTTTCAGTTCGAGGACAAGTGTCTACCATGCAAGAAAGGCAAACAACATAAGAAGGCACACAAGTCCAAGACTCAGAACTCCATCACTACCACATTCGATTTGCTGCATATGGACCTCTTTGGACCAATCAACAAAAGGAGTATAGGTGGTAGTTGGTATTGTTTGGTTATCACTGACGATTACTCACGATTTTCTTGGGTTTTCTTTTTAGGTACAAAGGACGAGACGACATCCAAACTCATCGGGTTCTTAGACCAAGTGGAGAATTCCTATGGAACACGGGTTAAAAGGCTTCGTAGTGATAATGGAACAGAATTTAAAAACACTGTAATTGGTGTATATTGCCTATCAAAGGGCATAGTGCATCAATTTAGTGCACCCTATGAGCCACAACAAAATGGGGTGGCCGAAAGAAAGAACGGGACATTGATTGAGGCTGCAAGGACTATGCTTTCGGATTCAAAGCTTCCTACCATGTTTTGGGGGGAGGCAGTGAATACCGCGTGCCATATTTTAAACCGAGTCCTTACAGTCAAATCATTGAACAAAACCTGTTATGAAATTTTGAATAAACGGCCACCTAATTTAACTGGCTTCGAACCGTTTGGGGTACCATGTACTTTATTGCGAACAAAACATCAACCTAAGTTTGGTGAAAAGGCTGACGAAGGATACTTCCTAGGTTATGTGCCGAACTCACCAAATGGGTTTTTAACAAAACGAATGGTACAATAGAGATTGTGTATAACATTGAAGTCACAAGTTATACACATGAACCCCAAACAGGTCCGGAATGGATATTTGACTATGATAAATTGTTTGAGTCATTTAACATTCCTTTGGATGAAAATGCAGGTACGATCGAAAAGGACATGGCGACGTTGAATCTGAATGACGAAGGTCATACCTTTTCGAGGACCACATTTCAATCCACATCCGAGCCTACTTCGACTGAAGATGGATCTCTAGAAGTTACGGATTCAGAAGCACCTTCAACTAAGAATCAAACTCAGACAACAAATTCCAACTCTGAGGAAACTGTCCACGAGGAGGAAAATGTGGAACCTGAGATTGTTCCCCCACTAGGTGAAATAGGATCTAACTTAGGAGATAATCTGAGAGTTGACGAGATAGAGACATCTAGGATCAACAAGAACCATCCTATAGAAAGCATTATAGGAAATCCTAATGAGGGTGTGCGAACTAGGAGTAGTTTAAATAACAACGCTGTGCTGTTGTCGATGATAAATGACTCCGAGGCCTTTCATACATGCCTCTATTCTTGTTTCATCTCGCAAGTAGAGCCGAAAAATGTGCAAATGGCACTAAAGGATAACTCCTGGGTTGAAGCGATGCAGGAAGAACTCTCTCAGTTTAGGAAACTAGAAGTGTGGGAGTTAGTTCCATTGCCTCGAGGGGAAATTGCCATAAGAACCAAATGGGTTTTTAAGTGCAAAAGAGACAATCGGGGTATAGTCACTCGCAACAAGGCTAGGTTAGTTGTAAAGGGTTTCAACCAAGAGGAGGGAATCGATTACAATGAGGTGTTTGCGCTAGTAGCAAGGCTGGAAGCCATTAGGTTGTTTCTGGCTTTTGATTCCTTCAAGGGCTTTAAGGTATATCAATTAGACGTTAAGAGTGCTTTCCTCTATGGGAAAGTGAAGGAACTGGTGTATGTAGAACAGCCGCCCGGATTTACAGATCCAAAATATCCAGACAGAGTATATCGATTAGATAAGGCTCTGTATGGATTGCATCAAGCACCAAGGGCGTGGTACGAGACTTTATCCAACCATCTGTTAGAGAACGGGTTTGAAAGGGGTAGGATAGATAGTACGCTGTTCGTTAAGCGAAATGGAGAACACTTTATCTTGGTACAAGTGTACGTCGATGATATCATCTTTGGATCATCAGACGAACAAATGTGCAAAGATTTTGAGAAGGTGATGAAGTCGAAATTCGAGATGAGTGCAATGGGTGAATTGAATTTCTTCTTGGGGTTGCAAGTTGACCAAAAGAAGGAAGGAATGTTTATCCATCAGACGAAGTATGTCTACGACATATTAGACCGCTTCGGGATGGAAGGGACGAAACTGACTGCTCATTTCAGCACGCCGATTCAAGTGAATCACAATCTCGGACCGGGTACTGAAAGTGATACCGATGTGGATCCGACATTATATCGAGCCATGATTAGATCACTTATGTATTTAATTGCTTCAAGACCTGACATCATGTTTGCTGTATGTATTTGTGCTAGGTTTCAAGCTAATCCGAAAGAGATGCACATGAAAGCTGTGAAGCGGATTCTACGATACCTCAAGTCGAAATCGAAGCTGGGACTTTGGTATCACGCGGAGGGAGATCTAGAGTTGGAGGCGTTCACGGTTTCTGACTACGGAGGATGCAGCTTGACGCGCAAGTCAACAACTGGAGGTTGTCAATTCCTAGGAGGGAGACTGGTTTCCTGGCAATGCAAGAAACAGACGTCGATAGCCGTGTCAACGTGCGAGGCCGAGTATGTTGCTGCTGGTAGTTGCTGCTCACAGGTTCTGTGCATACAACAACAATTGCGGGATTACGGTTTGGCTTACACTCAAACTCCCATTAGGATAGATAACCAATCTACAATTGCTATAACAAATAATCCAGTTAAACACAGTAAAACAAAGCACATAGACATAAGGCATCATTTTATTCGTGATTGTGCTGAAAAGAACTTAATCAAATTGGTAAAAGTGGCAACGGACGATAATAATGCTGATTTATTTACCAAAGCTTTTGATAAGTCACGGTTTGAATATTTGATTCAACTAAATGGAATGCGCAAACCAGAGTAAATTGACCTTAGTAGAAGTTTTATTTCCTTTTTATAGCTGTAGTCTTTCTTTCTTTTTATAGTAAGTTTACCTAATTAGGATAGTTTCTATTTTTAGTAAGTTAGTAGTTTATTTTTTTATTGCTATTTCTTATGAAAAGCAAAAGAAAAAAAGAGAGAAAATCATAAAAAAATTCAAAAAAAAAAGAGAATATCAGAAAAAGAGTTAAGTCTTAGATGCATAAGTTCAAAGTGACGAAAATTAGTACAGTCGTTACAAACTCTAAGTGTTTAGGCTTTCACACATAATGCACCTAAAATTCTAAGTGTTATACGTTATTTTAGTTTGATGTGTTGGTAGGCATAATACATATAGGAAGTCCCAAGGCTAATAAAATATTCAAGAAAAAGTCAAGCGTGTCACTAACTTAGATGTATGACCAATCGGTCTTAATTTTTATGTACGAGACATACAAACTTTGAGTCTAAATGAGGTATGCAAACTTTCTGGGGATGTATAGCAACATCAAATACATCTTAAAATGGAAAGCATAGTAAAATCATACAGAATTGAGAGTCAAAAACACGTAACTCTGTTGTACGTAAGTACAGACCTGTTGCCTCTGTTTTGATTTGGGTTAGCAAGATAAGTCGCTTTGTTGTACGTCGGTACAAACCTGTCACCGCTGTCTTGCTAGCTTTAAAAATAAACCTTATGTCAAACTAAGACACTTTGTTGTATGTAAATACAGACCTGTGTCCGATGATTGACTTTTAAAGAAAGTTTGCAAATACCAAAAAGTTAGAACCATTGTCTGTGTGCCTTGATCATAAAAGTATGTCTATGTCCGAGTCTCGTAAGATAATTTCATGATAAATAAAAATGCCAAGGGATATTCCACAATGTAGCATGTTTAAAAGGGTAAATACCAACAATCGGCTAAACGGGTATGTCACGCCAAACAATCAAAGGAATCAAAAATTCCTAAGTGTGAAAGTTTAAGTACTGAAAGTGAGTATCTGACAACGCTATCTGATTGAACCTTTCTTTGACTATGCTCGTCAAACATAATGTGTTAAGTGTTTAGCATAGGTTGTAAATTTTAATAAATGTAGTTTATGTTGGTACATCCCGTGTGACGATAGCAGTCTAAGTTGTCTTACATTGTGATTTAGCATATGTTTGGTATATATATATTATGTATGATTGATGTTTATCAGTGTTTGTATGTTTGAACTTGATGTAACGTATTACAAGAAGTTCAAACATAAAGTACAAAGATAAAATCATTCATAAGGTAATATCATAAGTTTCAAACACTTAGTTGTTTATGTAAAAGGCTAGATTCGAATTATATATGGGTTGACATTCGAATCTGTGATAGATTCGAATGTAACCATAGATTCGAAAATAGGCTAGATTCGAGACTGTCAGATGGACAGATTCGAATGGGCCTTGGGCCAGATTCGAGGTTGGCCCACAACAGACTCGAATCAGGGTCTATAATTAGGGATAGACTCGAATGATTAGAAGACTTTTTGCAGAATTCGTGAGGAATTAAGCAAGAGGCGATCTCGAGTTTATCAGCTAGGTGAGTGCCGTTTTGGAGAGAATTAGTACGTAGGATCGTTCGTGTGTCGTTCGTTCAGCGTCTAATAGTCTCCGTGTTTCCGTTGGTTGAGAGTTGTCCGTCTAACCGTCAACGAGGATTCCGCACTCGTTCACGGATCCGCGTCTCTATAGATCTTGCAGTGGTAGACCTTACAAGTGGTATCAGAGCCTACGGAGTGTTCTTGGTGTTCTTCGTGTTCATCAGATACATTCTAGGTTTCTTGACGCTAGTTGGACGGTTTTGCTCTCAAAAACGTGTTTTTGAGCTTAGCAAATTCATATTCGGGAAACACTTTGTTGTTTTTCACGTTTTTGATCGAAATCATTATTTTTCGTTTGAAAAATAGTGGTTTAATCTGTAAAACGTCAAAAAATCAACGTGTTAGCCGTTTTTCGAGTTTGCGGCGCTCGAATCTATAGGGGTAATTAGGGTTTTACTTTATTTTCGAGTCTAACCTAAATACGCTCCTTTCGAGTCAATTTCAGAGAGTTTCGAGTCTACCTTGTTTCGAATCTGTTACTTCATTCGAATTGGATCTCGAGTCTATATTGTTTCGAGTTTGTTTCGAGTTTGTTACTGTTTCGATTCTGTGCTTCGAATCTGCTGACATTCGACTCTGCTGTGCCTTCGATTCTAAGGGTCTTCGAATCTAAGGAGTCCTTCGAATCTGACATAACTTCGAATCTAAGGAGTTGTTCGAATCTGACATAATTTCGAATCTAATTGACTTTTAAGACTTAATCGAATTTAATTTCAAAAGATTTAATATTAATTAGTTTCGAATCTATCTAGATTCGAATAAGTTAATCTAAATCAGTTTCGAATTAAATTAATTAAGTTCAAATTCAATTTCTTTCAGAAAAGATGTCAAACCTTCAGAAATTCCTTGAGATGGATCACGAAGTTGGGAAGGCAAATGCACCGCCAAAGCTGATGAAAGTTGAGGACTATTACTGGTGGAAGGACAGATTTACGGATTTTGTACGATTCAACGATATGCGCATGTGGGTGTGCATAGATGAAGGGTACATTCCACCAGTATCTGAAGTTGAAGGCCGTCAAAAGGTTTTGTCATACCAGATGATGAAAGAGGATGACAAGAAACTATTTGAAGCTGAAAACAAGGCTTTCTCCATTATCCGTATGGCGTTACCTCAAGATATCTTGCACACATTTCGGACTCAAAGGACATCGAAGGAACTTTGGGAGTCTCTCTAGAAAAGGTGTGAAGGTAATCCACGGGTGCGTAGAAAGCGTACAGAGCTGTTGACTCAACAGTTTGCGATTTTCAAGGCTATTAAGGATGAACAGTTGGATGATATTATCACAAGGTTCTATCATCTGATAACTGAACTTGAAAGTCATGGAATTGAGTATTCGGACACTGACAAGAACAACAAGCTTCTTGATGCCCTACCAGCCAAATGGGCTATGTACGTGGCAATGATTAAGCTTAATGAGGACAAGTATTATGCTCAATCACTTGATGATATTGTGGGAACGTTGAGGGCATATCACTTCGAGATGATTAAGGCTGAGACTGATTATGAGCAAGTCCAGAATCCGGCTATGTATTTTGGAAAGACATCTAAATCATCAGTAACAGCTGAACCGAAGAGTGCTACAGCGTTTTTCACCGGAGAAACGTCCTCGCCACCAGAGTCCGAAGACTCACTAAATCGCGCGTTCTTAGGGTTAGGAAGATCGGAAGAACCGCAACCTCAAGTCCAACAGGCATCGACCAGTCAGAGCTATTCGAAGATGCCCATGAGCGCAAAGTCAGCGGAAGAGCATCTGAATCTACTTGCTTCGTTTGTGGCCGCTTATGGAAATTGTGTTCAAGGGAAGATCAATGATCCGGCTCTTTGGGATGAAGATTACGATCAGGTCGACCCTGATGACTTAGAGGAAATGGATCTTAAATGGCAACTGGCCATGGTGACCCAGAGGGTTAAAAGATTCATTAAGAGAACTGGGAGGAATCTACAAATGAACAACAAAGGGATAGGATTTGATAAGTCTAAAGTCAAATGCTACAACTGTCAGGGATTGGGACACTTCGCCAGGGAGTGTCAAAGACCGAAGGTAGAATCATACCAAGGACAGAGTCAGCATCAAGGACAGTACCAAAATCAGTCCCAACAGAGATACCTTCCGAGTTCTTCATCTGGTCAAGCCAATCTAGCGGGTCTAATATCCAATGTCACTTCTGACAGACAGCTAGATGGTACCTATGACTGGAGTTCACATCCTGAGTCCAATGCTAGAGCTTTCATGGCTGAAGTTACGGAGAATGGTTGTGAAGAGGACGAGCAGACCACAAGGGAAAACAGTCCGATGTGGGTTGAAAAGGCGAATGGTCAGACAGTGCTGGAGTTTGCTGCTCAGATGGCCAACGTGGAATCTGATAACTCTAAGGTTAGTCTTTCTTATTCTCTATTTCAAGAATTATGTGCTTTGTGTGCTACTTCTAATGATAGGTTAAATCTAGTCTTAGAATCACATAAAACCATATCTGCTCAAAATGAAAATTTAAAAATTGAAAACGCTAGCCTAAATGATATAAAGCAAGATTTAAAAGAAAAGCTTAAGGCTGATGCTCAAGACGTAATCGTTCTAAAAGACAAACTGAGTGAGCAGTGTGTTAGGATAGAGCTTATGTATGAGCACGTAGAGGCCTTGACCAAAAGTCTGAAAGATAAGGACATAGAGCTAGCCGAGACCAAAGTTAAGGTAGCAGAGGCAAATAGCAAGCTGGAAAAGTTTAGGAATTCAAGCCTAAACCTAGGAAAAGTCTTAGATGCCCAAAGACAGTCTAAGAAGCCTGTAGGTCTAGGTTTTCACGAAATTCCTCCACCTTTCAATGCTAACTATGTGCCTCAGCCTCAGGAGAAAACTGACAACTCAGTAGACTTAGAGGACCTACCTGAAACGACACCTGAGCCTACAGTTGAAAATACACCTAAGGTGACTGACTCAACCGTCAAGGTCAAGAAGGTGAAATTTGTGTCTTCCTCCAGTGAAACACCTGCAGGAAAACAGAAAATTTCATGGGCTGACCAGGTCGAAGAGACAGACACTGTAGACGTACCAAAGGCAGTAGACACTAGTGAGACACCTAGATCTAAGGGACCAACCAAAAAGTCCATGGATAAGATGTCTTGCTTTAGATGTCACGAGAAAGGGCATGTTGCTTCTCACTGTCCAAATAGGAAAGCAGATGTTACCCCTAAGACAGTGAACCCAACACCTGTTAAGCCCTCAACAAGTGTGGCGAGCACGAGTAGTTCTCAGAGTACCGAGAAAACTGTGCAGGCCGCACCAAAACCTGTTGTGAAACAAACACCGGTTAAGGTTGGACCAAAAGAAGTGGTTAGGACAAATTCACCGAATCGTGTCTTTAATCAATCTAGGTCAGCACCTCAACAAGTCTATAGGAGCACCACACCTAGCAGGTCACACACTCCAGTTAGGTCACATACTCCTGTTAGACAATATGTTCCGGTAAAAGCTCAGGGATCACAGTCTGAAATGCAGTATAATAAGACTTATTCTAGAGCACCACAGCAAATGCCTACTCAAAGGCAAAGAGTGAATCTAAATCACTCGGCACCACAACAGAATTCAGTTCAAAGGCCCAAGTCACCTGAAAGGCGAGATGGGTACTTGAAAGAATTCACGTATGTGGACGAGAATGGTATTACCAAGTCAGTCATGGCTTGGGTTCCCCGTGA
>JAANYP010001763.1:117020-146800 GCA_020465985.1 Centrapalus pauciflorus
CGACTTTATATCGGGCCATGATTGGTTCACTTATGTATTTAACTGCTTCAAGACCTGACATAATGTTTGCTGTGTGTATTTGTGCTAGGTTTCAAGCGAATCCGAAGGAGATGCATATGAAAGCTGTGAAGCGGATTCTACGATACCTCAAGTCGAAACCGAAGCTGGGACTTTGGTATCACGCGGAGGGAGATCTAGAATTGGAAGCGTTCACGGATTCTGACTACGGAGGATGCAGCTTGACGCGCAAATCTACAACTGGAGGTTGTCAGTTCCTAGGAGGGAGATTGGTATCCTGGCAATGCAAGAAACAAACATCGGTAGCCGTATCAACGTGCGAGGCCGAGTATGTTGCTGCTGGTAGTTGCTGCTCACAGGTTCTGTGGATACAACAATAATTGCGGGATTACGGTTTGGCTTACACTCAAACTCCTATTAGGATAGACAATCAATCTACAATTGCTATAACTAATAATCCAGTTAAACACAGTAAAACAAAGCACATAGACATAAGGCATCATTTTATTCGTGATTGTGCTGAAAAGAACTTAATCAAACTGGTAAAGGTGGCAAGAGAAGATAATAATGCTGATTTATTTACCAAAGCGTTTGATAAGTCACGGTTTGAGTATTTAATTCAACTTAATGGAATGCGCAACCCAGAGTAAATTGACCTTAGTAGTATTTTATTTCCTTTTATAGTTGTTATATCTCTTTTTTTTTACAGTAGTCTGCTAATTTAGGTAAGTTTCTAATTTAGGAAAGTTTCTATTTTTAGTAAGTTTCTATTTTTAGTAAGTTAGTAGGTTAGCTTAGTTTACTGCTTTTTGCTATGAAAAAAAAAAAAAAAGAGAAAATTACAAAAATACAAAAAAGGAGAATATCAGAAAAGGAGTTAAGTCTTAGATACATAGGTTCAAAGTGACGAAAATTAGCACCGTCGTTACAGACTCTAAGTATTTAGGCTTTCACACATAATGCAACTAAACTCTAAGTGTTATACTTTATTTAGTTTGATGTGTTGGTAGGCATAATACATATAGGGAATCTCAAGGCTAATAAAATATTCTAGAAAAAGTCAAGCGTGTCACTAACCTAGATGTACGACCAATCGGTCTTAATTTTTATGTACAAGACATACAAACATTGAGTCTAAATGAGGTATGCGAACTTTCTGGGGATGTATGGCAACATCAAATGCATCTGAAAATGGAAAGAATAGAAATATCATGTAAAACTGAGAGTCGAAAACATGCAACTCTGTTGTACGTAAGTACAGACCTGTTGTCTCTGTTTAGATTCGGGTTAGCAGACATGTCGCTTTGTTGTACGTCAGTACAGACCTGTCACCGCTATCTGCTAACTTAAAAAATAAACCTTAAGTCGAACTAAGACACTTTGTTGTATGAGAATACAGACCTGTGTCCGATGTTTGTCTTTTAAAGAAAGTTTGCAAATACCAACAAGTTAGAATTTTTGTCTGTGTGCCTTGATCATAAAAGTATGTCTATGTCTGAGTCACGTAAGATAATTTCCTGATAAATAAAAAGGCCAAGGGATATTCCGAAATGTAGAATGTTTAACAGGGTAAAATACCAACAATCGGCTAAATGGGTATGTCACGACAAACAATCAAAGGAATTCAAAAAATTCCTAAGTGTGAAAGTTTAAGTACTGAAAGTTAGTATCGGACATCGCTATCTGATTGAACCTTTCTTAGACTATACTCATCAAAATTATGTTGTTAAGTATTTAGCTTAGATTGTAAATTTTTTCTTAAGTCTAGATAAAATTTTTGGTCAAAATTTTATTTTACTTTATTTTATTTTATTTTATTTTTATTTTTACCTTAGTTTATTTTATTTTATTTTAGCTTAGTTTAATTTTTACTTAGGTAAAAGGTCAAAAGTTACTGAGGGTGCATTCAAAGTTGAATAAAATAAACATTGCGTGAAATATCTGTTGCTTAGGGTAAAAGAGTTGGCATAGTTTATCTGGTTACACGATACCGTAGAAAAAGTTGGAAATGCTGAATTTATTTCAAAATTTTCGAAAATTTTCTAAGTATTGGTGGTTTCGAATCTAAGACAGACTCGAAGCAGTAAGACTTCGAATCTGTCAGTAGATTCGAATCTACTCTTAGACTCGAAGGTTGGTAGTATAAATAGGTTAACAGTGAAGTCATTTAATACTTACTGTTGTCGAATCTATACTCTCGAATCTATATTGGCGATTTCGAATCTGTTCTCGAGTCTACCGTTTTTCTCCTAAACGACATTTTGTCGACTTTGAAGACTTTGTGTTCGATTCTACAGACACTTCTAGGTATAATCAACCGGATTATACAAGATTTGTGTAGTCTTATACACAATTTTAGGCTAAAACATCAAATTTTGAAGTTTTATGGGTCAAAATAGGGTTTTTGCTAAATAACTAAGTTTGGACCTATAAAAGATCAAATTAAAGACATAAATCAATGATTAGAACCTAGTTGAACTAATGTATGTGATTTACCAAGTTCAAAATGGTTAAAATCTTGGGTTTTTGTTGAAAATTCATTCGTCGGGGCTTCGAATCTGTTCTAGGACTCTCGAATCTGTTCATGGGTTTCTCGAATCTGTCATTAGATTCGAGATGACCATGATCCTCGAATCTGTCCATTAGACTCGAAATGGGACTCTTCGAATCTGTGCATTACACTCGAAAATGGACACTTCGAATCTGTTACCTTCGAATCTGTACTTTATTTATTTTGTTTAATTTAAACTTTATTAAACTTGTGGAAATTTAATTGTGTTGGATTTTGTATTTAATCAAGTACAAAATAAAACAAATTTTGAATTTAAACAAGTTTATTGATTTTTAATGAGTCTAACAGTTTTATTTATTGTGCAGATATGGCAGTTCGTGCTTTTGTCCCGAAACATAATATGGTCCTTAATCCAGACAATAATATCCCTGAGGCGCAGGGATATCGCCAAGTTTTGGATTTCCTAGCTGAATCTAGGATTAGCTTTGCTCTATACCATAACATCCCAATTGTTATTTCATATGTGCGGCAGTTTTACGACCATTTACAAGTTGATTGCACTGTCACCCCGACAGTTCTAAGAACGAGAATCGCTGGACAGCCGTTAGTCTTCTCAGCAGATATGTTGCGCCAAGTGCTACAGTTGGGTTCACAGGAACAAGAAGACGGGCCTATAGACTTTCCATTGAGTATTAGGCAAGCCGCGTTTCTGAGAATGGGCTATAGTCTGGACGTTACGAAATCATCTTATATGAAAAGTGGATTGATAGGGCAGTGGCGATTTCTGGTCCACGTGTTCATGGTTTGTTTTGCGCCAAAGAAGGCTGGTTTTGATTACATCGTCTCAAAGATCCAATCAGGGGTGATTGCGATGGTGTATAATAGGAAGTTCAGCTTCTCGCAGTTGTTTTTCTCGGAATTCATCCATCAGATTACAGCTCCTGACAGAGAAAGATTCCTTCTGTATCCAAGATTTGTGATGATGTTGATAAGGCACTTCTTGCCGAATTTGCCACAATCAGATGATTCCTTGAGCGTGAATATTATGGATAAGCGCATCTTTTCTGATTGTTCCTCACATCGAGGAAGGTTAGCGGTTCCGGTGGCGCGTCCATTATTTGGAGCAATTGTAGACAGGGAATTTCAAGCCCCAGGTGATGCCAACTGGGCAGGGGTAGTTGATATTCAACCGCAGCAACAGCAACAGCAACAGCAACCGCAACGCCAACAACAGCCGCGTGCTAGGCCGCGTGATCCACGACGCCAACAGCAACAACCTGCTAGTCAAATTCAAGCATCCAGGCCTTCAACAAGTGAACAACCACAGGCACAAGAAGCAGGGACTTCAGGTGCAGTCCCCGAATCTGAGCAGATTGCTCAGACCTTGGAGGAAATATGGTCTTCTGGTCCTAATGCAAATGAAGATGTGGCAGCAGCATTAGTGGGTGAGCTGCTTAGTCCGCCTGGAGATGAAGATGATATATTTCGTGATGTTGACGAATACGAACCAGAAAGGGCAGCTGACGCATTAATATCTTCAGAATCCGAAACAGATTCAGAGGAAGTTCCTGCAGCTGCAGTTCCTGAAGTTCAAATTGGAACTTATGGTTCGCGATTGATTGTCAATGAAGGTGGTTCGAGGAGGCGAGAGGCCAGGGAATCGGAGGAGTCAGATTTTGAAGAAGATGAGACTGCTCAGTTGGTGACAAGGCAACGGGCCAAACGTCACAGGTTTATGCAGGGGACTTCATCAGAGTCCGATGCACAACCTCAGCCTCAAACCCAAACCCAACCCCAAGTTACAGCTCCACCATCACCGCCACCTCAGCAACATGAACCCTACATTCCCCAACCATTCAATCCTGCTCCCTTTCAGTCCATCCCCTCTACATCAGCAGCCTATACCGACAATCAACGAATCATGCAACTCAAGAGTCGTGTCGACTTTCAGAACGTTCAAATCATAACTCTCACAAAAGCAGTCGGTGAACTCCAAGAGCATAACTCTAATCTTGATAAGGAGAATGCAGAACTGAGAAAGATTGTTGAAAGTGTTAGAGACGAAAACACAGAGATTAAATCGTTTGTTGCTGATCAATCGTCTGAAATCCGAGCAATGCGGTCCCTCCTAGAGCAACTTATGAAAAATCTACAAACTCAGGGGGAGACGAGTACAGCGAAAAGATGATGATAATGAAGGCAATGATCCCAGTGCGAATAAAGAGATTGAGTCTGTAGATTTTCCTGCAGCTCAAGTTACTCAAGTTCAGGGGGAGCCTAGTCAAGACGAAGGAGAAAGGGGTGAGGCTAGTTCATCTAAGCAGCCTACAGACTTTGAGATTAGCGAGATGATTGAAGCGCTCATGGATCTTGAAGATGATCCACTGGATGCAGGCTTTGACAATGAAGATGAAGAGCTTGAAGAAGGAGAGTTTATTCCGGAAGAGATAGTAGATTGGCAACCTGAAGATGAAGTAGTAGCTGATGAGGATGATGAAGCTGACGAAATAGTTGTACAGCAGAATCCTATCACTGACACTTATATGATAGATGGAAATAGAATTGTCGATGTTGACATAGTGAATGCTGCCTTGAATCCTAAGTCATCGACTGAAGAACCAGCAAGAGAGCTAAGTAACGAAGAAAAAAGGAAGCTATGGTTCAGAGCCGAAGAGAAGGAGTTAGCAATTAGGAGATCAATGAAAGTGCCTGGTACAGGGAAGCTATCTGAGCGAATCTTAAGTTGGTTCTTTGACAGAGATCTTCAACTTTTTATAATTAAAAGAAAAGACGGGCTTCAGTACATAAGGCGAACTTTGAAAGCATTCAACACCCTTCCAAAGATTGAAATCACAGCGCTTGCATGGAAAGATCTGATAAATATTGGTGATGATCCTTATGCGAATGTAATTGAAAGAATAATAAGAAAGGAGGGGAGATCTAGGAAGTTTGAACGGTTGAGTCCAAGGATCGGAAGAAGAGTCGAGGATAAGTCACGTATAGATCCTCTTACAGGCCGACCTTGGATGAGGATTCACTACAAGCCGGCTAGATGTCTTAGGAGGGTTCCTCTCAAGCCAATGCCACAAAACATTCTGAAGAATCTGAAGTGGTGGTATGCTGACACGGAAACTGGGGAATTGGTTATGGAAGACTTAGAAGAAAAAGTTATTCTTAGAGTCTATGACCCGCTTCACCTGGTGAACCTATCTAAAGAAGACCTGCAGATTCTGTATAACTGTAAGATTTCCAGTGACGCACATATGGATACTGAGGCTAGTAAGTATGAAAATGTGGTCAAGGTTTGCGTCGAGAAAGGTCTGTATGCTGGTAGTGTTTTGAATCAATAATAAACCATGTTCTTAAATCAAATGTGTGAATTATTAGAAGCTATCGTCAAGGGGGAGTCTGTTGGTACATCCCGTGTGACGATAGCAGTCTAAGTTGTCTTACATTGTGATTTAGCATATGTTTGTTATATATATATTATGTATGATTGATGATTATCAGTGTTTGTATGTTTGAACTTGATGTAACGTATTACAAGAAGTTCAAACATAAAGTTCAAAGATAAAATCAGTCATAAGGTAATATCATAAGTTTCAAACACTTAGTTGTATATGTCAAAGGCTAGATTCGAATTGCATAAGAGGATACATTCGAATCTGTGATAGATTCGAATGAGACCTTAGATTCGAATATAGGATAGATTCGAGACTGTCATGTTGGACAGACTCGAATGGGCCTTGGGCCAGATTCGAGTCTGACCCACATCAGATTCGAATCAGGGTCTATAATTAGGGATAGACTCGAATGATTAGCAGACTTTTTGCAGAATTCGTGAGGAATTAAGCAAGAGGCGATCTCGAGTTTATCAGCTAGGTGAGTGCCGTTTCGGAGAGAATTAGTACGTAGGATCGTTCGTGTGTCGTTCGTTCAGCGTCTAATAGTCTCCGTGTTTCCGTTGGTTGAGAGTTGTACGTCTGACCGTCAACGAGGATTCCGCACTCGTTAACGGATCCGCGTCTAGATAGATCTTGCATTGGTAGACCTTACAGAGATAACTCAGCAGGTCCTTACAACCTGTCATGTGCCCTGAGCAGCCACTGTCCAAGTACCAAACCTGGGATGGTTGTTTTTCCTGCAGAGTGATAAGAAGAATATTAGTCATTTTTAGGGGAACTCATCACAGAGATGAGTTCTCCTACTTCATCAACATTTGTTGATGGGTTTGTGATGTCAACACTAATATCCCCTATTTGAATGGTATCAGTTTGGATACCACTCTCATTGACTGAGATGTTTTCAACATTGTTTATGTTAGCAGTGAGGGAACCATCAGAGTCAGCAGGCCTCATGTCCTCAGTTTCAGGACAGTCTTTGGCCAGATGTGTCTTCATTCCACATTTATAACATTTTCTCCTTTTAGCATTTTTGGAAGAAGACCTTTCAGAAACACATTCTGAGTTGTTTCTGTTGATTTCATCAGCAGGTTTAGCAAACTTATTACTTTTTGATGAATCAACAACTTGAGTGGAAAGTTCAATAGCCACAGCTTTGCCTGTCTCTTCTTTCCTCTTTTTAGGAGGGCAGATGTCAAAGATAGGAAGCTTAATTGGCTTTTGAACTTCCACAGGTTTAGGAAACTTATTCCCAGATCTCTCAGGCTGAGCAATGGCTTTGCCTTTGTCCTTCCTGAGATGTGATTGATGTTGCCTATCAACATAATCATTGTTTCTGGTTTTGAAAGGCTTATTTTTATTTAAAACCAGTTTACCACTATGATTAGAAAACTTATTTGAAATCACAGCAGGTTTGCCTTCAACTTGAGACTTACTCTTGTTAAAGACAGACTGCTTACCTTTTGAAAACTTATTTTCAAAATGTTCAGCATTAAAAGGATTAGTATGCCTTTTTACATCAGCTTTAGACCCAAAGCCTGTTTTGTCAACAGGTTTGATGTCCACAGCTGCAGTTTGGACATGCTTTCCTTTCTTTTGCTTGTGTGAATCAGCAGAGCACTTAGCAAGCTTATTTGATGGAAAACTCATTTCATCAGCAGCTTTTGAGCTAGGTTCACACGAGCTGTCAGTGTTTTGAGGCCTGACAAACCTGTTTGTTGAGATTAATTTACCATTCACTTTTTGAATAAAAGTGTTTGGAAGCTCACCAAGAGTGGACAAGTCTTCTTTTAAATTATTAACCTCAACAATGGAAGCTGCTGTGTCAAGATCCCCTCCAAGATAGGAATCTGCTGACTTATGCGGTGGCTGACTTTTTGTGCAGATTGGCACCAAGAGTCAACTATCTTTTGAAGCTTAGCATGTTTTATATCTGTTTCTCTCTTTTCTTCCAGTAAAATAGAATTGATGCGTTTTAATACATCAAGCTCAGCTTCCAACTTATGGAAACTGTCCAGTTTACTAGATTTTGTTTCAATATCACCTTTAATCTTAGAGATTTCAGATAATAAAACAGCATGCTTCTCAACAGCAGCTTTCAGATCAACAAGCATATATTCAAACATTTTAACTTTTTCTTCAGAACTGTAATCCATAAAATTTTGTACCTTATACATCATTGTAGGGTTCCAGTTCTCCAAGCTGCTAAAAGCTTCAGCTTTAGCCAGATCCTGTTTGAAGATGCTTGTTGATGGGACATCAGTATTGGCCATTAGACAGTTATTGTCTTCTTCATCAGATGATGAATCAGACTCCTCCCAGTCACAAGTGTCTGCCATAAGTCCCTTTTGCCGGTTGGAAACCACTGAGTTTTCCAACTTTCTCAGCTTAGCCATAGCCATAAGGTACTTAACCCTATAGCTATCATCCCTGTTTGTCTTGTGTGGTTTGGATGACTGACCAAAAAGCTTTTGACACACAGTCAGCTGCTATATGGACAGTCTTGCCACATTTGAAGCACTCAGCTTTGGTCTTGTCAAATGCTTTCTTTTTTACAGCATTTGAGCTTCCCTGTAGCATGTTTCTTCCAAACCTTTTCTTGTTGAACCTTTTGACAAGCATGGCTATCATTAGCTCATCATCCAGTTCAGCACTATCTGCATTGTCTTCCTCATCAGACATTTCCTCCTTATCATCAGCCTGTTGATCAGGTTGGGTGAACACATCACTCACTTGATTTACAGGTTGTCTCACACTGGCCACAAAGGCTGCACCTTTCTTAGATATTTCCAAGGCATTTCTCTTCTGTTGCCTTGATTGCTCATCATTCAATAAGGATCCATATAATTTAACAAGATCCATACTTCTGATGGTACCTGAATTCCTTAAAATTGTAGAAAAATAATTCCATTCTTCAGGCAGAACATCTAAGAACTTGTTTACCAAAGTCAGGCTGTCCTTGGTGATCCCAACAGCTTTGAGATCATTTACAAGAGCAGTAAACCTGGTGTAGGTTTCAGTGAGAGTCTCCTTTGGTTTTGCAAAGAAGAGTTCATACTGTCTAATAAGATTATTAATCCTGTTTTCAAGTGTGATTGTGGGTCCATCATAGACGGTACACAAAGTATCCCACATCTCCTTGGCAGTCTTCAGCTTCTCAACCTGTTTGAACACATCATCAGGTAGAGAGATGACCAGGTTGTTTCTGGCCTTTGCATCAAGAGCCACCAGTCTTTTGTCTTCATCAGACCATTGAGCTTTTGCTTTCTCAAATGTTCTGATTTCAGGAGCAGCTCCTTCAACAGCAGGAGTTATAGTTGTAACAGAGGTTGGCACATAGGGACCCTCCATTACAATCTCTGGTAGTTGCACATCCAGATTCTCTAAGTAGAGCATCATTCTGCACTTCCAACCAGAAAAGTTCTGATGATTGAACTTTGGAGGTTTGCCCATTGAGCCATTGTCATAGTATGAGGAACTTGCAGCACTGTTGTCCATGGAAATTTTGGGAGAATGAGAGATCTAGAATGACACACACTCTAAACTGCTCTGATACCAGTTGTAGGTCCCAAAAGATATCCCAAGTATATAGCTTTAAGCTGTAGAGGGGGGGGGGGGTGAATACAGCTCTTTAAAAAACTACACACAATTTTCTCAATGTTTGTATGTATTATCAATAAATGTTAATTACAAACAAGCTTGAATGCGGAAAGGTTCAAGCTGAGATGACAGATACAACAATATGTTTAACTAGTCTAACACTGACTTAAACTAATTACAATGAATACACTCACTAAGAATCACTCATTGTGTTTACAAGACTCTGAGGAACAGCTTGAATAAGAACAACTTAGACACTGAGCACTGTTTTATTAAAGCAGACTTGCATGCATGAAAGACTCACTTTGAATGCACGTTCACTCTTGATTTCAGCACTTAGCTTTTTTGGCTTAATCTTTCAATCCTTGGAAGTTTCTTTTTATACTCACTCAGAGGATCTAAGTGAAGCTTCTTCATTGGACGGAATGAAAAAGGAGAAGTCTTGTTGAAAAGACAACATAAACTTTTCTGCACTTTTCTGAAAAGCAGACTTGTCTTCATGTGGGCAGAACTTTTGTCTTTTCACTTTGTCTACTGTTGCATTGCCTTTAACTAAATAAGGAATGTCAACTTTGTGTTTTTCTTCCTTTGTAAAGGCCTATTTTGATATAAGAAAAAGGTCTGTCACCCTTTTTCAAATATCCTTTTGTCATCATGTAACAGAACAGCTTGGGCAGGCTGAGCTGTTCTGATTTCCACTTTGTCTTCGACTTTGTAAACTGATCTTGTAGTCAAAAACAATACATGAGGACTTGGAAACATATTCCATAAAGTGTTTAGCCTGTTCATAAAGAACAGGTTTTGTTCACAAAGAACAGAACACTTGTAAACTGCCCAAGCTGCTCACCAGTGTAATGCAGCGTAGACAGTTTATGTCCAGCCTGTTCAGCAGACTGAACACCTTGGGCAAAACTGTCTTTGTTGCAACACATGCAACATATAGAACAGCTTCAGGCTGATATTGCAAATCATTTTCAGGTTTCAATAAGGCATATAACAGGCCTTAAATTCAACCATCAAAAGCATCAACAGGTTTGATTAATAATCTCCCCCTCAGATGCAGAACAGGTTTGACTGAGGCCTTTTTGTGCCTAACAAATAGACATATATGACTGTGAGGCAACACACGATTTTTAAACTCCACAGTGTAAACAACTACATATAAGAGGAAAAGAGTATTTGTAATTTAGAATAATGAATAGATAAATACATAAATATTAATCCTAAGAATTAAGAACAATATTATAAACAAAATAGCAAATGAAACATACCTGCTTGTACATTGCCAACTTATCAAGCTTCGTTTTGAATAATCTGCATAATATGTTCTACCTATCCTAGGCATGAAGTGTGGTGTCTTCTAAAAATCTTGAGAACTCTGGCCATTTTTGATTACACGTTACGGTTATGAAGAGGTTCGGGTATCCAAACCACTTACTAAGTGACATGGCATCTAGATTGTTCTACATCATATAGCGTGCACCACCGGTAAATGAGGAAGGTAGGATCACACGGTGTCCCGCGTTTGAAATATCAGTGTTTCCTTAATCACGTACCTTACGCAAGGTCTCGTAGGATTCACTTCTAAGAACCTTTTATTGAGTCCTTATGTAAAAGAATCTTTGACTTTTAACCATAGTATAAACATCGACCAAAAACTGTTAAAAAAAGTCTTTTTGAATTAAGGATTGGTGAGAAAACATGATCCCTATCTAGTATATTTTAAGCAAAAAATTCTCTCATCGTACAATGTAGACGTCTGCTGTTTCTTGTAGATGTGACGCCTCTATGAAGAATATCAATTCTATACCCATCATCTCCATATGGAAAAACTAGTGGATATTGAAGGGGAAGAGAAGAATGATGTAATTGACTTATGTGTTTTAAACGTCCTGCCAGTTTTTCAACCATAATATCCCTTTTATCAAATGAATCATTAATGTCACCAATAACTAAACCAGCCACTTCGGAAGCAGTTGGCAGGCTATATGTCCTTCCATCTTGTTGTCTTCTCCTTATTAGTCGTAACTTTAGGTCTTGATGCGTATTTGCATGAAAGCAATCTCTTACCATTCCGTATACCTTAACCAATACATTTATTGAAACCAACATATGTTTCAAATACGTTATAGTTTCAACATCATGAGGATCGGTAGTTGTTGTATGTGACACCCTTGCAACAATAAACACCATTATAATAAATCCAGGATTAATCACCAATCACATAATTACAAAATGATCTGAATACTTAATAAAATTGCGGAAGCATTAAAGTACATAATAAAAATAGTACAAATGTTTTAAACACCCTACGATGCTACAAGGTTTCAAGTCTAAATCTACATACTCAAAATTTATTACATCATCCCAAATGTATTACAACAATAAACCCACGTTTCAGTTACCAAGATGAGTAGTAGATTTCTTCACAAACCTCAATAGATGACCTAGCTAGAAGGTCCCGTAGCCGATTTCCCTTTTCCTGTAAAAATGTCAACAACTGAGAGGTAAGCAAAACTTAGTGAATACACAGATTTATGCATTCTATAAATCTTTATGAAGCCCCAAGAGTATCACCGACGACGCACGTCGTATACTCTCTACATAAAAAAAGTACGGCACAAGAGTCGCAGCTCCTTCGAGCCCGAAGCTCGGCATTAAACCAATCATCTGAGACAGACATAACATCGGGGATGACTTACTGCCTACCAGAACCTTGGAGGGATCAGCTTCGGGTCATATAGCACAGTAACATCGGAATACAGATGTGACCTGACTGTCCATCGATAAATGCACAACAAAGAAACGGACATGCAACGAGTAACAATGTGCATCTAAGTCTACGCAAGTTAGTAGAATTCCAAATGAATGTGATACAACATGTCTCAGCAGGCAATAGCTAACATAAAGCAGATATAAACATGCGAAATCATATGTACTCACAGTGGGTGCGTTAGTTAACTTCAATTAATTTTATTTCTCCTCGGGCTTTCAACCGGAACCATAAAAGTACCCCACTGTGGGTTAAACATCACCACAAGGGACCTGTTACATTTTCATAAGATAAACATATCATCATTATATGTTCTTTAGCAAATTGCAACAAGTCTTTTCAATTTAAAGTGTTAAACATTCGGAACTGACATCCGAAACTCACGTTTAAAACCCATTATTTGGTGTGTTATTATTCTAAAATAACCCTTCATTATATACCTTAATATAGTACAAAAGATATCCCAAAAGTGTGATTAATTAACCATAAATTCGGGTTCCTTAAAACTCATCCAAAATTCGCATAATCTGTGGGCGACTCGCTGAGTCGGTCCAGGCGGCTCGCTGAGTCGGCCCAGGCGACTCGCCAAGTCAAGATCAGAATTTCGGATCTCGGCCGAATTTCGCATGCATCCGAGGAACAACCCAAAACTTGACCCGAAATATGACCCATCCGAATTTCGGGTCCATTCGAGTCTCGGTCCCCATCCGAATTCGAGTCCATCCGAGTTCGGGTCCCATCCGAATTCGGATCAACACTTATGAATTTTTGAACGATTATTCTAGTTTTATTGGCGACTCGCCGAGTCGACATGCAGGTGTGCCTTCGAAACTTACGGATTTTCACTAAAAATTTCCAAAATCAATTTATAGTAACATGCAATTAATTCCAATGTTTTATAAACATTATAGGGGTGTTTCTACTTCATTTTCCCCATCTAAAACACACTAATTAGTTCAGATTCATCCAAAATATGGATATTTTCTCAAGAACACAAAACTTCACAAAAACTCAGATTTCTTACCGTTTAGGACGATTCAACGGTTGATTCTTGTTTACGAGGCTTCAGTGATGTTCAAATAATGATTTCCAACTGACTAAACATACATGCAACAACATTTATTCAGATTAAAAATCCGAATTTTGTATCTTTGTTCTTCAAAAATAAAACCTCAAACTTTGAAACTAATTTCTTACCTTTTATCCACTTGAATTAAGTTAATATGTAGCTTTAATCCACGAATTTCTTTAGAAAATTTCGATTTTCAGTAGGGATTCCAGAGAATTTGTATGTGTATTTGGAGATGAGAATGGTGAAAGTGAGTGAAATGAAAGACTAATAGTCTTTTATTCTCATTTTCGGCTTTTGTCACATTTAACCCCTCCTCTTATCTGATTTCATTAAATAAAGATTCATCTTTATTTTATCATCACTACAACTTAAAATCATCATACTTTTTAATAATAATTCAAAATTCTTAAAATTTCTTAATTTCTTAAAATAGCAACCAACTTTAAATTTCCAAATACATAATCATCTTTCATTATCCAACTAATTATCCTAAATTACAATAATTAGATCTGAGGATGTTACAGCATAGGCTCCACCACGCTTAAACTTCGTCCTCAAAGTTATTTAGTTTCAAAAGGTTGTGGGTATTTCTTCAGCATCTCTGTCTTTGATTCCCAAGTATGATTGGCTCGTTTGTGATGCTTCCAACGCACAAGCACCATCTCTATCTCTTTGCTTCTTAACTTCTTCACTTTGGTATCTAAGAAACATTTTGGATCTTCAATATATCGGAGCCTTTCGTCTATCTCTAGTTCAGTGTGATTAGCCCAATCTTCGTTACTAGTAGTGAATGACTTTTGGAGATTTCCAACATGGAACACCGGATGTATGCCTGACATTTCTTCAGGAAACTCCAAACGGTAAAATTGATTTCCGACTTTCTCTATTATTCTGAATGGTCCTACGAATCTCGAAGCTAACTTTCCTCTTTTCACGAAACGAGTGACACCTCTCATAGGTGATACTTTCAGATATACCCAATCATTCACCTCAAAGTTGATTGGTTTGTGCCTTCTATTGTGATAACTTTTCTGACGATCTTGGGCCGCTTTCATGTTCTGTCGAACCAACTGTATCTTCTCATTAGTTTCTTGTAACAATGCTGGCCCAGCAATCGGCATTTCTCCCGTTTCTCTCCAACATGTAGGAGTCCTACATCTTCTCCCATCGAGTGCTTCAAATGGTGCTTTCTTGATCGTCGTGTGGTAACTGTTGTTATACGAGAACTCTATCAGTGACAAATGATCATCCCAATTACCACCAAGATCCAAGATGCAAGACCGCATCATATCCTCTAAGGTAAGAATGGTCCTTTCGCTTTCGCCATCAGTTTGGGGACGGTAGGTCGTACTCATCGTGATTCTTGTACCCAATCCTTCTTGCAATGCCGACCAGAAATTTGAAGTAAATCGGCTATCCCGATCCGATACAATGGACTAAGGTACTCCATGTCTAGATATCTCGTCCATATAAATCTGAGCCAACCTTTCTAACGAGTAACTTTCCCTGATGGGAATGAAGTGTGCCGACTTGGTTAATCTATCAACTATTACCCAAACAGCGTCATGTTGATGCCTAGTCTTCGGCAGCTTTGTAACAAAGTCCATCGTGATGTGTTCCCACTTCCATTCAGAAATGGAAAGAGGTGGCAGACTGCCATACGACTGTTGGTGTTCGGCTTTCACAAGCTGGCAAGTTCTGCACCTTTCAACATAATGTCCTTCTTCAATCCGGGCCACCAAAACTCAGCTTTCAACTCGTTGTACATCTTTGTGCTCCCGAGATGTATAGAAAATTTGGACTGATGTGATTCTTCTATTATCACTCTTCTCATATCCCCAAACTTTGGTACCCAGATCCTCCCATAGACACCTTTCAATCCCGACTCACTTGTTTCCATTATCTTTTTATGTACTCGAATATCCTCAGCATCAACGTTTTCTTCCTTTAAAGCTTCCACTTGGGCAGCTTTAATATCATCAATAATCGTGGAAGTTAACATCGTAAGCCAGCTTTAATAGCAGAAGCAACAGTTGACCCAATTGAATACCCCAACATAATCAGAATTTGCTCTACATTTCTGGCAGCCTCCAGTAAGCTAGAAAATGTAGGGTAACGAACGTTACTCATAACCTTGCTAATCTCCATATCCAAACCAGCCTCGAACCTGGTTACTTTCCTCTCTTCGATATCAACTTGATGAGGCGCAAACAGACACAGCCTCGTAAATTCCACAGCATAATGAGACACAGTCTTAGTCCCCTGCATCAGAGTCATAAACTTCGCTTCCAGTCTTCGATGCTCATCAACCGGATAGTATTGTTGAGTAAATATCTCGGTGAACTCAGCCCAAGTCATAACAGATACTTTTTCCAAGGTTAAGGCGTTAACCATGGAATTCCACCACATGACCGCGTCTTTAGTAAACATAGTTGTAGCAAACCGAACCATGTCCTTTTCAGCACAATCGCTGATTCGGAAAGTTCGTTCGGTTGCAGTTATCGATTCTAGAGCGGCAACAGCATCTCCTAATCCATTGAACTCCACAGCACCATTTCCCTTAAAGTCCTTGAACCAACAACCTTTGGGCTTATTAGATGACCCAGTGTTGTCATCTTGTTCATCATTATTTCCCTCTTTCTCCTTATTCTTTCTCTTTTCTTCCCTTCTCTTGGCTTCGGCCTCATCTCGAGCCCGAAACCGGTCTTGAATCATCTTATTTTGCTCAGCCATCATGGCTAGCATCATTTCTCTGGTTTCTTCAGGTGTCATTCCTCCTCCAAGCATGTTCTGAAATATAAAACATATAACTTGTTTAGTAACATGTCATTTATTTAAAGACACCACCCATTGTCCCGTATGAAAGTCAACTTCTTATGATTACTATCATTACTTAAACCATTACACATCATCACTTAATGTTTGAGACCAAGACCTCACGGACACTTAAATCTCAAACTACTGCTCTAATACCATATCGATGTGACACCCTTGCCACAATAAACATCATTACAATAAACCCAGGATTAATCACCAATCGCATAACTACATAATGATATGAATACTTAATAAAATTACGGAAGCGTTAAAGTACATAATAAAAATAGTACAAATGTTTTAAACACCCTACGATGCCACAAGGTTTCAAGTCTAAATCTACATACTCAAAATTTATTACATCATCCCAAATGTATTACAACAATAAACCCACGTTTCATTTACCAAGATGAGTAGTAGATTTCTTCACAAACTTCAATAGATGACCTAGCTAGAAGGTCCTGCAGCGGATTTCCCTTTTCCTGTAAAAATGTCAACAACTGAGGGGTAAGCAAAGCTTAGTGAATACACAGATTTATGCATTCTATAAATCTTTATGAAGCCCCCAAGAGTAACACCGACGACGCACGTCGTATACTCTCTACGTACACAAAGTACGAAACAAGAGTCGCAGCTCCTTCGAGCCCAAAAGCTCGGCATTAAACCAACCATCTGAGACAGACATAACATCGGGGATGACTTACTGGCCTACTAGAACCTCGAAGGGATCAGCTCCGGGTCATATATCGCAGTAACATCGGAATACAAATGAGGCCTGACGGTCCATCGATAGATGCACAACAAAGAAACGGACATGCAATGAGCAACAATGTGCATCTAAGTCTACGCAAGGTAGTAGAATTCCAAATGAAAGTGATACAACATGTCTCAGCAGGCAATAGCTAACATAAAGCAGATATAAACATGCGAAATCATATGTACTCACAGTGGGTGCGTTAATTAACTTCAATTAATTTTATTTCTCCTCGGGCTTTCAAGGTAGTAGAATTCCACAATGTGTATTTGGAGATGAGAATGGTGAAAGTGAGTGAAATGAAAGACTAATAGTCTTTTATTCTCATTTTCGGCTTTTGTCACATTTAACCCCCCCTCTTAATTATTCATCTTTATTTTATCATCACTACAACTTAAAATCATCATACTTTTTAATAATAATTCAAAATTCTTAAAATTTCTTAATTTCTTAAAATAGCAACCAACTTATAAATTTCCAAATAAATAATCATCTTTCATAATCCAACTAATTATCCTAAATTATAATAATTTAGATCTGAGGATGTTACATTGTAGACCCATCCTTTGATTCACTGCAAGAAACAAGAAAATATAAAAGGTGCATTATTAGATGTATAATTCTACAACAAAAAGTAAATACATAATGTATTCATTGAGCACCAAAGTATGGAAAAGAAATAAGATGTACTTAAATATAATCAAATCAAACTTATATAGTTTGATGAAATAATTGGTATAAATATAAAAGGTGACATACAATATCCCATGTAGATTCGAAATCCAAAAGTTAATAATCATGAAGTAGAATATATACTCGAATGATTTCTGCGTATTTGAAAATTCATTCATGGTGTCATATATGTAAAGCTGAGAGAATTTCGAGGCATCTACAGGTGAAAGGCTTCCCATATCATGGTAGTTTTGACGACTAAGCCTGAATATATATATCGATCCTTACCCTCATTTATTAATGAATCAACCTTCCCACCCATTGAAGTGAATGAAAACATAGGATTGTAACGAAGAATATTGTTAAAGGAAGTTTTTTCTTTTCGAATCTTTAAGACGAAATAGATCCCCATATAATGGTGGCGCTGCTTTCAATTCCGGAAGTTGAACCTTGCCGTAACCGCAACATAGATAATGATATGTTTTGTCCCCGGTTCTCTTACCCCTAACTGCTTCATCTGTCCACAATTTAGCATGACATACTTGACATATGCGAGGTCAGCATGATCAAAGTAATCCGCTACATAATATGATTGTAAAATTAGACATTTATTCATTTAAATACACCTTTTTCATTATATTATATAAAATACATTATAGTTAGAAATGAAAAATTTTTAAATATTACCCTGTTTTGTTATTTTTAAGATTATGCACAACATTTGTAGAGGTTTCTTGAGCATCGTTCTGAGAGGAAATGGACCGTTCGTGGACATCAAATCTAAAATATCATTGAATTTAAATTTTATACAATAAATTTTTAACATTACCAAGAACCACATCTAAAGTATATAAGACAAAAAAATATAACTTGAATTGATTTGTAAAATGTCATAATTGGCATACATTATAATAACTCTCATTGAAGAAATTCGGGTGTTGGATGAAGATTGTCCTTTCGTTGTCTTGGATGTGAACTTTGATCTCTTACTTTCCGAAGATAATTTCCTTATTGTTTTTCTCTCTTTTGCGTCAGTGTGATCCATGTGCATAACTGGAGCTGCTTATTATTTAGAAGGAGCTAATATGAGAACTTGAAGAAAAGTAAATTTATGTATATAAAAGTACATATTAGTAAATTGAAATCCATTACGATATGGATTAAAAAACGACAATATATAATAAGATTAAATCATAAGTAAATGTCATTTAGTATCATTGATTATGACAAAACTTACTATTTGTAATATCTTTCATGACCAATCTCCTATAAGAATCATTTAAATGCAAACCTTGATCAGGTAAAACATGATGAATGTTTACATTTTTACCAGATGGTTGCATTGCATAGCTTGTTAGATCTATGTTATTTTGACGAAGAATGATTGATACATTTCATACACATGATGTGTTAGATCTAACATGCGATCTCTTATTCTCCAAATAAAGTTTCTTCTTCTTTCTTCTGTCTTTAGCGTCATGAGGATCCACATTCATCGTTGACTCTGTTTATCATAAGAATAGAATACATGTGATCACTTAGTTAAGAATCCATTATCACATAGCTATTTATTGTTTAATATACCAGTTCATTAATTACTTCGATATCATTAACCATCCAATGGAATACATGTTATCCTAATTTACACACGCACACACACACACACACATATATGGAATCTGGAACAATATTATAGATATGCTAGAGTTAATGTTAAAGAATCAGGATCTTTAAAATATACAAAATGTTTAATAAAGTTCCTTCAAAATATAAATATAAAAGCTAAAGACCAACAAATAATGTATTTCATGAGGCACTGCAGCAAGATTGGTCGGATATATAGATTTAGTGTGGTCTAGCAGAGAAATAAGTGTTTAAGACCATCTGTGTGCCAGAGGCCATCAGTTCAGGAGATAACTTTAGTAACCACAATACTGAAAGAAGGGCTTTTATTGACATAAAATGGCCAATAACATTGAATCTAGATTTTCCTATCTAAGATGGGTGAGCATTTTTGAGAGGAACCTTTCTGAACTCCTATTGTGCTATAATTTCTCTTAAAATTCAATTTGTACCATCCTGATAGCCTTCATCATGTTTTACAGAATTATGAATTGACCAAATAAGAGGACAATGTATCGTGAATTGATATATGGTGGTTCCTGAAGGTGGTCATGTGTAGATGTGTTGGTGATTTGTGGTATTTAGGGTTCTGAAGGCGTTGAATTGCCATGGTTTAGGATGTTTGCAGGGGCCAACCTTCTCTAAATGCCATGAATATAGGTGCTCTTGTCAATATAACAAAATAAATCAAATAAATACAACACCATACAACAGAATGTCATAGCATGGAAAAGGTTGATGGTTCTTAAAGCTATAAGAAGATTAACATTTTTTGAATTAGGCCATAGTTGGTCCCAATGTGTTGAGTGTAGTTTTGTTCTTCTAAGCATTAGCTATGGTATCATAATGAAATTAAGACTCATTAACCAAAATGCACATCGTAATGAAATTAAAACTCAACTTCGTATTGTAAATAAGCTATAAATTCACCGGAACCATCGCCTATATCTTCTAAAATGATTTTTGGCTTTACGCTTTTGGTACACTTCGGACTTCCAAGATAGTTCCATGGCATATCCTTAGGGATGCCCTTGATTGTGCCAACAATAACACAACACTTTTTCTGTACATGTTTTTTAATTTTAATTATAGAATGTAAGGTATAAGAAGACAAAAAAAAACATTCAATATCAAGAATTACCTCAAAAATTCCTTTAATATCAGATTTATCAAATTTCTAGGTTTTAACTAAGAAATCTTCCTTCATTGAGTACGGCTTCGATGAGGTTATAATAAGTTCTTGAGTGGAACTATCATCATTTTCGTTCGAGAGAAGAGTGTAAAAATGAAATAAATAATGTGTAGAAGATTAAAAAAAATAATATGAAAATTTAATATGGAAAATAAAATACTAAATTCAAATTTTCATGTATATGCAAAATAATTAAACACCCGATTCTGAAATTCATGATCTCATGTTAGAAAAAAATTAATTCAGGTGTCAAATCTATAATTATAAAGAACCGAAAATAAAAATAAATGCAAATAAAGTAATGAATAGGTAAATCACCATTATAGAATTTCAACTACGCAAATTAAAAAATTATAACCATACGGCGTTCATACTCCACACTCGCAACATAGTTCCTCATTTCTTGAGCATACGGGTCCCAGAATGTGATATTAATTGCAACACCCCTATAATTAGTTAAAGAAACCACATGAAAGGCATTAGTATAATGATTACTTCATAACGAATAATGTAAGTTTTATGACAATGCAACTCTAGATCACAAATCTGCAGTTATATTTTGGCTTTTTGCTTTTCATCAGTTGAAGCCACAACATCATCATACGTCTCAACGTAACTGATAACATCTAAAACAACATTAAAGAATACTGAGCATGCATACGATATAATGCATTATATACTCACATAAATATAAAAAATAATTGTTATAAAACATAAACACATGTACTTACCAATGCTCATGTTGTTTGGTAAGCGATCAAACAAAATATCTACATATCTAACAAACTTAAAACCATGTATGAAACCATCAAAATGTGAGTATTATCTAACCCTTGTATCAATATAGAAACTCGGTTTATACGCGTGATTTATGTACTTAAAACTTGCATTATGCTCAGCAACGCCGAACTTAGTGATGTACATAGCATTACCCTCTTTGATTAACGGCTCAAATTTGAAAACCCACCTCTTCATAACAGTTGTTGGATCCCTGGTGACATAGAAAAGAATTAATATTCATATTTATTTGACACTATAAGCACGACTTATAAAAATACACAACTTATAAAAATATCCCAACCATGCACGAACCAATCTATACAAAATCAAAAAACATGAAATAGGACATGCAATATGTAATTAATATGATTAGAGAGCATGAACACACATTTTATCCAATTTAAAAAAAATTATCCAGGAATTCATATCTTGAGTGCTGATGATTTATGTCTAGTATATTGATCTAAAGTGAAAGACATACTTGAGATAGCTATGAAAGTAGTATGTTATTCGTTTATTGGGTAACTGAATGGAAAAAAGAAGGTACATGGCAGATTTTGTCATTCAGTAACAGAATGTCATAGTACGTGTTCCAAATCTTGTTTTTATTAGAAATGATAGCCACCAAGTGGTAGTTGAATCCAGAGATGAAAGTAGACCATGAAGATGTGAGTTATAAAGAGGCCTTAAGCCTCAAAATAAGCAATTAGAAACAAAAAGATCAGATGTGAGTGAGAGTCTAAACTTTCACGATCACTAGTGCTACAATTATATAGGGGCAGTTGCAATTTCAGATATATCATAAACCTAACATCCATTCATTTTGCCTGAATACTACTCATATTGGATTTTATTATACATACCTGTAATTGTGATCATAGGCATTCATGGGGTAATATGGTAGTTAGGTATTTGGGATTAGTGAAATGAAATTTGATATGCTATGTAATTTTTGTGAGACTTTGATTTATTAGTCAGCAATTTGAAAGGACCAAGTCTTTAGCCAATGTACTTGCAAGCAATTATTAATGTTAATTTCTGTGCTCGTTCTTTTTACAGCCAAATGAATGGAAAAAAGAAGGTAGATGGCAAATGAATGGAAAAAAGAAGGTACATGGTAGATTTTTCCATTCAATTAGTTGACTAACAGAATGTCTTAGAACGTGTTCAAATCCTATTTTTATTAAAAATGATAGACACCAAATGGTAGTTGAATCCAAAGGTGAAAGTAGACCATGATTATGTGGGTTATAAAGAGAAGTTCCATGATTTCTTCATTAGATCCCTTCTAGATCTAAGTTCATTTTTTTTCTCTTTATTAAAATAACAAACCTGTTCATCAATGAGGATCATCTCTATTAGGGTTATAATAATGCTAGGCCCATTAAGTCCTTAGGCTTTTAGGGTTTGCTTGTGTTAGGGTTCCTTGATCTATATATAGGGCCTTTGTTATTTTCTCATATTCACATTATTGTACTCTTATATTTCATTATAATAAAGATTAATCATTCGGTCATATCTATTTCTATATGGTATCACAGCCGTCGATCTATGTTTGATTGTTTGTTAAGCACCAGTTTCGTCGATCTATGTTTGATTTTGGGTGTTTTTTGTTCGCCGCTGCCGTTTTCGCTTTGTTCGCCGCCGCTGCCGTTATTTTGGGTGTTTTTTGTTCACCGTTGTTTTCGCTTTGTTCACCGCCGCTGCCGTTTTCTCTTTGTTCGCTGCCGTGTCTGACTTGCTCGCCGCTTCCATTTTCATTTTGATTCGATGCCGCTTCTGATCCGCTCGTCACTGTCGTTGGTTGTTGCGGCTTTACTGGTTTGGTTTTGCGGTATATTGGTATTGGTACTCGGTTGGGTGGTCATTTATCGTTATTTGCTCGAGTGTTCTTTTTGTTTTGGCTATTCTATCATGGTGGGTGGAAAAGAGGATTCGTTACATGCTATTAGTGTTCAGTTGGATGGTAAGAACTATGGGTATTGGAGTTATGTGATGAAAATTTTCTGGCGTGGAAAGTCTATGTGGGGATATATTTCTGGTACTAAGGTTAAACCTACTGATGTTGATGCTACTGATTATGTTATTGCTATTGATACATGGGAGACTAATAATTCTAAGATTATTACATGGATCAATAATTCTGTGATTCAGTCTATTGCCATTCAGTTAACAACATATGATACCGCAAAACAGGTTTGGGACCATTTGGAGAGAATTTACACGCAGTCTAATTTCTCCATCAGTATCATTTAGAAACCGATATATGTGTGCTCCAACAGAATACACTGAGTATTCAGGAGTTTTATTCTGCCATGTCTGATTTATGGTACCAATTGGCTCTTACTGAATACGTCGCTTTGAAGACTTTTCAGCCATATATTGATAGGAGAGAGGAACAACATTTGGTACAGTTTTTGATGACTTTACGATCTGATTTTGAAGGATTACGATAGACAATCCTTCACCACTCGCCTCTTCCTACTGTTGATTCGGTGGTTTATGAATTAATAGCAGAGGAAACTCGTTTGAAGTCTCAGGGTGATAAGGGGACTAAATCATCTGTTACTGCTACCCCTGCTGTCTTTGCTATCCCACAACGGTCTCATTTGTCTAACTCTAATCAGACGTGACCTGCCTCTAAGATTGCTTCAGATGAGCGTGCTTATTTTAAACAGAAGAATCATTGGAAGTCTCAGTGCCCTTTATTGCTCAGCAAAATTAAACAGCAGCCAAATCGTTCTTTCTCGAAGAATAAGTCACCAAGACCCTCTACATTGACGTCTCGTCCACCTCAGTTTAATGCTGCTATTGTCACACCTTCTGTTGATTTGGGATCTACTGATACTAATCCCTCTCCATCTATTTTGGACCCTCACGTGTTTGAGCAGTTTCGGTAATTCCTCTCCACTACATCCACTGCCATGTCAGCCTCTCCTCATTCAGGTTTGTCTTCGTCTGGTAATTCAGGTATACCTTCATCCTTATGGATTTTAGATTCAGGAGCGTCCAATCATATGTCACCTCATTTGTCTTCGTTTGTTTCATTATCTCCTAATTCTTCTCTATCCGTTATGTCTGCTAGTGGAACACCTATGCCTATAGAAGGTGTTGGTACAGTTGTCTCCCTACATGTGTCCCTTACTAATGTATAATATATTCCTACTCTTACCATGAATCTTGCCTCAGTCAATCAATTATGTAAATATGGATATCATGTTCTCTTTTCTGATACCCATTGTTGTGTGCAGGACCCTCATTCTCAGAAAATGATTGGGACATGCCATAAGCTAGGGGAGCTATATGTTGTGGATGATCTCAAGCTATCTAATGTTGCTACTGCGGGTGTTGATCTGTCTTCATTTCATTTGTCTTCTTTATCGTCTGATATTTATTTATGGCATTCTCGTTTGGGTCATGTGTCTACTTCTCGTTTACAATTTTTAGCCTCTACATGCGTTTTATGACATTTGAATAAGTCTACTATTTCTGATTGTAGTGGTGTAAACTGGCAAAATTTTCAACCCTACCTTTTACTAAAAGTATGTCTTGTTCTTATGCTTCATTTGATCTTGTTCATTCTGGTGTGTGGGGGCCTGCACCTGTTTGTTCTAAAGGGGGTTCCAAATACTATGTGTCATTCATTGATGATTACACTCGTTATACATGGGTATATCTTATGAAACATAGATCAGATTTTCTCTCTATTTACAAGGATTTTCGTGCTCTTGTCAAAACCCATCATTCAGCTGTTATTAAATGATTTAGGTGTCAATTGGGGGGGGGGGGGAATATACTTCTATTGAGTTTACACGATTGCTCTCTTCTGATGGTACCCTATACCAAGCTTCATGCACTGACACTCCTCAACAAAATGGCGTTGCTGAAAGGAAACATCGTCATCTCGTTGAAACTGCTCGCTCTCTATTACTATCTTCTAAGGTTCCTAGCATTTTCTGAGGGGTGCTTATGTCATTAATCGCATTCCTACGGCCCATAATTCTGGTCTGTCTCCTTTTGAAAAACTTTATGGGTCTAAGCCTGATTACTCTTCGTTGTGTGTCTTTGGCTGTGCCTGCTTTGTTCTTCGTCCGCATGCAGAACACATTAAATTGTCTTCCAAAGCAGCATTATGTGTTTTTCTGGGTTATGGGATTAGTCAAAAGGGGTATCGATGTTTTGATCCAATAAGCCAAAAGCTATACACTTCGCGTCAGGTGATTTTCTTGGAACATATTCCTTTTTATTCTATTCCTGCCAAATCTCATGATATGACCCCATCTGATCTTTTGTTTGTTGATCCTTTCACTGATGATCTTGATAACATGGATAGTCAACCTTATGAGACATCTACAACAATGGATGCCTCTGTTACAGAGACTCCTATAGCTCCGTCTACGTCCATCCAATCACCGGTTGACAATGCAGAGGTTCCTATTGTACGCAAGTCAACTCGTCCTCGTAAGTCCACTAAACTTTCTGATTTTGCTTACTCATCATACTCATCTTCGTTTGCTTCCTTTATTGCTAAAGTTCACAGTCTGTCTAAACCCAACTCTTTTAGAGAGGCTGTTTCTGATCCTTTTTGGCAGGATGCTATGGCTGAGGAATTGACTGCTCTTCATCAGACTCGTACATGGGATTTGGTTCCGCTGCCATCTGGAAAACATTCTATTGGTTCTCGCTGGGTATATAAGATTAATACTAAGTCTGATGGATCTATTGAACGGTATAAAGCCCGTCTGGTTGCTAAAGGATATTCGCAAGAATACGATCTGGATTATCAGGAGACTTTTGCTCCTGTAGCCAAAATGACTACAGTTCGTATGTTGATTGCAGTAGCTTCTATTCACAAGTGGTAGATTTCTCAGATGGATGTCAAGAATACTTTCTTGAATGGTGATTTGCATGAGGAGGTCTATATGACTCCTCCTCCTGGTGTTGCTCACAAGCCAGGAGAAGTATGCCGGCTGCGCAAAGCCTTATATGGTCTCAAACAAGCTCCTCATGCTTGGTTTGAGAAGTTTTCCACCGTCATCACCTCTCTTGGTTTTCATCCTAGTAACCATGACTCTGCTTTGTTCGTTAAATGTACGAGTGTAGGACGAATACTCTTGTCTTTGTATGTGTATGATATGATTATTACTAGTGATGATTATGCCGGTATTGAGTCCTTGAAGCATGATTTAGCTCATCGTTTTGCTATGAAGGACTTGGGGTTGATTCGTTATTTTCTGGGAATAGAGGTTGCTCACTCTGACAAGGGATATCTTTTGTCCCAGTCTAAGTACATTTCGGATTTGTTTGAACGTGCTCGCCTGTCTGACAACAAGACTGTGGATACTCCATTGGAAACTAATTCTCGTTATTATCCTACTGATGGTGTTCCTCTTGATGATCCGACTTTGTATCGTACCATTGTGGGTAGTTTAGTTTATCTCACGGTCACCAGACCTGACATTGCTCATGCTGTCCATATTGTTAGTTAATTTGTGACTGCTCCTACGACTGCACATTGGGGGGCGGTCCTTTGCATTCTGAGTTATCTAAGGGACACTCAGTTCCAGACGCTTGTGTTTCCTTCGTCATCTACTTTTGATCTACGTGCTTACAGTGATGCTGATTGGGCTGGGGATCAGACTGATCGTAAGTCCACTACTGGTTTTTGCGTCTTTCTTGGAGATTCACTTGTTTCATGGAAGAGGAAGAAGCAGGATGTTGTTTCTCGCTCTTCTACTGAAGTCGAGTATCGGGCTACGGCTGCTACTACTAGTGAGGTTGTTTGGCTACGCTGGTTACTTGCTGACATGGGGGTTCGACTATCTCAGTCTACCCCGATACATTGTGACAACAAAAGTGCTATTCAGATTGCTCGTAATTCCGTTTTTCATGAATGGACGAAACATTGAGATTGATTGTCACTTCACTCGCCATCATCTTCAGATGGGAACTATTTCATTGCCGTTTGTTCCTTCCGCTCTACAAGTTGCTGACATTTTTACTAAGGCGTACTTTGCTTCTCGTTTTCGTTTTTTATCGGACAAACTCTCAATGTTCATTGATGAGGCATTGTGAGTTTGAGAGAGGATATTAGGATTAAAATAAAGTTAGGCCCATTAAGTCCTTCGGCTTTTAGGGTTTGCTTGTGTTAGGGTTCCTTGATCTATATATAGGGCCTTTGTTATTTTCTCTTATTCACATTATTGTACTCTTATATTTCATTATAATAAAGATTAATCATTCGGTCATATCTATTTCAATAATCTCAATTGACAGCCAGTTGCTATTTGCACATGCACTTAAAAAAGTTAAATACGTGCTACATTTGACAGCTAGTTGCTTGAAAGAAACTTTGACTGGGATGTTGCTGTGCAGTTGGTTGCAAAAGCACAACTTATAAAAATATTGAAAAAATGCACAGACCAATATATACAGAAACAAAAAACATGAACTTTTGCCAACGATAGAATTCTTGCTGGTAAGACCCAAAAGAATCAAACAGATGTGGCATTCAGTTATTGACATATTATATTGATTAAAGACATGGTAACAAACGAGTAAGGTTTATATCAACACTCAACAGATATAACATACATTTAAGTATCAAGAATCAAGAACAGGGGCAAGCATAGCTTCAACACACAAGTAAACAGGGGATTACATTCCATTTTTCTCTTTATTAAAATAACAAAATGTATTTAGAACATAGATGTGCCCAGAGGTGCCTCGCCCCATCAGAAGAAGGTTCCAAATGAAGAGCAAAAACTCAAGCGAGATGCTGTCATGAAATGAAATTTTTATAGAAGTTTTACTTTTGTAAAACTTATGAAATAATCACATCTGCGCTACTACAATCATGTATAATGATGGAAGTATACCCATGTACGCAATTCATCCTGATATATAGGTATTTAAATTTGAATTGGAAGATATTTAAATTTGAATTCGATAGAAAGCAAAAATTACAATCGGGGATTATCTTCAAAGTCTGAAGAAGAAAGTCGTCAAATGAAGAAGATGATAAGGTTAGAGCATTGATATTCTTGGGTTACAAATCGAAACCCTAGAAACAGATTGCGTATGGATCAGATAATGAAGAAGAAGAAAGTCATCAAATGAAGAAGATGATAAGGTCAGTAGGGCAGTGTTATTTATAGGTTAGAAACAGATTGCGTATGGATCGGACAATAATAATCAAATAGCAGGAGGCATTCATTTTGTTTAACTAATTAACTTAAAAAGAAACAAATTAAATAGAAAACTTTTAGATACATGTGGCAATCCCATGTTAAACCAATTGGCACTCTGTCTAGATGACATGTGGAATTTGGTTACTTATATAATAGAATAGATAGATATGCATACATACATACATACATACACACAGACACATACATACATACATATGTATGTATGTATATATATATATATATATATATATATATATATATATATATATATATATATATATATATATATATATATATATATATAGAGAGAGAGAGAGAGAGAGGTTCCATTGAGAACTTTTGTGCATCGAGGCAAGAAAGAACCTCCACCGTTCCTTGGATGAAAAGAATGTGTGAGTTAGATCAAATGGCAAAAGGGTAGTTAAATAGAAAGTTTGATGCATCAAATGCACATAATGAAATTTGCGGAGGGGTAAAACAAGAATTATGCAATCCTTATTTAATTATTACACTTCCAAAATTAACAAAAATAATACAAATTCAAAATACATCAAAATACATGCATATCGTTCATCTTTTCATGCATATCGTTCATCTCTTCCAAAATAAATCATGCATATCGTTCATCTCTTCCAAAATCAAAATACATCATAATACAAACATGAATCGTTCATACAAACATAAATAATGCATATCGTTCATCTCTTCCAAAATCAAGAGGGGGCTAAGAGAGAGGAGAGAGATAGAGAGAAAGAGGGAGGTTTTAGGAAAGAAGTTAATGGTGATTTTCATACCAAATTTAGCTATTAATTATCTTAAAAACATTTAAATTCAAAAATAATTTCCATACATTTAATATCCTCTAAAAAAGCCCTTTGTGCATCCTTGGTAGATAGTTCGATGCACAAAAGTTCTCAATGGTGCCTCGATGCACAAAAGTTCTCAATCGAACCCCAATCTATATATATATATATATATATATATATATATATATATATATATATATATATATATATATATATATATATATATATATATATATATATATATATATATATATATATATATATATATAGGGTTCCATCGAGAACTTTTGTGCACCGAGGCACAAAAGAACCCCCACTATCAAAATACATGTATATCGTTCATCTCTTCATGGCAGTTCATGCATATCGTTCATCTCTTCCAAAATACATGCATATCGTTCATCTCTTCCAAAATCAAATACATGCATATCGTTCAACTCTTCCAAAATCATCAAAATACATCTTTTTATTTTTGAAGGTGTTCATCATTCAAAAATGCATCCTTTTATGACTTTTTTCATTGAAGGTGTTCATCATTCAAAAATGTATCATGCATTCAAAAAATGCAGT
>JAANYP010001764.1:0-15227 GCA_020465985.1 Centrapalus pauciflorus
TTTTCAAATTGATGAAATTGTGACTTTGAGTTTCATGCTCGGTCATGGTTTAATGTTTTGAGATTTGATCTCGACATTACCGTTTTTGGTAGAAATCGTTTAAAACCATAAAGAAAAGTTTTTGGTATTATTTAAAGATGGTCAATTTTCTTTAAATATTTTAAAAGAAATATTTTATTGGTAAAATTGTTTTTCTAGAAAATTGACGTTTTAAATAAAGTTTAGTTATTTATTTTGAAAAGTGTTTCAATTAAATAATAGTTAATTGATAATTATTTAAAGGAAGTTTAAATTATTTATCAATATTATTTGAAAATAAAACTATATTTATTAAAGGTTGTTTAATAAAAAGTTTCTTAAAATAGTAAGTTTAAGTTTCAAAGGTGTTTGAATTGTTAATTGAATATTTTAAGAAAAGTATAGTTATGAATCCAAAGATAATGCAAATATGAAAAATTTTCGGGAAAAAGTTTCTAATTATGGAAAGTGTTCCTAAATTTCGAGTTTACGAACCGTGTTTAATTTAAGAACGGTATTGGACATATTTACTTCAATTAATGGTGGATTAATTGGTTTTGGAATTATTTTCATGTCAAGATGAAAATGAATTCTGAATTATTTACAAGCTTTTCTGCTTTATTTATGTTTGTGACATAGCCGAGCCTTGAGACCCATTGTTTGTGATGGTTGTTTGTTTAATCTCAATATTTGCTATTTTATTATTGGTTATAATTTTGGAAAGGCCTGCGTGCCATTGGAATCCCGGGTTTTATGATGTAATCTGTAATAGGTTAGAAAATAGGGAAATGTATTTAGATTAAAATTATGTAAAATAAATCTTGGCGAAGATGTCCATCAAGAAGGAGGTCATCCATCAAGGACGCTCGGAGACATCATCGAATGCTAAGGCTAGTGGGAGCTGAAAGAGTTCAACCTTCTTGCCTTGTGTGTTGATTTTGTCCCTTAGGTTTTGTCCTAATTGGTTTGTCTGTATGGCTCTCGGAAACCAATTTAGTTTCGGTAAGGCTATGTCACCATGTGATTGTATGTTTTATTTCTTTATGCTTTATTTATATCTGCGTGGTTGTGGTGACAAAGTAGATAAATAAAAGAAATCAAAACTACAATCATTTTTGATGAAAAATTAAAGTATTTAAAAGGAAGTTTAAATTGGAAACTTTAATTATTTTGTCAGGTGTTAGATATGACATTTTTTTTATGAAATTAGTTTTTCAAATAAAAGGAGATTTATTTTAAAATGTCATATGATCAAAGAGTTGAAATTTTTAAAACTGGTACATTAACTAGATTGTTTACCAGAATAGGTGGTGTCTAGGACAGTCTTGCTCGGGCTGTGGAATTTCCAAAAGGTTTAGAACCGATAGGATCCTGCCCGCAGACTAACCTGACTGGCCACTAGTTCTTGGTAAGAGACTGGTTATAAACCCAAATTAAAAATCTGACACAGCACACCGTCCATATAGTGGCACTCACGGTGACCGGTCGTCGTAAGTAGGTTCAGCCTTCGTTGGGTGCTTACGCCGCAAACTCGGAGAGCTGTGAGGTAAGCACTGCGGATCCTAAGTGAGACTTGGGCCAGTGACTTGCAGTTGTTATATGGTGTGTGTCAGTGGTGGTTCCTCAGTAAGACTGTTGCCCAAGGTGTGGATGAGATTAAACATGATCAATTTAAGGAATTGAAAATCTTATAAGATCTAAGAGTTGCAAAGGGTTTGTAATTGGTAATAAGTTGCCTGCCTGAGTAGCTTATTCATGTAGGTTCAGCCTCCGTTGGGTGCATGAATAAGTAAAATGGTTCTTAGGATTAATAAATCATTTTCTAAATTTTGGGTTATTGATTTATTAATGGTTAATCAAATACTGATTTTTGAAAAAAATTTTAAGATGGTTGAAAAAGACAGAGGTAGAAGCGGTTTAATAATAACAATGACAATAACAGTAATAACAACAATGATAATGTCAATATCCTTTTCCCACTTGAAAATCCTCCCCAAAAGCACATGTTGCTACTTTGAGGTCCATTCGGGATATGGAGAACTCAAAAGAGGCAACTTCCTGAACTAGGAGTAAAATCTGACAAATGTTCTGAGTACAGGGTGAAAGTCGTATATTCTGGAAAGGGCACCAGAACCTGCTCCTGCAGAGACTGCTACAGTTGAGGAGAGAAATCTCCACAAGAAGCACTCTGAGGATTCGGTAAATGTTGCCTGTCTAATGCCAGCGACCATGACATCTGAGCTGCGGACTAGCCTTATGGACGTCTCAGCTTGACAGATGTATCGCCAGCTAAAGGATATGTTCCAGACTCAAGCTCGGACTGAGAAAGATATACGACAAGGGCTCTGAGCTCCTGCAGAATGGCAGAAGGAACAACTGTTAGATCCCATGCGCTGAAGATGAAAGGTTATTTGGATCATCTTAGCAGACTTGGGTTACCCGTGACACAGGACATGACCACGAATCTAATTCTCAATTCCTTATTGAAGGAATTTTAGCAATTTGTAATTTGTTACAATATGCACGGAGAAGATGATCAGTGGGCTGCATCGGATACTAGAGACTGCTGAGGGAGTGATTGAGGAGAGAATATAGGGAAAGAGACGGAAAGGAAAGTAAGTTTCCAAGCCGGAGGTTAAAGCTAACAAGTAGCTAAAACCTAGAACCAGAGAAGTCAAATCCAAGGATGACAAATTCTTTGAGTGCTAGGAAACTGGGCACTGGGAAAGGAATTGTCCCAAGTACTTGGAAACGGTCAAGGTTGACCGCATTGAGACTTCGTGTATCTGAATCAGTCACTTCTATTGTTCTTGGATATGTGATACTCAATTGAACAAAGTTTCATGCATAATGTCTGCAATAACTAAAATGAAGTGAAAAGAGATGACAGATTCAGTGAGAGCATAGAGACATCTTAGAGAATACTCTACTGGACACTATTTTCATGTCATCAATAGTTTATCATGGTGTAGTGTACAATTGATTGAATTTCTTGCAAGTATTTTTGGGATAAATAAATAATTTTAGGAGTTAAATATTTGTTGCTTGAAATTCCTATTGTTTAAGATTACTAAACCATGATTATAGACTATTGATTCAAGTGGAATTTGAATAGTAACTTGTCAATGGAGATTGGACAAGCTAGTAGTCATATCCAGATAAAAAGGGTTACCATGTTGTTGTGTAAATTGTTCAAGTGTTCAAATGCAGTTTCATTGAACTTGTTAATTCTTGAAAGTTAGTTCAAGAGATTATATGAGTTGGATAGTCATCTGTGATTATATAGAAACTAATAAAATGCAGAATTAAATGTAAAGGAGTTACATGGAGGTTAATTCACTTCGCTTGTCAGAAATAATTAGACTTGAGAAGTCAGAATTGTTTAGACAAGAAGTAATCGCATTTTATAAAATTACATGTGAAATGTATACAACTTGTGTGATGGTTAGTCAAGTAATAGCCTTTGACTTGTTTAAACACTCGTCGGCAAGCTTGACGGAATACCACAACGAAATGTTGTAGATAACCAGGTTCAGGTTCTGGTGGTTATGGATACATATCACAAATTTTGAACACAATGATATTAAAGATATCTTGTTAAGATATAGATAAACTGCATACTGTCATATTCAAGTCTAAACATCTAAACGTATCACTAGTAGCAATTAATCTGAATTGCTAGAGCTCCTAAATTTTAATCCTGGTGTCTTTATGAGTGATTTACCAGTTCCTCTAAAGATAATGGATATAAATTTGTATGGAGATTCAGATTGGATCTGAATAATATTACAAGAAGTTGTAATAAAGAACTAGTGTAATTTTTCAAAGATAAACGGTAATGGAAGTTAAGTCAGTTAACTAGAGAACACTCCCACTAAGATCATGTCTGAAATTAATTTTTCAATAGATCGTGTTACCGTTACATTTGATGAAGGAACAGTAGCATTAAATTGATGGAAGTCATGTTGTGTTTATTGAGATAAAGGAGATCAACATGATATCTTTAATGTCGTTCTATTTTGCATGTTTTAGAAATCCAAGAATAAAATTGAAGTTATTCTTAAATTATTCCATAGCTGCTTGTTGTCGTGGGAACCACAACGAGAATAAAAAGGCTACTGTGGTTTTTGGTTGATATTCATGGGTGATGAATATAGCAAAGGTTGGACCAAATTCACAGGTATTTGTTGCGAACAAATATTGGATTGACCCACCGATTGAGACCACTTTGTGGATCATAGTCATGAGTCGTCTCAAAAAGGTAATCCTTAGTACCGGAGATGTCTACGTACTTTAGTGCGGGTGCTGCTGTACATTTGGCCTAACCTAACGTCATCCGTAACTCGGTGATCATAACGGTTCGAGGCTGGTTGCAGTGGGAGTCGTGTTGGAGGCCTAGATAGTCAATATGGGATTTGCACCTTCTTTTAACTAAGAAGAGATATTTTTGGGCCCCTCGGCGATCGATACTGACAGAAATGCATGGCCATGCTCGGACAGAACTGATGTATTCTACTCTGTCTGTTACAGTTCAGTATGAGATCAGGGAGTCGAGAAACATAATAGTGTTTGCTACGGTTGATCTAACCCATGCCTAGCTTTCACATTGAAATATCGCGATGCATGGGATATAACCTAAGTTTCTTTTAGGAAGGCTGTTTCAACAAGAATGCCCGAATGGGAGTCAGAGTTTTTATGACCTTGGTTGCCTAAAGTGTCTAGCCATGACCTCCTTTAGGCGCATGGTGCAGGACAGTATGTCGTCTTACACAAGTGGGAGTATATTAGTGTATGGTGTGTAAAGATGACATTACTACTGCATCATGGCTGATTTCATAAAACACTTGAGGGTCACACCGATGAGCACAACTGAGTAGATACAATTAAACTATTAAATAAATAATATTGGATATTGTTTATGACACGAAATAATAATTGAGATTAAATTAATGGATGGTTAATTATATCTCAAAGTACGGGGACTAAAAGTGCAATATTAGATATTGTAGTGATTTAATTGTCATTAGATGATAATTAAATAATAATTATCTAGTCTTTTATTTATTAGTAGATATTAAATAAAAGATGTATTTGTTTGAATTAGTATTATCATCTATTATTGGATAATTGGATGGATAATTATAAACAAATAAATAAGAGATAATTATAAATAATTATCTAGTCATTTATATATTATTAGATAATGTATAAAAGATTAATATTATTTAAAGGATATATAATTATAGAGATAATTATATAGGGTTTAAATAATAAAGATAATTATTAAGATATATATTATATTAGAGTTTGATTAAAACTAAAACTCTTAATTAATAATATATATAAACATATATATACGGCCGTACATATGGATATATATGGAGATATATATATGATTACATAACCCACAAAAAAGTGGGTGAGGTGAGGGGCACACACGAAACACACATTGAGTGTGTGTTGTTAGGATGTTCGGCCGCAAAGAGAAAAAAAAAACCTTAGGGTTTTGGTTTTCCCGTTCTTCGTGTGTTTGATTGCATACCTAGCGCCGATCGATCGTGTCATCACCGGTGGATACCGAAAGCATCATGTTCGTGTATTCTTGTCATTGAATACAAAAGGTACGGATTTATTATTGCTTTCCCGTTTACTTATCGATCTTATGTTTTACTTGATGATCCGTGTACGGAATTCGTAATTTAAAAAAAAAAAAGCTTCAGTTGTACGTTAATATGATTAATGTTTATGCTTTTATGAAAAACGATGCGAATTCCCAACACACACACACACACACACACATATATATATATATATATATATATATATATATATATATATATATATATATATATATATATATATATATATATATATATATATATATATATATATATATATATACACGGGACCACACATATATAAAAAAAGAGAGATGCATGATAGAGATGTGTGTGACCTAATGTTTTGAAAACCGCCGCACACACACATGAGTGGACGTGTGTGTGTGTGATGGTATTTTCTGGCCGTACGAACCAAACACACGATTGCGTGTTTGGTTTTCCCGTTCTTTGTGTGTTTGATTGCATACCTGGCGCCGCTCGATCGTGTCATCACCGGTGGATACCGAGAGCATCTCATTCGTGTGTTCTTGTCAACGAATACAAGGTACGGATTTTATTGTTTTCATATTTACTTATCTTATGTTTTACTTGATGATCCGTGTACGGAATTCGTAATTTTTAAAAACTTCCGCTGTGCGTTAATAAGATTAATGTTTATGTTTTTACGAAAAAGTATACGAATTCCCAACACTTTACTCATTACTCAATCAAGGACTTTATTGGTTCTTGTGAAAATCCTTGTTCTCCTTGTGACCCTGAATCTCAATATTAAAGTTCTAATTTCTCATGATTTCAAAAGCTTGTTGAATTAGGTTTATCATGATCTATCTTGCAAGAAGTTTGTAGTTCATTTTGATTCATTCAATAAATAATTAATCTTTTTGTATACTGATGTGAGATTCGTCTAAGGTGTTGCACTTTCCTTTCATTCGAAGACATCGTCTATGTAAGGTCTACCCTACTATCATTTTGCAAAAGAATTACGCTAATATCATTTGCAAAGTCTTGTCCATCATGACACAATATTATCCTATTTGAGATTATGGTCAAGCCTTATTCCTCGAGGTTATGGTCAAGCCTTATTCCTCAACTGTACAACTCTTGATGTCTTACATACGTATGCTTAACTGTGTGGTTTTGAAGGGACTTGTCATGCTTGTGCTTCTAAAACGTATTATATATGGTAAGATCATACTCATATACCTAGTATTTATCGAGATTCACCTTAAGGAGTTAAGGTGTTATAACCACCCTTTGAGGACTAATAATCATCAATAAGGTTTTTCACATCATTTATTTGCACAATAGTTGCGTTGATGCTATTTGTAACACCGTTCTTATCATGAAACACTATTGTTTGCTTTGATGTTCTAAGCCTCTTTTCCTGCAAGGTTTAGTTTTTGGTGAAAAACAAAGACTTTGAAGGGTCATCTTTCTTGATATTGCTCTCATCTGATCAAACTTAATTGTAGGATTCTGAATTCTGATGAGATCCATTATGCTTGTTGCCCAAAAAATGCATTGTCTATTAAAGTCATTACTTACTCATATATCCACTATTTTTCTTGTGGTTTGACTTTTGACGATGTGAGATTCTACTTATGTCGTAGTTGAGATTATTGAAACAAGGTTTTAAAGGATCCATATTCAACGAGGATGATGAAAATCAGTTTAATGGTCAATATTTCTTCTTTTTCCTACAAAAAGTAAGGATAATAGATACAAAAATATGCTATATTGCTATGCACGTTTTGTTTGTTTTCATTTTCAATTACAATACCCTTTTGCTTTCTTATTTGAAATACTACAGAATGGGAACACGTTTTGAAAGTTAAAAATAGCATGTGCATGGACCGCGTATATAAGCCCGAAACAAGACAACTCCTCCTTCGTCGTCTTTTTAGAAGTGTTTTCTAACTTTATATACGCATTCGAAATCTTTTTGTCAGTTTTAGAAAAATAATAATTTTATTTAAAGTATTAAAAAGAAGACAAGAGAATATTCGTAAAGACATCACAAGACACGTTTTGGATTTTCTTATTTCAAATCGTAAGATATTAAGAAAGTTCGACGAACGGATGACAAAAAGTGACTAAGATCTTTTTTTAATTATCAATGAATTTGATTTAAATAAAAACTAAAGAAATAAAAAGAAAAGTAACACACATTTGACCTTCCTGTTTTAATTTCCATTTCAAATCAATATGATTTCAAATAACATCATAAACAAAATAAAAGTTAGGGTCTTTAAATTGAATTTGTTATGTGGAATTGTATTGTTTAGTGTTGAATGCAAGAAAAAAGGAATCTTGGATCATTGTGATTTTGCTTTTACCAATGGGAGTACTAATGTTTAAAAAAAAAAAAACCAAAGATATCATATTGCTACGTAATACGTTTGGCTGTTTGGGATAAATATTTGTTTAAACCGTCATTGATTAAAATTTTTATAAGTTATCCTTATATATGTTAAAAGGATATTTTTAAAAAAGAAATTAGAATAGATCTAAAATACCTGACGATTTCATACATGTAAGTATTAGAAAACGAAATATAACAGATTTATTATTTCATAATTGTTGTCGTTTATCATCTACGTGTTGCACTTTATTTCCATTCATCCATAGGTCATACGCATTCTTTAATTAATACTTTAAAAAGATGCAAACTTAATAAAATCAATAAAAACATATAGTTAACTATTTTATGTTGATGTTTTAGAAATATTAACTTGAATCTACCTAAATTAATTTAAATGACACTTAATCTAATTTAGAAATTATATAAAGACAAAAATAATCGCATAAGATTTACAGATTATCTCATTTTCAAAACTCAAAATACGTATTTTTAAAGTAAGTAAGTCTGGAGGTAAAGAAGTAGTTTAGGAGTAGGAGTAGGATAGTTTGCCGTTCAAATAAAAAAAAAAAAAAAAAAAAAAAAAACAAAAAAAAAAAAAACTGACAAATACAAATACGTATAATTATTAAAACCAAAAAAAAAAAAAAAACTTAAAATAAACATGTAGAAAGCAAAAATGGAAAAGCGAGTCGCTAGACCCCGCAAATGGAATATCACGATAAAACCGACACGTGGACGTGCTTGGTCCGGTTGCCCTTTATAAAGCAAACCCCAAGAGGGGATCTCACCATATTCAACCTTTAACGGCAAAGCAAGAAAGAAATCTGAAATCCCCTCCGTACACACACACACACACTTTCTCTTTCTCTCGATAAAAATGGCAGCAAGTCTCATGCCTGTTCAGCCACCGGTTGTTGTACGTGCATCCACTCCCTCCTCCGGCAACCAGAAGCCGGATTCACAACGTAAGAGCTGGTGGAGTCCACTCTTCGGCTGGTCCTCCGAGCCTGACTACATTGAATCTGGGAATACCGAAAAAAGCAGGAAGAACAATACTAATTTCTCGGCGAGTTCTAGTGCTACTTCGGAATCAGATCTGGATCAGAGACCAGTTAGATCTCGTGTATCTACCGGAAATTTCACTGAAGAAAAGGCGAGGAAGCTCCGGATGTTAACGATGGAAACGGAGTCGTTTCACGATGCGATGTATCACTCCGCCATCGCTTCTCGTCTGGCTTCCGATTTCTCTGACCGTTCTGATTTATGATCTCCGGTCACCGGCGAGTATATATGTGTTCCGATTAATTTCAACTTGCAATCTAGCACCGAACTATTAGATTAAAGTTCTAGATGATCCTTTTTGAAATTAGTAACAGTTATTTCCAGAGTGTTACAATGTTACTGCGTAGACTTGGAAAACAAAGGCCTGATGTTGATATCTTCATTATGATTGCATTGAAAAACTTTATGTATGATATACTAATCGAAATAATTTGTATATAAATAAATTATTTGTTTAAAGTTAAATAACGAGTTGTTGGAAGCTGATTAACTACTTTTAAGTTTTGAAACTGACGTAATTAATTGTTTAATTTGAATTATTGATGCAAGTTGCAATTGTGTGTAGTTCTCGTGCTTATCGCCAATCCTCCATCCAAAACTGGCACCCCAAAGAGATTAGCTATTATATTGATTTGCTGCGTAGTTACCTCATTGCTTAATTTCCTCTCTTATCTTTTTTCTTTTGACTTTATTTCCTCTATCATCATTATTCTTTGCATAATTCCTATTATCTATTTTGTAATAATTAGGCTGCGTTTAGTTGACGAAAACAAACCGGTTTTCTGTTTTCGTTTTTAACGAAAACAGGGCTTAATTGAAAACATGTTTAGTTTGACATTATTCTAATTTTTTTGTCATTTTCTAAATGTTTTCATTTTCTAAATTTATAATAGAAATTGGAAAGTGGATGATAGGAGTTTTCAACCATTTTTCTAATTTTCAAAAGCGAAAACAACGGACGTGGTGAACACGTTTTCAAAATTTTTTCCTAATTTTCTAGAAATGTAATAATGAAAACAAATTCTAGAAAAGTGAAAGTGAAAACAAATTTCAATTTTCCATCAACTAAACACACTCTTAGTTTTTTTGTCTTTTAATTTTCAGGTAACCTTATCTAGTTTCCTGTATAAATAAGGTGAGATAAAAGTATCATGGAAGGGGGTCAAAATTTTGTGCGGACTATTAAAGAAAAGAATTAACAAGCTGCAATCATCTAGTTTTCAATTCTAGATTTCAAATAAGCTACCTTTCAATTTGATCCTTAATTCTAATATTCATCAAGAAAAGAAAATAACAGGTTTTCGGGTCTGCTTGAAAGGGGACTCGAACCCTTTTTGCATAAAAAAAATTGTAATAATATCCTTTTATATTTAGGGCTAATATTAGAGGTGTAAATGTGCCAAGCTACTCGACCTCGACTCGCTAAAAGCTCGAAATAAACCTCGAGTAAACGATTCGTGAGCCGAGCTCGAGCCTAAATACGAGCACATTTAATAAGAAAAAAGGTTTAGTGATCTAATCACTAAAATGAAGAAAATTGATAGAATTTTTTGACTATTAATCCTTATATTTATAGATTATAATCTTAAAAACCTATAAACTTTTATTCTCTTTTATGGTTTAGTTTAGGATAGTATTGTGACCCGACTTACTTTGATTGAATCAGTTTTTAATTATTTAATAGTGCGAGCTGTTTTTTAGGCTTTAAATATACCCAACATCACTGATATGTTTGACCAAAAGTTCACATCCAAAATCTAACCAGTCAAACCAAAAGAACTCTAATCCTGGGAACTTGAACTCGTGCCAAAATTTGAAATCAAGAGTAGCGATTGCCCTTTGAAGAAACATCCGAATCTTGAACCAAAATCCAACCCTGAAGAACCCTAATGATGAACACCCAAAATTGAACTTAAATCAAACCTGCAGAAACAGTTTGATTACTCTTATTTGTTGCTCTTAGACAATTTGAGATCGACGCATTGGAGAGCAGATGAGGAGATCCATACATTTCAAACCCAAGTAAATGTAAACGGTTTGATGATAAAGGTTTTTCACAATTAATGAGCAACTGGATAAGATTGACAATGGATTAAAACCATTCTCAAAACATAGAAGACCGTTTGTTCTACATTGTTAGCAAGAAAGGTACACTTATAAAATCGTTTGGTATATTTCTTCTTTTTGGCTAAGTTGTAAATTTTTTAAAATATGTAAGACCATTGTTATTATAATTACTCAAAATGGAATAGGATAAGATTATCATTTCTCATCTGTATCCTCGTTTCTTACTCCTCATCTCATCCCCTCGTCCCCATCTCGTCCGCGAATGAGTTTATATCTCCAATCCTCCCGACCCAGTTGGGAATCGGATAATATCCTAAAAGATTAATAAGTTTAGAATGTAATTAGTAGTTTAGTTGAAAAAATATTTAAATAAATTTTGGAACAAATCAATCCAAACACTTTACAATTAGTAGCTACTGACAATTTGACATATATATTTAATAATTTATAATAAAAACTAAAACAAAAAAAGTCCAACAAAAGGCTTAAAAGAACCTGTAAGCAAGATTGTCAACTTGTGAAGATCGAGATATTACTTAGGAACGTTTTTGTCTCTGCAAGATGTGATCGTGAAATCGTACCACAAAATCATTATTTAAAAAAAATATTTCCTAGCTATTATAGTTTATACTTTTATATTATAAATTAATTACATAACACTTTAAAAAATAATTTATCCGTTAAATTGAAAAACAACGTACATGTATTGGTGTTGTTTATACGTAAAAATTAATTTTGTAACACTTTTATATCATCCAAAACAAGTCAACCAATTATACATCCCACAAGTTGACCCGTCATCCTAATGGGTAAAATGGTTGGACATGGATAAAAGGTTGGATCGGATGGTAAATGATCCTACGAGAAAACCGATTAAAAGGTCCGAAACCGAGTAAAATGTTGGATTTGGTCGGTGACCAATCCCACATTCGATGTCACCCACCCAATCCTACGATCCATGTCCGATCTTGCTAAAAAATTATCCATCCTGCTCGTCATCACTTGGTGGGATCGACCAACTCTACGATTTAATCGCGCCTTAACAAACTTGGCTATAAGGAGAAATAAAACTATATGAAAGTTATATGCATTAATTTTAAATAATTTATATAATATGTAATATATAATTTACATTGTAAAACTAAATATATATAATAATATATATTAAAACATAAAGTAGAATACGGGTCGGGATTAAAGTGTTCATTATCCTCGTTATTTTAAATTAGGGATTCTTGTCTCCACTCCCAGTCAACTCGAGGATATCCCGATGTAATGAAAGTTGAGTTTCGGATTTCCGATCGAGCGTGTTTTATTGTCAAGTCTAGTTAGTTGGCTGATAAAATAACATGTGATAGGAGTTTTTCTCAAGTAGATGAGAGTTGTTAGTATATGCAATTCTCCTCAAGATCATCAAAATAATTCAACAAGATAGTTAATTGATATCTTTGTTTGTGCTTATTACTAATTTCGTTCAATAATTTCCATTTTAGGACACAAAGGACCAATAAAAATGAACAAGTTCTATAATTTTAGAAACCCCAAGATGTCGCATGTTACACAACTCGACAAAGAGATCAAAGTGAAAGCGATAGCACAGACAATTGTAAGAAGAAAATGGTATTATGATAAAAGCTATTGTCGTGGAATCATTCGCAGCCTCCCGTATTTTGAATCATTTAGCATTAATGAAAGTAATCAAAGACAGAATTTGTGGCGAAAAAAAGAACACTATGATATGAAAGATATCTTTATGTCATTCAAGTAAACTACAACCGAACAAAACCTTTTTATGAATAGCTGAATTTTATATATCGCCCAAAAACACTAAACAACAGGAGAGTTGGGTGGAGGAGGTAACGTAACCCTAATAGTAATACATATCTGAATTCTATCTGGTTAAGAACACCGAAAAAGAAAGTGAGTGGAGTCCATCAACCAAGGTGACGGTGTCACTTCGACTAGCTCCCACTTTTATTGCATATATTTTCAATCCATAAGAAGTATTGATTTGGATGGATAGGAAGATATATTCATCAATTGCATTCAACACAAAGACAAATTTCTTTATCCATTTGCATATAGACCCTGAATTTTTGTTATGTAGGTCACTTATGTATCCAATTTCAAACAACATGTGCCTTGACGACTCTTGGTCTAAATTATATAAACTGGAGTACATAAAGATTTGAACTTTTATTGACTCTTGAACCAACATTCAAATTGGATTTCCCACATAAATACCTCATTTTATCATGTTTGGATTGAAATTTTAATTCGAAACTAAATAATAGATTTAATCAATATTTATTTATAAGAATATTTCTGCAAAAAACCTTCAAGTTGGATAATTTTTTGTGATTAAAACCTAAAAATTCTTTTTCATTATACAAAAAACCCTCAACTCACTAAAACTTATCAAAATGAGGTTTTTTAAAAAAATATAACTTGCAACCTGGATGAACCGATTGTAATTTTCTAACCAACCATTCGTTTCTCACGAACTTTCTTTCCTACGAATTCACTTGTTTGTGTTTTATGATTCAAATTCACATTTCTTATTGATTTTTTTGTTCAAATCTATGTTTTTTTTGTTGAAATTTACTTTTTCGACAAAATTACGGTGTTCATTAGCGACTTGTTGACGGTGACTTATGACTTTCAATTGGCTACAACCGGTAGTATCCCAATTTCGTGAGATTTCGCTGATTTGGGGTTTTTTGTGCAATGAAAAATGGTTGGATGTTTTAATCACAAAAATGATATAACTTGAGGGTTTTTTTACACAAATATCTCTTATTTATAAGCTCAATTATGGTAAATAAAAAGGTTTTAGTGGATCTCTAATACTTATATTCATTACGTAATCTCATTCTTCATCCATATGGTTATGTGTTTTCTTACGCTTAGAGTAAAATACAACATATACGATTCAAAAGTTATGAATTTGATCTTTAAATGTAAATGATTACACTCATCTATAGACAATAGTATACTTGAATTTACCCAATAATGTATAGACTAAAACTTATAACATATCCGATATATCTATATGTATATAAACCTAAATTGAAAGTTGATCACCTTTTTGTAGTATCTGACTTATTCGAAATTCTTTTAAACTTGGATGATTTGTTTGTATTTTAACTTTGGGCAAAAAGTAATCTAATGTCACTGTTTTTTCAATTTGGGAGACATACTATCTTTTTTCTATTTAAGCTAACATACTTTCCAAATCAAGTCAATCAAGGGATCCAAAATCAAGTCAATCACCTTATCGGATTGAAAAGTAAAAATTGCTGACATGAGAGTTTCTAATAGGGTTTATTATGAAACAAACCAACATGTTTTTATGTTTTTTGCGTTTTCGTCTCTCCATATTATTTTTTTCATAACACCTTAAGTTATTATTTCCTTTTTGGTTTAGTGAAAATTGGACATTTTACCCCGGTTATAATTTGTGAACCGGGTTTAAAAAACTGAAAAACCGGGTTCTAGCTAGTCTCCAAATTTCACTAAACAAAAAAAAAAGAATAGCTTGAGGATTTTTATGGAAAAAATAACATGGATGGACGAAAATGCAAAAAACATGAAAACATGTGGTTTTTTCATAATAAACCCATTCTAATATTGCTTAATTATTTTCAAATTTGCTCAAAATAGGAATGTATTAACAAAAAGTCCTTTGAAATTGCATAAAATATTGCACGTCATATAACAATTAAACTGACATTTGTGAAAAAAAAAATGTTTGACTGTATAAAAAAATTGTCACGTCAATAATTTTTATCTTTCAATACGATATGATTACTTGATTGACTTGATTTAAAAACACGTTAGCTTAAATAGAAAAAAAAAATTAATATACTACCCAAATTGAAAAATATGTCACAGAGTTGGCAAACATTTTTTTAGTAATAATTTGATAGAAAACATACAAAGAGGGTTCGCATTATTACATCATGGTGTCACACGAAGCTGGTAATTATTAGGCCACGTGTGAATTATTTCATTTTCATTTCGTGTCACTTTTCCTTGTACTCACGAGGATGATTCTTTCGTTCACAAGTTCATTTTCGGTTGTGACCAACCAAAAA
>JAANYP010001765.1:11418-23857 GCA_020465985.1 Centrapalus pauciflorus
CAGCGGTCCTGAGGAATGCTAGAAATCAAGGAACATGCAGCAGCAGTAGTCCAGTTTCAGCAATGTCTATCATACGTTCCTAACATACAATTAAGTAATCCAGGAACAAGCAGTAGCAGATGTTTCCATACAAGTCAGTAACCATCACCAATAAGTACTGAAACGTATGCAAGAAAGTAATGCAATCTATCACATACATCGGTCGTGAGCAATGCAAGTAATCAAGGAACATGCAAAAACAGTTGTCCAGTTTCAGAAGTGTCTATCATACGTTCCTAACATACAATTAAGTAATCAAGGAACAAGCAGCAGATGTTTCCATACTAGTCAGCAACAATCACCAATAAGTACTGAAACGTATGCAAGTAAGTAATGCAATCTGTCACTCACAGCGGTCCTGAGCAATGCAAGTAATCAAGGAACATGCAGCAGCAGTAGTCCAGTTTCAGCAGCGTCTATCATACGTTCCTAACATACAATTAATTAACAAAGGAACAAGCAGTAGCAGATGTTTCCATACAAGTCAGTAACAATCACCAATAAGTACTGAAACGTATTCAAGAAAGTAATGCAATCTGTAACATACAGCGGTCGTGAGCAATGCAAGTAATCAAGGAACATGCGACAGCAGTTGTCCAGTTTCAGCAGTGTCTATCATACGTTCTTAACATAGAATTAAGTAATCAAGGAACAAGCAGGAGCAATTGTTTCCATACAAGTCAGTAACAATCTCCAATAAGTACTGAAACGTATGCAAGTAAGTAATGGAATCTGTCACTCAAACCTGTCCTGAGCAATCCAGGTAATAAAGGAACATGCAGCAGCAGTTGTCCAGTTTCAGCAGTGTCTATCATACGTTCCTGACTTACAATTAAGTAATCAAGGAACAAGCAGGAGCAATTGTTTCCATACAAGTCAGTAACAATCACCAGTAAGTACCGAAACATATGCAAGTGAGTAATGCAATCTGTCAGTCACAGCGGTCCTGAGCAATGCAAGTAATCAAGGAACATGCAGCAGTAGTCCAGTTTCAGCAATGTCTATCGTACGTTCCTAACATACAATTATGTAATCAAGGAACAAGCAGTAGCAGATGTTTCCATACAAGTCAGTAACAATCACCAATAAGTACTGAAACGTATGCAAGAAAGTAATGCAATCTGTCGCATACAGCAGTCGTGAGCAATGCAAGTAATCAATGAACATGCAACAGCAGTTGTACAGTTTCAGCAGTGTCTATCATACATTCCTAACATAGAATTAAGTAATCAAGGGACAAGCAGCATCCGATGTTTCGATACAAGTCAGTAACAATCACCAATAAGTACTGAAACGTATGCAAGTAAGTAATGGAATCTGTCCCTCAAAGTCCTAAGCAATCCAAGTAATCAAGGAACATGCAGCAGCAGTTGTCCAGTTTCAGCATTGTCTATCATACGTTGCTCACTTACAATTAAGTAATCAAGGAACAAGCAGCAGCCAATGTTTCCATACAAGTCAGTAACAATCACCAGTAAGTACCGAAACATATGCAAGTAAGTAATGCAATCTGTCACTCACAGCGGTCCTGAGCAATGCACGTAATCAAGGAACATGCAGCAGCAGTTGTCCAGTTTCAGCAGTATCTATCATACGTTCCTGACTTACAATTTAGTAATCAAGGAACAAGCAGCAGCAGATGTTTCAACACAAGTCGGTAACAATCACCAATAAGTACCAAAACATATGCAAGTTAGTAATGCAATTTGTCACTCACAGCGGTCCTGAGCAATCCAAGTAATCAAGGAACATGCAACAGCAGTTGTCCAGTTTCAGCAGTGTCTATCATACGTTCCTAACATACAAATAAGTAATAAAGGAACAAGCAGTAGCAGATGTTTTCATACAAGTCAATAACAATTACCAATAAGTACTGAAACGTATGCAAGAAAGTAATGCAATCTGTCACATACATCGGTCATGAGCAATGCAAGTAATCAAGGAACATACAACATCAGTTGTCCAGTTTCAGCAGTGTCTATCATACGTTCCTAACATAGAATTAAGTAATCATGGAACAAGCAGCAGCCGATGTTTCGATACAAGTCAGTAACAATCTCCAATAAGTACTGAAACGTATGCAAGTAAGTAATGGAATCTGTCACTCAAAACTGTCCTGAGCAATCCAAGTAATCAAGGAACATGCAGCAGCAGTTGTCCAGTTTCAGCAGTGTCTATCATACGTTCCTGACTTATAATTTAGTAATCAAGGAACAAGCAGCAGCAGATGTTTCAATACAAGTCGGTAACAATCACCAATAAGTACCGAAACATATGCAAGTGAGTAATGCAATCTGTCACTCACAGCGGTCCTGAGCAATGCAAGTAATCAAGGAACATGCAGCAACAGTTGTCCAGTTTCAGCAATATCTATCATACGTTCCTGACTTATAATTTAGTAATCAAGGAACAAGCAGCAGCAGATGTTTCAATACAAGTCGGTAACAATCACCAATAAGTACCGAAACATATGCAAGAGAGTAATGCAATCTGTCAGTCACAGCGGTCCTGAGGAATGCTAGAAATCAAGGAACATGCAGCAGCAGTAGTCCAGTTTCAGCAATGTCTATCATACGTTCCTAACATACAATTAAGTAATCAAGGAACAAGCAGTAGCAGATGTTTCCATACAAGTCAGTAACAATCACCAATAAGTACTGAAACGTATGCAAGAAAGTAATGCAATCTGTCACAAACATCGGTCGTGAGCAATGCAAGTAATCAAGGAACATGCAACAACAGTTGTCCAGTTTCAGCAGTGTCTATCATACGTTCCTAACATACAATTAAGTAATCAAGGAACAAGCAGCAGCAGATGTTTCCATACTAGTCAGCAACAATCACCAATAAGTACTGAAACATATGCAAGTAAGTAATGCAATCTGTCACTCACAGCGATCCTGAGCAATGCAAGTAATCAAGGAACATGCAGCAGCAGTAGTCCAGTTTCAGCAGCGTCTATCATACGTTCCTAACATACAATTAATTAATTAAGGAACAAGCAGTAGCAGATGTTTCCATAGAAGTCAGTAACAATCACCAATAAGTACTGAAACGTATGCAAAAAGTTAAGCAATTCCAGTCACATGAACAGCGTCGTGAGCAATGCCAATAATCAAGGAACATGCGACAAAGCAGTGGTCCATTCAGCAGTGTCTTATAACTCACGTTTTCTAACATAGAATTAAGTAATCAAGGAACAAGCAGGAGCCGATGTTTCGATACAAGTCAGTAACAATCACCAATAAGTACTGAAACGTATGCAAGTAAGTAATGGAATCTGTCACTCAAACCTGTCCTGAGCAATCCAAGTAATTAAGGAACATGCAGCAGCAGTTGTCCAGTTTCAGCAGTGTCTATCATACGTTCCTGACTTACAATTAAGTAATCAAGGAACAAGCAGCAGCCAATGTTTCCATACAAGTCAGTAACAATCACCAGTAAGTACCGAAACATATGCAAGTAAGTAATGCAATCTGTCACTCACAGCGGTCCTGAGCAATGCAAGTAATCAAGGAACATGCAGCAGCAGTTGTCCAGTTTCAGCAGTATCTATCATACGTTCCTGACTTATAATTTAGTAATCAAGGAACAAGCAGCAGCAGATGTTTCAATACAAGTCGGTAACAATCACCAATAAGTACCGAAACATATGCAAGTGAGTAATGCAATCTCTCAGTCACAGCGGTCCTGAGGAATGCTAGAAATCAAGGAACATGCAGCAGCAGTAGTCCAGTTTCAGCAATGTCTATCATACGTTCCTAACATACAATTAAGTAATCAATGAACAAGCAGTAGCAGATGTTTCCATACAAGTCAGTAACAATCACCAATAAGTACTGAAACGTATGCAAGAAAGTAATGCAATCTATCACATACATCGGTCGTGAGCAATGCAAGTAATCAAGGAACATGCAATAACAGTTGTCCAGTTTCAGCAGTGTCTATCATACGTTCCTAACATACAATTAAGTAATCAAGGAACAAGCAGCAGCAAATGCTTCCATACTAGTCAGCAACAATCACCAATAAGTACTGAAACATATGCAAGTAAGTAATGCAATCTGTCACTCACAGCGGTCCTGAGCAATGCAAGTAATCAAGGAACATGCAGCAGCAGTAGTCCAGTTTCAGCAGCGTCTATCATACGTTCCTAACATACAATTAATTAATTAAGGAACAAGTAGTAGCAGATGTTTCCATAGAAGTCAGTAACAATCACCAATAAGTACTGAAACGTATGCAAGAAAGTAATGCAATCAGTCACATACAGCGGTCGTGAGCAATGCAAGTAATCAAGGAACATGCGACAGCAGTTGTCCAGTTTCAGCAGTGTCTATAATACGTTTCTAACATAGAATTAAGTAATCAAGGAACAAGCAGCAGCCGATGTTTCGATACAAGTCAGTAACAATCACCAATAAGTACTGAAACGTATGCTAGTAAGTAATGGAATCTGTCACTCAAACCTGTCCTGAGCAATCCAAGTAATCAAGGAACATGCAGCAGCAGTTGTCCAGTTTTAGCAGTGTCTATCATACGTTCCTGACTTACAATTAAGTAATCAAGGAACAAGCAGCAGCCAATGTTTCCATACAAGTCAGTAACAATCAGCAGTAAGTACCGAAACATATGCAAGTAAGTAATGTTATCTGTCACTCACAGCGGTCCTGAGCAATGCAAGTAATCAAGGAACATGCAGCAGCAGTTGTCCAGTTTATGCAGTATCTATCATACGTTCCTGACTTATAATTTAGTAATCAAGGACCAAGCAGCAGCAGATGTTTCAATACAAGTCGGTAACAATCACCAATAAGTACCGAAACATATGCAAGTGAGTAATGCAATCTCTCAGTCACAGCGGTCCTGAGGAATGCTAGAAATCAAGGAACATGCAGCAGCAGTAGTCCAGTTTCAGCAATGTCTATCATACGTTCCTAACATACAATTAAGTAATCAATGAACAAGCAGTAGCAGATGTTTCCATACAAGTCAGTAACAATCACCAATAAGTACTGAAACGTATGCAAGAAAGTAATGCAATCTATCACATACATCGGTCGTGAGCAATGCAAGTAATCAAGGAACATGCAATAACAGTTGTCCAGTTTCAGCAGTGTCTATCATACGTTCCTAACATACAATTAAGTAATCAAGGAACAAGCAGCAGCAAATGTTTCCATACTAGTCAGCAACAATCACCAATAAGTACTGAAACATATGCAAGTAAGTAATGCAATCTGTCACTCACAGCGGTCCTGAGCAATGCAAGTAATCAAGGAACATGCAGCAGCAGTAGTCCAGTTTCAACAGTGTCTATCATACGTTCCTAACATACAATTAAGTAATCAAGGAACAAGCAGTAGCAGATGTTTCCATACAAGTCAGTAACAATCACCAATAAGTACTGAAACATATGCAAGAAAGTAATGCAATCTGTCACATACAGCGGTTGTGAGCAGTGCAATTAATCAAGGAACATGCGACAGTAGTTGTCCAGTTTCAGCAGTGTCTATCATACGTTCCTAACATAGAATTAAGTAATCAAGGAACAAGCAGCAGCCGATGTTTCGATACAAGTCTGTAACAATCACCAATAAGTACTGAAACGTATGCAAGTAAGTAATGGAATCTGTCACTCAAACCTGTCCTGAGCAATCCAAGTAATCAAGGAACACGCAGCTGCAGTTGTCCAGTTTCAGCAGTGTCTATCGTAACGGTCCTGACTTACAATTAAGTAATCAAGGAACAAGCAGCAGCCAATGTTTCCATACAAGTCAGTAACAATCAGCAGTAAGTACCGAAACATATGCAAGTAAGTAATGCAATCTGTCACTCACAGCGGTCCTGAGCAATGCAAGTAATCAAGGAACATGCAGCAGCAGTTGTCCAGTTTCAGCAGTATCTATCATACGTTCCTACTTATAATTTAGTAATCAAGGAACAAGCAGCAGCAGATGTTTCAATACAAGTCGGTAACAATCACCAATAAGTACCGAAACATATGCAACTGAGTAATGCAATCTCTCAGTCACAGCGGTCCTGAGAAATGCTAGAAATCAAGGAACATGCAGCAGCAGTAGTCCAGTTTCAGCAATGTCTATCATACGTTCCTAACATACAATTAAGTAATCAATGAACAAGCAGTAGCAGATGTTTCCATACAAGTCAGTAACAATCACCAATAAGTACTGAAACGTATGCAAGAAAGTAATGCAATCTATCACATACATTGGTCGTGAGCAATGCAAGTAATCAAGGAACATGCAACAACAGTTGTCCAGTTTCAGCAGTGTCTATCATACGTTCCTAACATACAATTAAGTAATCAAGGAACAAGCAGCAGCAAATGTTTCCATACTAGTCAGCAACAATCACCAATAAGTACTGAAACATATGCAAGTAAGTAATGCAATCTGTCACTCACAGCGGTCCTGAGCAATGCAAGTAAGCAAGGAACATGCAGCAGCAGTAGTCCAGTTTCAGCAGCGTCTATCATACGTTCCTAACATACAATTAATTAATAAAGGAACAAGCAGTAGCAGATGTTTCCATACAAGTCAATAACAATCACCAATAAGTACTAAAACGTATTCAAGAAAGTAATGCAATCTGTCACATACAGCGGTCGTGAGCAATGCAAGTAATCAAGGAACATGCGACAGCAGTTGTCCAGTTTCAGCAGTGTCTATCATACGTTCTTAACATAGAATTAAGTAATCAAGGAACAAGCAGCAACTGATGTTTCGATACTAGTCAGTAACAATCTCCAATAAGTACTGAAACGTATGCAAGTAAGTAATGGAATCTGTCACTCAAACCTGTCCTGAGCAATCCAGGTAATCAAGGAACATGCAACAGCAGTTGTCCAGTTTCAGCAGTGTCTATCATACGTTCCTGATTTACAATTAAGTAATCAAGGAACAAGCAGGAGCAATTGTTTCCATACAAGTCAGTAACAATCACCAGTAAGTACCGAAACATATGCAAGTGAGTAATGCAATCTGTCAGTCACAGCGGTCCTGAGCAATGCAAGTAATCAAGGAACATGCAGCAGTAGTCCAGTTTCAGCAATGTCTATCGTACGTTCCTAACATACAATTATGTAATCAAGGAACAAGCAGTAGCAAGTGTTTCCATACAAGTCATTAACAATCACTAATAACTACTGAAACGTATGCAAGAAAGTAATGCAATCTGTCACATACAGCAGTCATGAGCAATGCAAGTAATCAATGAACATGCAACAGCAGTTGTACAGTTTCAGCAGTGTCTATCATACATTCCTAACATAGAATTAAGTAATCAAGGGACAAGCAGCATCCGATGTTTCGATACAAGTCAATAACAATCACCAATAAGTACTGAAACGTATGCAAGTAAGTTATGGAATCTGTCACTCAAAGTCCTAAGCAATCCAAGTAATCAAGGAACATGCAGCAGCAGTTGTCCAGTTTCAGCAGTGTCTATCATACGTTGCTGACTTACAATTAAGTAATCAAGGAACAAGCAGCAGCCAATGTTTCCATACAAGTCAGTAACAATCACCAGTAAGTACCGAAACATATGCAAGTAAGTAATGCAATCTGTCACTCACAGCGGTCCTGAGCAATGCACGTAATCAAGGAACATGCAGCAGCAGTTGTCCAGTTTCAGCAGTATCTATCATACGTTCCTGACTTACAATTTAGTAATCAAGGAACAAGCAGCAGCAGATGTTTCAACACAAGTCGGTAACAATCACCAATAAGTACCAAAACATATGCAAGTTAGTAATGCAATTTGTCACTCACAGCGGTCCTGAGCAATCCAAGTAATCAAGGAACATGCAACAGCAGTTGTCCAGTTTCAGCAGTGTCTATCATACGTTCCTAACATATAATTAAGTAATAAAGGAACAAGCAGTAGCAGATGTTTCCATACAAGTCAATAACAATCACCAATAAGTACTGAAACGTATGCAAGAAAGTAATGCAATTTGTCACATACATCGGTCGTGAGCAATGCAAGTAATCAAGGAACATACAACAGCAGTTGTCCAGTTTCAGCAGTGTCTATCATACGTTCCTAACATAGAATTAAGTAATCAAGGAACAAGCAGCAGCCGATGTTTCGATACAAGTCAGTAACAATCTCCAATAAGTACTGAAACGTATGCAAGTAAGTAATGGAATCTGTCACTCAAACCTGTCCTGAGTAATCCAAGTAATCAAGGAACATGCAGCAGCAGTTGTCCAGTTTCAGCAGTGTCTATCATACGTTCCTGACTTATAATTTAGTAATCAAGGAACAAGCTGCAGCAGATGTTTCAATACAAGTCGGTAACAATCACCAATAAGTACCGAAACATATGCAAGTGAGTAATGCATTCTGTCAGTCACAGCGGTCCTGAGGAATGCTAGAAATCAAGGAACATGCAGCAGCAGTAGTCCAGTTTCAGCAATGTCTATCATACGTTCCTAACATACAATTAATTAATCAAGAAACAAGCAGTAGCAGATGTTTCCATACAAGTCAGTAACAATCACCAATAAGTACTGAAACGTATGCAAGAAAGTAATGCAATCTGTCACATACATCGGTCGTGAGCAATGCAAGTAATCAAGGAACATGCAACAACAGTTGTCCAGTTTCAGCAGTGTCTATCATACGTTCCTAACATACAATTACGTAATCAACGAACAAGCAGCAGCAGATGTTTCCATACTAGTCAGCAACAATCACCAATAAGTACTGAAACATATGCAAGTAAGTAATGCAATCTGTCACTCACAGCGGTCCTGAGCAATGCAAGTAATCAAGGAACATGCAGCAGCAGTAGTCCAGTTTCAGCAGCGTCTATCATACGTTCCTAACATACAATTAATTAACAAAGGAACAAGCAGTAGCAGATGTTTCCATACAAGTCAGTAACAATCACCAATAAGTACTGAAACGTATGCAAGAAAGTAATGCAATCTGTCACATACAGCGGTCGTGAGCAATGCAAGTAATCAAGGAACATGCGACAGCAGTTGTCCAGTTTCAGCAATGTCTATCATACGTTCCTAACATACAATTAAGTAACAAAGGAACAAGCAGTAGCAGATGTTTCCATACAAGTCAATAACAATCACCAATAAGTACTGAAATGTATGCAAGAAAGTAATGCAATCTGTCACATACAGCGGTCGTGAGCAATGCAAGTAATCAAGGAACATGCGACAGCAGTTGTCCAGTTTCAGCAGTGTCTATAATACGTTTTTAACATAGAATTAAGTAATCAAGGAACAAGCAGCAACCGATGTTTCGATACAAGTCAGTAACAATCACCAATAAGTACTGAAACGTATGCAAGTAAGTAATGGAATCTGTCACTTAAACCTGTCCTGAGCAATCCAAGTAATCAAGGAACATGCAGCAGCAGTTGTCCAGTTTCAGCAGTGTCTATCATACGTTCCTGACTTACAATTAAGTAATCAAGGAACAAGCAGCAGCCAATGTTTCCATACAAGTCAGTAACAATCAGCAGTAAGTACTGAAACATATGCAAGTAAGTAATGCAATCTGTCACTCACAGCGGTCCTGAGCAATGCAAGTAATCAAGGAACATGCAGCAGCAGTTGTCCAGTTTCAGCAGTATCTATCATACGTTCCTGACTTATAATTTAGTAATCAAGGAACAAGCAGCAGCAGATGTTTCAATACAAGTCGGTAACAATCACCAATAAGTACCGAAACATATGCAAGTGAGTAATGCAATCTGTCAGTCACAGCGGTCCTGAGGAATGCTAGAAATCAAGGAACATGCAGCAGCAGTAGTCCAGTTTCAGCAATGTCTATCATACGTTCCTAACATACAATTAAGTAATCCAGGAACAAGCAGTAGCAGATGTTTCCATACAAGTCAGTAACCATCACCAATAAGTACTGAAACGTATGCAAGAAAGTAATGCAATCTATCACATACATCGGTCGTGAGCAATGCAAGTAATCAAGGAACATGCAAAAACAGTTGTCCAGTTTCAGAAGTGTCTATCATACGTTCCTAACATACAATTAAGTAATCAAGGAACAAGCAGCAGATGTTTCCATACTAGTCAGCAACAATCACCAATAAGTACTGAAACGTATGCAAGTAAGTAATGCAATCTGTCACTCACAGCGGTCCTGAGCAATGCAAGTAATCAAGGAACATGCAGCAGCAGTAGTCCAGTTTCAGCAGCGTCTATCATACGTTCCTAACATACAATTAATTAACAAAGGAACAAGCAGTAGCAGATGTTTCCATACAAGTCAGTAACAATCACCAATAAGTACTGAAACGTATTCAAGAAAGTAATGCAATCTGTCACATACAGCGGTCGTGAGCAATGCAAGTAATCAAGGAACATGCGACAGCAGTTGTCCAGTTTCAGCAGTGTCTATCATACGTTCTTAACATAGAATTAAGTAATCAAGGAACAAGCAGCAGCCGATGTTTCGATACAAGTCAGTAACAATCTCCAATAAGTACTGAAACGTATGCAAGTAAGTAATGGAATCTGTCACTCAAACCTGTCCTGAGCAATCCAGGTAATAAAGGAACATGCAGCAGCAGTTGTCCAGTTTCAGCAGTGTCTATCATACGTTCCTGACTTACAATTAAGTAATCAAGGAACAAGCAGGAGCAATTGTTTCCATATAAGTCAGTAACAATCACCAGTAAGTACCGAAACATATGCAAGTGAGTAATGCAATCTGTCAGTCACAGCGGTCCTGAGCAATGCAAGTAATCAAGGAACATGCAGCAGTAGTCCAGTTTCAGCAATGTCTATCGTACGTTCCTAACATACAATTATGTAATCAAGGAACAAGCAGTAGCAGATGTTTCCATACAAGTCAGTAACAATCACTAATAAGTACTGAAACGTATGCAAGAAAGTAATGCAATCTGTCACATACAGCAGTCGTGAGCAATGCAAGTAATCAATGAACATGCAACAGCAGTTGTACAGTTTCAGCAGTGTCTATCATACATTCCTAACATAGAATTAAGTAATCAAGGGACAAGCAGCATCCGATGTTTCGATACAAGTCAGTAACAATCACCAATAAGTACTGAAACGTATGCAAGTAAGTAATGGAATCTGTCACTCAAAGTCCTAAGCAATCCAAGTAATCAAGGAACATGCAGCAGCAGTTGTCCAGTTTCAGCAGTGTCTATCATACGTTGCTGACTTACAATTAAGTAATCAAGGAACAAGCAGCAGCCAATGTTTCCATACAAGTCAGTAACAATCACCAGCAAGTACCGAAACATATGCAAGTAAGTAATGCAATCTGTCACTCACAGCGGTCCTGAGCAATGCACGTAATCAAGGAACATGCAGCAGCAGTTGTCCAGTTTCAGCAGTATCTATCATACGTTCCTGACTTACAATTTAGTAATCAAGGAACAAGCAGCAGCAGATGTTTCAATACAAGTCGCTAACAATCACCAATAAGTACCAAAACATATGCAATTTAGTAATGCAATTTGTCACTCACAGCGGTCCTGAGCAATCCAAGTAATCAAGGAACATGCAACAGCAGTTGTCTAGTTTCAGCAGTGTCTATCATACGTTCCTAACATATAATTAAGTAATAAAGGAACAAGCAGTAGCAGATGTTTCCATACAAGTCAATAACAATCACCAATAAGTACTGAAACGTATGCAAGAAAGTAATGCAATCTGTCACATACATCGGTCGTGAGCAATGCAAGTAATCAAGGAACATACAACAGCAGTTGTCCAGTTTCAGCAGTGTCTATCATACGTTCCTAACATAGAATTAAGTAATCAAGGAACAAGCAGCAGCCGATGTTTCGATACAAGTCAGTAACAATCTCCAATAAGTACTGAAACGTATGCAAGTAAGTAATGGAATCTGTCACTCAAACCTGTCCTGAGCAATCCAAGTAATCAAGGAACATGCAGCAGCAGTTGTCCAGTTTCAGCAGTGTCTATCATACGTTCCTGACTTATAATTTAGTAATCAAGGAACAAGCAGCAGCAGATGTCACACCCTGCTACCTCGGTTGGCAGCGAGGCGTGATGAGTGCGGAAGCGTAACCATAATCATAATGAATGACCACTATATGGACGTTTTCAAAAATACATCGATATAACTTTAAAAGGTAGAAATGTTTTACATAACCCGTAAATGATAAAGAGTAGTTCGCAAAGTACAGAGATTTAAATACATAATTAAATTGTCTAAAATAATGCAAATAAATCTCCGACGGTTTGAAAAAGGATGCGACTCCTTAAGTGCGGAAGCTTGAAAGTGGTTACTTCTGAAGGCATACTTGCCTTAATTACCTGAAAATACATGCTAAAATACGTCAACGAAAATTGTTGGTGAGCTCATAGGTTTACGCGAAAAGACCAGTTGTATG
>JAANYP010001766.1:0-46744 GCA_020465985.1 Centrapalus pauciflorus
GGAGAGCAGATTCCTCACCCTGGCTCATTTGTTGAGCCTGAAGCCTTTGTGGCTGGTGCCTCTGTGGCACAAGAGACGATGGAACAGGCCAGCCCCACTGTTCCTAGCCCAGTCTCACATCCTGTCCAAACAGATACTCTCCCTACTCCACAATCACCCACATCATCCCTCCATTACCAAAGAAAATCTCTAGCCAAAAAGAAAACAGCCCACAAAACCACCTCCTCTGTTCCCTCTCAACAGGGTTCAGTTGTAAAAGAAGCAACCCCAGCTGCCTCTCCTATTTTGGGAGAAGGTTCAGCTCATTTGGAGCCTGCTTCACTCCAATCTGAGTCACCCTTGAGTCAGCCTAGACCCTCTGGTTCCTCCCAACAGGAACCAGTTGTACAAATGGAGATATCCACATCAACTATCCCAGCCTCCCAACAGTCTGAGGATATTGAAAGACAGGAGTCCTCTCCACTCCATACTGTGTCCACACTGTCCCCCACTCTTATCTCCTCACACCCTGAGTCTGCACGAGGTGCCCACGCTGCTGATATAGACCAATCAGCAGCTCAGCCTCAAACTTCTGTTCCCCATGATTCAGCTGTTCAACACCAAACAGCTGCTGAGGGACCACTATCCCAAGCTGATGAACCTCAGGGATCATACCCTCCCTCTGGTGAGGCTGCTCCCTCAATGCAAATTCCATCAGCAGGTTTCACCACTGCTCATGTCGAAATGCATATTCCATCTCCCAATGATGAGGTGCCTTTAGACCAAGGCACTGCAGAGGGAACCACCACTGGTCTTCATGAGGGTGTTGCAACACAAGCAACATCTGAAAGGCCCCAAACATCATCCCCTTCTCCTGGTGATGCAGCTACAGCCGCTGCTGAAGAACCTCTTGATCCCTCCAACCTGGGCCATCTTACTTTTGCCCAGGCTATGGAGCTTCTGTCCCAAGTCCCTCTTCCCTCTCCATCACATCCTCAAACACCAGCCTCATCATCATCTTCTCCATCTACCCACTCCAAACAATCCACCCATACACCACCATCTCCCAAAGACCTGCCTTTGAAGGATCAGCTTTCTTTGCTGACCAACAAAGTTAGTTCTTTGGAAAACACCATGCACTCCCTACCATCCATCATCTCAGACTCTGTGTCTGAGCAGCTCAAAGGATTCTTTGATATGTTTAAAGAATCCTTCCCAGTCACTCCCCAAACTGACAACTCTCCACAGCTGATTGCACTCACTGCACAGCTGCAAACTGTATCCACCTCTCTCTCCTCTATCCTCTCCTTACAACAGGACTCTGTGTCCTCCATGGCAGCCATTTCCCAACAACTGTCATCTATCCTCACTTCTTGCAACTCTACTCTTCCTAACACTTTGGCCAGCTTACAGACCATCATTGGTTCCCTATCCAACTCTGTATCATCAGACCTTGCTGATGTGCGAGATTCACTAGAACTTCATCTTGCACAGCTGCAATCTCTGTTGTTCACAGCGTCTGATAGGGAAAATCTTCTTAAGTTGACCACTCTTGCTGATTCCCACACATCTTCTCTTCAAACCTGTCTTTCCCAACTGAGTGAGGTGAAGGATAACTTGGCTTACTTAGTGAACAGCCTTGTTGGTCCTAAATCCTCTAAACCTGCTGGCAAGCCTGCTGACTTTGTGTCTTCAGGCAGACCAGGTGTTGAAGTCGCTGCTTCATCTCCTTCAAAGGGGAGAAGTCATCTGCCTCGAAGACTAAGTCTAAGGGGGAGAAAACTTCTTCTCCTAAGGAGATACCAGTGTCTGCAACTCACACTGGTCAGCCAGCAGAGATTTTTGAAACAGGTGCTGCTGAAGGTGCTTCTCAAGCTACTATGCCTACTCAGGCTGTCTCTCCAAACCCTGCTCAGTCTAAGGGGGAGGAAATCATTCCTGAGGACAGGCCTAGCAGCAAAAGGAGGCACCTTATTCTATCAGAAGAAGAAGAAGAAGAAATTCCTGAAGCTGCTGCTCCTAAAGCAGCAGCTAAAGGAAAAGAAACGGTAGCTAAGGATCCTATGCAGCAGAAACAGGCAGAAATGCAATTTCACAAGGCCAGAGCCAAAGAGATGGGCCTCCCTATGCACAAATACTTTGAGTTTAGGGATGAACAGCTTCAAGCTCTGGAGGAATTAAGAAAAGAAGAAGAATCTGCCAAAGCTGCTAAGTCCTTTGCCCTCCAAGAAGCAAAGAAAATTAAAATGTCTACCTTGGATGTGCAAAAGAAAATAATGGAAGCTGCCAGGAAATCAGCAGGAGAAAAAGAAAAGGAAGTAGAGAAAGGTACTCAGGTCTCTGTGACCAAATCAACAGTACCCTTTGCCAGAGCCAAATTCCACTTTGACAACTTGGCTAGAAAGAAATTTCATGATGTTGCTACTAGAAGGCTTGCCAAGGAAGCGATTGTCAAAGTTGTTCCCATTTCAAGAAAAGGCACACAGTGGAAACTTCAGATCACCAGGATGGGTGCAACAGGCCCTGAAATGGAATCCTACGATCACACTGATGTTGCACAGATGGGATACAGGGAATGGGTGGAACTGGCAGTTGCCCTGAGCCAGTCTAAGTCAGAAACGGCTAAGACTATCAGGGCATACATCAAGAAGCTGATGGAGAGAGTAAGTGAGCTGGGCCTGATTCCAAAAGAAGTAAAAGAGGGTGTCTCTGTGACATACCCCAAAATAAAGGCCAGGAGAACAAAGAAGGATACAGAGATGGAGCTACTCCTCACACTGATAGAACAGGGCGACTATGCCATAGAGATGAAGGGAGTTGATCATAGCCTGCCAAGAGGAATAGAGTTTGAGGATGGCAAAATCATTGAAGAACCTGAGCTGGGGGCATTTTTTGTAGATCCCCTAACTCAGAAGAAGTGCTTCCAAAGAGCCTCAGAGCTGTACAAAGTTGATCTGAGACAACTTGCCGCCTTCAGACTTGCAGTTTCATTTAGGCAGTCTAGCAAATGGAGAGCAGCCATCTGGGATCAACTCAGAGGCTTCTATGAAAGAGGAGAGCTCAATGATCCCAAGTTCATGATCATCAGAAGTGAAGTTGAGGAACTTGAGGATACAAGGGAAGAACTGGAAAAGATGGTTCAGGATCCTTCTCCAGTGATATGAAGTCCATCTACCGTCTGGGTAGGTGAAGAATGGGAGCTGTCCATCAGTTGGACAGGCTTACCGTTTTCTGCTCCCAACTCAAACAGTCCAAACACCTTGTACATTAGTTGTACATCCTGTACATTAGTTGTACATCCTGTACATTAGTTGTACATTATTACATAAGTTGTAATTTTTGCTTTTACATTAGTTGTAAAATACATTAGTACATTAGTTGTACTCTTGTAAGAACATGTGTTGTTCTAGTATAGTCAAGAATCAGTGTATTATAAACTGATCTTTTACTTTACTGTAATGTTGTAATTTTATTTCAGCAAATGTACTGTAAAAATATATAGTGATTTTTGATAAGACCAGCTTGAACTGGTTATTGCAAATAGGGGGAGATTGTTAGGCACAAAAAGGCCTCAGTCAAACCTGTTCTACATCTGAGGGGGAGATTTTATAATCAAACCTGTTGATGCATTTGAAGGTTGAATTTAAGGCCTGTTATATGCCTTATTGAAACCTGAAAATAATTTGCAATATCAGTCTAAAGCTGTTCTATATGTTGCATGTGTTGCAACTAAGACAGTTTGTCCAAGCTGCTCTGTCTGGTGAACAGGCTGGACATAAACTGTCTACGCTGCTCTACACTGTTGAGCAGCTCGGGCATTTTTAAAGTGTTCTGTTCTTTGTGAACAGAACCTGTTCTTTGTGAACAGGCTAAACACTTTATGGAATTTGTTTCCAAGTCATCATGTATTGTTTTTGACTACAAGATCAGTTTACAAAGTCGAAGACAAAGTGGAAAACAGAACTGCTCAGCCTGCCCACGCTGTTCTGTAACATGAAGACAAAAGGATATTTGAAAAAGGGTGAAAGACCTTTTTCTTATATCAAAATAGGCCTTTACAGGGAAGAAAGACGCAAAGTTGACATTCCTAAATTAGTTAAAGGCAATGCAACAGTAGACAAAGTAAAAAGACAAAAGTTCTGCACATGTGAAGACAAGTCTGCTTTTCAGAAAAGTGCAGAAAAGGTTATGTTGTCTTTTCAACAAGACTTTTCCTTTTCATTCTGTCCAATGAAGATGTTTCTCTGAGATTCTCTAAGTGAGTATAAAAGGAAGCTTCTAATGTCAGAAAGAAAGGTGAAGAAAGCTAAGTGCTTAAACCAAGAGTGAACGTGCAAGTGTGATCTTCATGCATGCAAGTCTTCTGTAAACCAGCATCTGTGTGTCTAAGCTGTTTTACCTAAGCTGTTCCTTAAGTCTTGTAAACACAGTGAGTGCTTCTTAGTGAGTGTATTCATTGTATACTAGTTCGAGTCTGTCTTAGACTAGTAAGCATACTGTTGTATCTGTCATCTCAGCTTGAACTATTCCGCATTCAAGCTTGTTTGTAATTAACAAATTGTTGATAATACATACAAACATTGAGAAAAGAGTGTGTAGTTTTTAAATTGCTGTATTCACCCCCCCTCTACAGCTTATAACTATATACTTTGGGAACCTCTCGGGACCTACAAAGATGTATTTTGAAGTTACTATACATCCCCTAGATAAATTTGCATACATCATTTATAATCATTGTCTGTATATCTCTAACATAGAAATTAAGAACTTTTGGTCATACATCTAAGTTAGTTACACATATGACATTTTCTTTATTATTTTATTAGCTTTCAGGATTTCCGTCATGTATTATGCCTACCAACATATCAGACAAGAATGTGTATATCACTTAGAATTTATGATGCATTATGTGCGAAAGCTCAACACTTAGAGTTTGTTTAGACGGTGCTAATTTTCGTCAATTTGAACCTATGATTCTAAGACTTAACTAATTTTTCGATACTCTCTTTTTTAAAATTTTTTTTTGTATTCTCTCTTTTTTCTTTTGTTTTTCACTTTTAAGAAAAATAAGCTGATAACTAAGCTACTAACTTACTTTAAAAAGAAAGAAAATCTACTAAACTACTAACTTACTTTAAAAAGAAAGAAAAACTACTAAGGTCAAGTTACTCTGGATTACGCATGCCATTTAGTTAAACTAACAACTCATAGCGTTACTTATCAAATGCTTTTGTGAATAAGTCTGCATTGTTGTCTTCTGTTGCAACTTTTACCAGTTTTATCATGTTCTTTTTAGCACAATCACGTATGAAATGATGTCTTATGTCTATGTGTTTTGGATTACTGTGTTTAACTGGATTATTTGAAATCGCAATTGTTGATTGATTGTCTATCCTAATAGGAGTATGAGTATAATTCAAACCATAATCTCGCAATTGTTGTTGGATCCACAAAACTTGTGAACAACAACTACCAGTGGCTACGTTCTCGGCCTCGCACGTTGATACGGCTATCGAAGTTAGTTTCTTGCATTGCCAAGATACGAGCCTCCCTCCAAGGAACTGACAACCTCCAGTTGTTGATTTCCAGTTCAAGCTACATCCACCATAGTCAGAGTCCGTATATGCCTCCAATTCCATATCTCCATCAGCATGATACCAAAGTCCCAGCTTCGGTTTCGACTTTAGATATCTCAGAATTCGCTTCACGGCTTTCTTATGCATCTCTTTTGGATTTGCTTGAAACCTAGCACAAATACACACAGCAAACATAATGTCATGGCCCGATATAAAGTCGGATCCACATCAGTATCACTTTCTGTACCCGGTCCGAGATTGTGATTCACTTGAATCGGAGTACTAAAGTGTGCGGTCAGCTTTGTACCTTCCATCCCGAAGCGCTCCAAAATGTCGTAGACATACTTCGTCTGATGGATAAACATTCCAACTTTCCTTTGTTCAACTTGTAAACCAAGAAAGAAGTTTAGCTCTCTCATGGTACTCATCTCAAACTTCGACTTCCTGACCTTTTCAAAGTCTTTGAACATCTGCTCCTTTGACGACCCGAAAATGATGTCGTCCACGTACACTTATACAAAGATAAACTCTTCTCCTTTCCTTTTTACGAATAACGTAATATCAATTCTCCCTGTCTCAAACCCATTGTCCAAAAGATGAGTTGATAATATCTCATACCAAGCCCTTGGTGCTTGATGCAATCCATACAGAGACTTATCAAGTCAATATACTCTGTCAGGATACTTTGGATCAGTAAACCCTGGCGGCTGTTCGACGTACACCAATTCCTTAACCTTGTCGTACAAGAATGCACTCTTGTCGTCGAGTTTATATACTTTAAACCCTTTGAAGGACGCGAAAGCCACAAAAAATCGAATCGCCTCAAGCCTCGCCACTGGTGCAAACACTTCGTTATAATCAATTCCCTCTTCCTAGTTGAACCCTTTTACTACGAGTCTTGCCTTGTTGCGAGTAAATATACCCCGATCATCCCTTTTGCACTTAAAGACCTATTTGGTCCCTATTGCAACTTCTCCTTGAGGTAATGACACTAACTCCCATACTTTAAGCAATCTGAACTGTGACAGTTCCTCTTGCATGGCTTCAACCCAAATATTATCTTTCAGTGCCATTTGCACATTCTTTGGCTCTACTTGCGAGATAAAACACGAGTATAAACATGTGTGAAGTGACTCAGAGTCGTTGATCATCGATAACAGCAACGTGTTATTATTCACACTACTCCTAGTTCTCACACCGGTATTTGGATTCCCTATGATACTCTCAATTGGATGATCCTTGTTTATCCTCGATGTCTCAATCTCATCGACCTGAAAATTATCTCATAAATTTGAAACTATTTCACCTAATGGGGGTATGACTTCAGACGGTATATTCTCTTCCTCATGATCTCTGTCCTCGGAGTTTGAATTATTCACTGACTCTCATTCGTAGGTAATTCAGGTTCATTCTCTGTTGGAGACCCATCTTCTGTCGTTTTAGGCTCAGATGTTGATGGAATGCTTGATTTTGAAAAACCTTGGTACTTGTCATTAAGGTTTAATGATGAGAAGACATTTTCCACTGTAGCTGCATTTCCACTAAACGGTAAGTTAAATGATTCAAACAAAGAGTCATAATCAAATAACCATTCAGGACTTGTTTGGGGTTCATGTGAATAACTTGTTACATCTATGTTAAACACAATCTCAACCGTACCATTTGTTTTATATTAAAAACCCTTTTTAAAGTACACGGTACCCCAAACGGTTCAAAGTCAGTTAAATTTGGTGGTCTTTTATTCAGAATTTCATAACAGGTTTTGATAGTAAGGACCCGGTCTAAAACATGACACGTTGTATTCACTGCTCCCCCCCCCCCCCCCCCCCAAACATGGTAGGAAACTTTGAATCCGAGAGCATGGTCCTTGCTGCCTCAATCAAATTCCTGTTCTTACGTTCTGCCACCCCATTTTGTTGTGGCTCATAAGGTGCACTAAATTGATGCACTATGCCTTTGGTTAGGCAATATACACCAATTACTGTGTTTTTAAATTCCGTTCTGTTATCGCTCCTGATACGTTTTACCCTTGTCCAGTATGAGTTCTCGACTTTGTCTAAGAACCCAATCAGCTTTCCAGCTGTTTCGTCCTTTGTACCTAAAAAGAAAACCCAAGATAAACGTGAGTAATCATCATTGGTAACTAAACAATACCAACTACCACCTATACTCCTTTTGTTGATTGGACCGAAAATATCCATATGAAGCAAATCGAAGGTGGAAGCTATCGAGTTCTTAGTCTTTGAGTTGTGTGACTTCTTGTGTTGTTTTCCTTTCTTGCACTGGACACACTTGTCATCGAACTGAAAACTCTTCAGTGGGACACCTTGCACCAGACCATGTTTAGTAATGTAATTCATTTTCCTTAGGTGCAAGTGTGTCATGCGTCTGTGCCATAGAATAGATTCAGATTCTGAAGCTTTGGATAGTAGACAAATTGTTCCCATCGAAGAGTCTGATACATTCATATCCGTCATGTACAGATCATTCTTCCTTGGAGCTCTCATCATGATCCATTCTTCAGGTATTTTGAATCTCGGCTTCAGCACTAACGCTTCAGTTTCAGTAAAAATCACTGAATTCTTCTTATCACAGATCTGAGATACACTAATGAGATTGTGACCAAGTTTATCAACATGGTAAACTTGATCAACTGTGATTGTCCCATTAGTGACCACTCCAGTTCCTGTGATATGACCTCCCTTGTTCCCAGTGAATGATACAAGACCCTTGTTCCCTCCCTTGAAGTTTGTTAGTAGACTCCTTTCCCCAGTCATGTGACGAGATCAACCACTGTCGACGAACCATTTGTTGTTTAGACATGTAGTTAGCTCCTGTAGATGAAAGAAAACAAGTTAGTTATCACAGGGAACCCAAGCCATGACTGACTTGGTAATACCATTCTCATCCACATACGTGAACTCCTTCAAATACTCATCTCTCTTTTCAGGTGACTTGGGTTTTTGATTGAGAGCCTGTTGTGGTGCTGAGTGATTAAGATTCACCCTTTGCCTTTGGGCTGTCATTTGTGGTTGAGCCCTAGAATAGTTTCTATTATAATGCATTTCATTCTGATATCCTTAGGCTCTACCTGGTGTCTGTTGTCTTTGAGGAGTATGCACTAGTACAAAATTACCTATGGTCACGGTTTTGTCCAAACTGCCTAGCCACAGTTTTTGTTATTGACGTGCCTAAAGGGTCATATATGAACTTGTATTATTATGATAGCCACAGTTTATCTCAATAACTGTGACCATTACAAATCACATTCAAACCTTAAGCCACGGTTTAACATTAGGATCGTGACAAAGACTTGTCACGGTTGCCACATAGATAGCAAATGTCATCGTTTGTCACGGTTTTTTGTTTGATTTTTATAATAATCTTGTGATGGTTATTAACTGTGACAATAAATATGTATATGGTCACGAAAATCTTTTTCGGTGACCAAAGGGACACCCTGAAGTCTAATTGTATGAGTCTAAATTATATGGTGGAATTAGTCACATGAATAAACTGTGACAGAATGCTAACTTATATGGTCACGAAATCGCTTTGTGTGACCAAAGGATGAAGTTCATTAGCCACGTATGGTTTCATAAAAACATTGTGACTATAAGTGTTTAATGGTCATGATTTAGTTGATTAAGTGTGTCCAAAAGTAAACAATTGTCATGAAATAAGAAAATTATTGTGACTATAAGTATTTTACAGACACAGTTTAGTTTCTATGTGTGTCTAAAAGTATACAATATTCATGATAAAAGAGAAAAACGTGACTGAGTATTTTTTGTCACGATTTAATTTCTTTTATGTATATAAAAGTAATTAATAATCACGGTTTAAGAAAAAAACATATCACCGTAATTATGTTTTGGTCATAGTTTTAAGACACACAAACATGTAACTATTAATATTTTAAGGTGACAGATTTTTTTTATGTTTGTCTAAATGTAAACAATATTAATAATAAAATGAAAAGGATATGATTATAAGTATATTCAAGTCACGATTTAATTTGTTTTGTGACTAAAAGCTATCAATCTCACACATTATAAATTTTCAATATAAGGACTTTTTTTTTGTCACGGATTAAAGAAATTTGTGACAATTAGTATTTAAAGGTGACAATTTATTTTTTTCATGTAACTAAAAGTAAACAATAGTCATGGTAAAAAATGTTGTGACTATATTTTTTAATGATGGTTTAGTTAATTTCTTATTAGTGTGTAAAAGTAACAGTTTTCATGATAAAAGAAAAAAACAGTGACTATAAGTATTTTATGATCACACGAAGAATTGGTTTGTGTGACTAAAAGTAATCAGTGGCCAATGTTTAAGTGAAAAAAATGTCCCTATAAATTTTTTTTTTGTCACGGTTTATAAAAAGCAAACAAGTGACTATTAATAGTTAAACAATTAAACATGACGACTAGATTTATTATATGTGTCTAAAGATAAACAATAGTCATGGTAAAAAAAGAATATGTGACAATAAGTATTTTATGCCTACGACTTAATTTGTTTTGTGTGGTTCAACGTTACAAATGGTTACACTTTTAAAAAAACATGTCACTATAAGTAGTTTTTTTGTCACGGTTTAAAAAAGCGAACATGACTACTAGTACTCAATGGTTACAAATTAATTTTTTGAAATCTCTAAAAGTAAACAATAGTCATGGTAAAAGAAAAAGATTATGACTAGAATAATTTAGTTTCTTATGAATGTCTAAAAGTAAACAACATTCATCACAAAGGAAAACATGTAACTATAACCATCATATGGTCACGTTATAATTTGTTTTGTGTAGCTAAAAGTAATTATTGTTCACAGTTTATAAAAACATATCACTATAAGTATTTTTTTGTCACGATATAAGAAAAATAAACATGTGAAATTAGTATTTATAAGTAATTTGTAATTTGTTATATTTATCTTAAAGTTAATAATTTAATAATGTTTGATCTATTTATTTATCAATTTTTACTTTTTGTCATCAAACTAATAAATTTAAAAATATACATTTATAGCAATTAATAGTTTTTTATGTAAAACATTATAAAATGTTTATACAATTTAAAAAAAACTGACATAACTCATTACTTTTATATCATCTCGATTATTTACTTGTTTAACCACAATTATGACAAAAATCAATTATATTTATCATCATTCAAATTCTATTAAAAATACATCAATCCATCCTAGTTTGAACAAACTCCACATGATCTCCTTCCAGAATTCAGGATCTCCTTGGCTAAACATTTTAAAGCAACAATGGTGTTGGTCTGCTCGATTTCTCCCTTGTACACTTTCCCGAATCCTCCTCTCCCGATGCAATTAGCGTCACTAAAGTCGTTGGTTGCGGATATTATAGCTTGTAATTGTATTTTGAGTTGTTCAAACTGTTTTATGGGAGACGCCATGATCGATCGAGCTCCAAGAAATCGGGCGGTTGAAGAATGGTGAAAGTGCAAATACGGTGGTATCTTAATTAAATTTCCAACGATGAATCAAGATTTTTATCAAACATTTTTTTTATAAATAGATCGATAGTGGGAAATGACTGACTAAACTAAAGTAAACATTTTTTAAATTATTTTTATAATTATTATCTTCCGTTCCACCCAACGTCTCTTTTTCTCGTTTTTAATGAACTTTAACTAATGATGGCTATTGTTGTATTTATTAAAAGTACAATTAGGTGCTCTAATTATATATACTAGTTTATTAACTCGTGCATTACACATTTACATGGATAACTTTAATAAATTTATTTTTTTCTTAAATTTATATAAACTAAGATTATAATTTGAAATTAAATTTTGATATATTGAAATTTTAATACTTGTCATATTTAACATATTTTATTATAATTAATTTTAAATATAAGTTAGTAAAATGGAAAAGATAATCAATGATAACATTTAAGTTTGTTCTTATTATTATAATTATGAATTTGATCTATTAGCAAATGGATCATGATCTGATCTATGATCCAATTATTTTGACAGACGGATCCTGATCTAAATTGACACATTTAAATTTTAAATTTTCATCTATGGTCCACCTTACCGCACGTCGACCTACCCCTCAATTGCCAATCCCACCCAAAATCTATTACACTAAAAATTTATTTCAAGGGTGTAAAAATCTACTCATTTAATACTATTAAATGAGTAACTAATTTGTCATGTGTCGACGCCTCATTTAATTTTTCATGTGTCAAAACTTCATTCTGTCATATGTTATTACAAAAATTAAATTAAAATTAAAATCAAATTCAATCGAGAGTAAATTACAAAAAATGGTCCCTTTGGTTTGTTAAAAATTATGAAAGTGATCCCTCAATTTCAAAGTTGCAGTGGTGGTCACTGAAATCACTTTTTACCTACAGAAACGGTTCCTCTCATTCTAAACTTTTTTAAAATGACGATTTTACCCTTTTCGTTTTTATAAATATATATCTTTAATTTTTATTTTTTTAATTCAACCCATGTACATGCTAAAGAAGCATGGGTAACATAGATGTCACTTTCACCTAACTTGAATGCCAATTGGCGTAACCTGGAAGCGACACGTGTAATAATCTACAATTTCTATTTTAAAATATAATTAAATCAATTTAGAGAAAAAAAACTTCCACCTAATCTTGGAATTTTGTTTTAAATTTGAGTCCACAACTTATGTTTGTCACTAGCTTCTTATCCAAGTTTTTTAAAAATAAAAAATATGTTAAGATTCAATAGAGTCTGTTATAACCTGTTATGATATTAAATAATTAATAAGTATTTCTTTAGTCCTAATTAATATTATTATTATTGTTGTTGTTGTTGTTGTTGTTGTTGTCGTCATCATCATATTAAGTCTCATAGTACTATTGTATATTTAAATCAAATTATTTTATTATTTATTAATATATATTAAGACCCATATTATTATCGTGTATTGACATTAAATACTTATTGAAACCTAATATTATAAGTTACAACATGTTATTACATTATATGAGATTAACCAATATGTTTAAGGCTCAATATAGTTCGTTAGGATTTGAAAACTCATGTGGTTAACTATAACATATTATTATTATAGTACACAATAAATGATTGTTGATGCTCAATATAGTTGAGTAAAATGTTGAGAGCTAATATGACCTACCATAACATGTTAAGATTCAATAGAGTCTGTTATAACCTCTTATGATATTAAATAATTAATAATTATTTCTTTAGTCCTAATTAATATGACATAGCTCATTAAAACAACAATGATCCTTTTGTCCCACAAACATATTATCTAAGTATTGTATCTGATTCTGATTTTTATTTTATTTTATTTTATAATCATTTACAAAAAGTATTAAAGCGTTTGCTCATAACTAAAATTAAAAATAAGGTTCTTTCATAAAAAATGTAAATGATATTATTTTTTATCATTTAAGTTAACAATATTTTTTTTCTATGAAAAAATTAAACTTTTAAAATGTTCTAATTAAAATAATAATTTTTAAATTTTATAGATGACAAAAAAAGCTAAAGATAATTGCCTTTTTATTTATTTTATTTAATAAACTTTATACCCATTTTTGGTTTCCCCCAAAACTAAAACCCTAATTGATCAAACCAAACAAAGGGTTCCTTCTCCTCTTCTCCTCTGCGAAGGCCACCGCCTCTCCTTCTCCTCTCCAGCCACCGCTTCTCTTCTCCTCTCCAGCCACCGCCGTCCACCCTGCCACCGCCGACCACCTTCTCCTTCTCCTCTGCGAAGGCCACTGGACATTCTCTTTCTCTCGTTCTCACTCTCGCCTCCATGCAACCACGCCAGAGGAGGTTTCGGTCGATTCTCCTTCTCTCGCTCTCACTCTCGCCTGGACGCAACCACGTAGGAGCAGGTCTCGCATCTGCTTCATACGATCGGCTCCTCTCTCAATCTGTCATCTCTCGGTAGTCTTGACTTGGTTAAAACCCTAACTCTTTGTTTCGGTAGCTCTTGCTCTGTCTCGGTGGCGCTCTTTCTTGGTGGCTTTGGCTCTGTCTCGGTCGCTCATCTCTTGGCTGCACTTTGTCTCGTCTATCTCTTGGCTGCCCTAACTTAAGGTATTTTTCTGACTTCAAGTTTTTCATGTTTTGTGATTTCAAGTTTCATATATTTGTCTCGTCTATCCCTCGAAGTAATTTCGTTACCATTTTGTTTGCTTCGGAACACTTATGTGAATGGATTTTTTTACCACTTATGTGTTGGGTTATTACAAAACTTTTTACTTATTGAAATTCTGATTTAGTTTGTTTTATGTCACATATTATCTTGGTGCAATTATATAATATTGTTGGCTTATTACAAAACTTTTTTACTTATTGCTTGTTAGTCAAAGTCTTTTTAGGTTTTGTGTTACATTTTGCAGACATAATGCAATATTGAGAGGAAGGTAATTGGTCCCTGGGAAAAAAATGTTGAAGTTTGAATGTTCAGGGCTTAAACTACATTTCCACAACATCCTTTGTTTGAGGAAGTTTGGTTCTATGAGGTATAACTTGTTTTTGAGGTTGAGGTTAGCAATAGATCGAATACACATAACCATATATCTCAGTTCAATCAACTTAAGTGTCGCTTGTGTAAAGGTTTTTCCCTAATTATATATACACTATAGGTATTGTCATGATTAACATGGTACAGTTGGAATTTATTACCATTAAGGTATTTTACTCTAAGGATATTTCTACTAATAAACAATTTATTAACATGAGCTTCTTAATTTATATATGCTTGTCCCTTTTAATATAGGAGAGAGTAGTGAATGAGCTGGCAAATCTACTATGGAACACGAAAGGCACGTCCTACTCGTTGTTGCAGGTGTATGTGGTTGACCCGGTATATGTGGTTGACCATCAACTGATCATGAGGTTTTTTATTTATATACGTTTATCCCTCTTAATTATACATATATACATTATTCACTAATGAATTACTATTCATAAGTGGGTTTTGCTAAAATATTCCACTTAATATATTGACTAATAGAGGGTTTGCTAAATTGCACCAATTGATTATCAACAATCAATTTGTCATAAATATTATATTCTCAATTCACTAATGAATTATACACCACTTAATATATTGACTAATAGAGAGTTTGCTAAATTGCACCAGTTGATTATCAACAATCAATTTGGCATAAATATTATATTCTGTGTTTCTCGAAAATGAAATTTTTATAACCTTCAATATTTAAATAGCTTAAAAATGAAATTTTTTATTCATCTAATATGTCTTGATTTGCTAATAATTGAATTAATATATTATAAAACTCAAGGTTATTTTAAGTTCTAATTTATTATAAAATTTAATATATTGTTATTATTTATGTTTTACTAAAGTTTTTAATTGTTTGAAAAGTATATATAACTTGCAATAATATTATTTTATTTTATTATAATCTATTAATAAAAATATATATAAACATAAATCCCGTTACAACGTATGGGCACCACATACCTTGTTATATATATGTTGAGAAATGAGAATATCAACTTCTGCTATATATATGTATGCTGTTGGTAATTGAAGTTTGATGTTCCCACGTTACCAAACATAGACCATAGAAGATTCATTAGCTGTTTGTCTATGCATGAACACAATGAACCTTAATTGTAGCCTTTCGCCAACGAGGAGTTACATTTTGATGTAAATAAATAAAAGAAAGCAGATGGAAAATCAGGGAGCTGAGTTTTAACTAGTCTCAGAGAGAGCGTCATCAGCATAGGGCACCTATTGTACGTTCATTCACAACTTCATAAACAGTTGTGATCATACTACTACATTTGACATTTTTTGTACTATTTAACATTGTACGCTATTAATTTACTATTATTTAATTTGGATTATTGGACAAGAAAGACTCTTCTTTTAAACTTGTGGCTAATATTTAGAATTTTCTATTACTTTCAGGAACTTTGTTCAACATACAAACTGTTGTCACCTCCTCGGCTTAGTATGGCAGAATCGACAAGAGTTTGCAATGCACTTGTTTTGCTTCAGGTGATCAGTATTACTTCACATTAACTTCTGTTATTTAGCATATGTTTACATATGTTTGTGGTGCGGATAGGAAAATAGACACTCAGAAGGAAATATGTTCAACATTGTACTTGAATATTAGTTAGCAACTTAGCATTATGTTGTAGTCTCAATTTGATCTTTTTATGACTTAAAGTGCACATATTAGTAGGGTACATATTCGTAAAGAATGCATGATAGACATTGTAAATTAGGTATATGTTAGTTGTAAGTATATAAAACTGTTGGAAAAAGTGAAAGTACATATAATGCTTGTTTCATATTTTTTTTCAATGATATTTGTTTGGTTTGACAAAAAGCTATACTTGCTTACATCTATAAAACGAATAAATAGAACGAATCTGTGTATATCAAGCTTTTAAGATTTCATAACAGGTTATAATGGATTATAATTGATTGATATATGTTTATTCTTTATAGGTAGAAAAGTTGTTGGCGGATCGTGAAAAAGAAATTCAAGAACGTATGAATGAGGAAATGGCAAATCGGTTGAAGGGGATGGAAATTGAGTTCGAGCAACGTTTAAAGGAGAGGGAAATTGAAAATGATCAACGCTTGAAAGAAAAGGAAGTTGAGCGTGATCAACACATGGAACAACACTTCAAAGGACTAAATGATATTATGATGGTGAATTTTAACGCATCCGCACCCCCCCCCCCCCCTCGTGAGAACTTGTTTAACGCAACCTCACCTCCCTCGTTAGGATTTTGAGCGTGATCAATGCATTGAACAACGATTGTCATAATGTTTGTTGTAAAAAATGTTATCGAATTTAATGTTTAATTTTGTTTTTAAAACATTTTCAAATTGCATTATATCTTTAAATGCATAAATTAATTACATGATATACACCAAATACAATGTAATGTTGTTGTATGTATGTGGATTACCGAGGGATGTATGAGGGAAAAATAAAATGTATCCGTCAATATTTCCTCGGCAATCCCTCGATTAATATCTGTCGGTAATCTCTCAGTGAATATCCCTCGTTAATCCCTTAGTAATAGTTTATGGTCACGTCTTATTTTAATATATGTGGCTAAAAGTAATTAATTGTAATAAATAAAGGAAAACAATTTGACTATATGTATTTCATGGTCACACTTTATTTTATTTTGTATGACTAAAAGGAATCAACGATCACCGTTTACGAAACAACTAGACACTATAAATATTTTACGGTCACTATTATAAATGTTATGTGTGTCTAAAAGTAAACAACAATCACGATAAAAGAAAACACATGTGGCTGTAAGTAACTTATTGTCACGGCTTAATTTTCTACACGTGTCAAAAAGGAACAATAGTGATTTTAAAAGAAATATAATGTGACAATAAGTATTTAATGGTCACAGATTGTATTGTTGTATGTGTCTAAAAGTTACCAATTGCCACGATTAGGAAGAAATAAGTAACTATAAATACTTTATGGTTACGGTTTTGTATATTATATGTGTCTAAAAGTAAGCAATTGTCATGAATCAATGAATTATTCTGTGACTAAAATAATAGTATGGTCACCGTGTATAAACTTTTGTGGGTCAAAATCTACCAATTGTCACGGTTTAATACTTTATGTATGTCCAATTGCAATTAATGGTCACATTTTAATTAATTATGTGTGTCTAAATGTACCGACGGTCACAGTTTAATTGTTTATGCATGTCTAAATATACCAATGGCCGTACTTAATAGTTTATGCGCGTGAAATTATAACCAATTGTCACGGTTTCATTCATGGGTTGTGATTAAATGTCTCAAATAGTTACTGTTTAGCTGATTATGTGTGTATAAATTTATCCAATGGTCATGATTAAATATTTGTGCGTCTTTAAATATACCAGGTGGCCACAATTAATTTGTTTATGCGTGTCTATAAAAATGTTAACGCCACGGGTTAATTGTTTACGTGTGTCTAAATATATCCAACTGTCATGGTGTTAAAATAGATTGTGACTAAAAATATTTTATGGTCACGGTTACTAAAAAATATAGACCACAACTATATAGAAATTGTTACCATATAGCCACGGTTTTAGGCAATGGCCACGGTTTTACATACGATTTGGTCACGATTTGAATGAAAAATAAAACTGTGGCCAAAGGTCTATGGCCACGGTTTTTTAGCGTGACGAATGACATATTTTGTACTAGTGATGAGACCTAACTGGGGTGTAAGTCCTTCTAGGTGTTGTACTCCTATATCCTTGTTGTGGTCCTGACCTAGACTGACTAGGAACTCTATTCGGAGAATTAGTCTTAATCACTTCTTGCTGTCTGACCGAAACTGGTATTTGTTTAACAAGTATCCTAGTTGTTGCACTCACATTCTTCCCTATATGTTGAGAACTACTAGTGCTGGCAGCACTAGGTACTGGTCTTTGTTGTTCTTGATTTCCTATAGTAGATCTAGACTCTGGTTTAGAGGGTGTAGACTCCACTTTCTTATAAGGACAGCTAGACGCAACATGTCCTTTCTCATGACATCTAAAGCATGACATTTTATCAATCGGCTTTTTATATATATCCTTTGACTTAGGTGTCTCACTCGTGTCATTCTCTTTCGTTTCAACTACAGTGATTACTTCCTTTTGCTGATTATTAATTTCTGCTTTAGTTTCTTCTAGTATTGTGTCACTAGTAGACTGCACAAACTTCACTTTCTTAATCTTAGAGGTAGTATTAAATACCTTAGTTGACTTATCCTTATCAGATTCAGTTCCAGTTGCTACCTTTGATTCGACCGGTTCATCGGTTTTATCCTGTGGTTGAGGCACATAGTTATTGTTGAATGGTGGAGGACTCTCTTGATAACCTAATCCAGCTGGTTTCTTAGACTGCCGTTGAGCTTCTAAGATTTTTCCTAGGTTTAGAGACGAGTTCCTAAACTTTTAGCTTACTATTTACCTCAGCAACCTTAACTCCTGATTCTGCTAGTTCTACATCCTTAATGGTAAGTTCTTTGGTTAAAGCTTCAACATGCTCATACATAAGTTCTATCCCAACACATTGTTCACTTAATTTGTCTTTTAGAACTATGACATCCTGAGCATCTACTTTCAGCATATTTCTTAGATCTTCCTTAATATCTAAAAGACTAGCATTATCTGATTTTAATGATTGGATCTGAGCAGTTAAGTTGTTATGTGTTTCTAGCACTAAGTTTAACCTATCATTCAAAGTAACACTTAAAACACGTAAATGCTGGAATGTAGAAAAGTTTAGAGTTACCTTTTTTTGATCCGATTCCACGTTAGCCATTTTAGCAGCAAACTCCAGAATGGACTGATCCTCTGACTTTTCCACTAACAAAGGACTTGTATTATTCTGCTTGGTGTCCTCTGCAACTTCTTCAGCTCTGTCATCCCCAGTCTCAGTTACTTTAGCCATAAAAGCTCTAGCATTCAACTCCGGATGAGTACTCCAATCATAGGTTCCATCAAGCTGTCTGTTAGATGATACATTGGTTAACAGACCAGCAATGGCTGCTTGATTCCAAGAACCACCAGATTGATATCTCCTTTGGTTTTCGATTCTGATAGTTCTCTACTTTTGGTCTTTGACACTTTCTTGTAAAGTGTCCCAATCCTTGGCAGTTGTAACACTTAACCTTTGATTTGTCAAAACCAACCTTGCTGTTGCCTACGTTCAAATTTCTTCCTGTCCTCTTCATGAACCGCTTGACCCTTTGAGTCACCATGGCCAGTTGCCATTGTAGGTCCATTTCTTCCAAGTCATCAAGATCTACCTGATCGTAGTCTTCTTCCCATAACACAGGATCGTTTATTTTCCCTTGAACGTAATTGTCGTACGGTGCGACAAATGAAGCTAGAGGATTTAGATGATCTTCAGCTGATTTTGCGCTCATTGGCATCTTTGTATATCCTTGTTACGTAGACGCAGAATGAGATCGTATTTCTTCTGGTATGGAATATCTTGAGAATGCTCTGCTGCTAGACTCCTCAGTCTCAACTGGAATGGATGCTTCTCCCGAGAAGAATGTTGTGGCCCTCGACTTCAGTTCACCAGTAATTGACGGTTTTGATTTTCCAAAATACATTTCTGGATCTTGAACCTGTTCAAACTCCCGTTCTTTATTCTGTAACTTGAAGTTATATGCCCTCAGCGTTCCAATTACTCCTTCAAGAGTGAGAGTCTCGAACTTCTCTTCATCATGCTTTATTAAAGCAGTGTACATCTTCCAATTCGCCGGTAAAGCATCTTCTTGATAATCGACATTGTGATTGTCAAGCTCAGTTAACAGATGATAGAATCTAGTGATTGTCTCATCTAACGTCTCATTCTTCAGCGCTTTGAAAATAACAAATTGTTGTTTCAGCATCTCAGTTCTACCCTTGCGAACCCTTGGAATTCCCTCACACCTCTTCTCTAGGGCATCCTATAGCTCTTTAGAAGTCCTATGATTCCTTAAAGTGTGTAAGATTTCTTGAGGTAACGCCATCCGTATAATTGAAAAAGCTTGGTTCTCGGCCTCATAAAGTTTTTTGTCATCATCTTTCATGTCGTGATAAGTTAAGACTCTTTATCGGCCCTCTAACTCTTGCATAGGAAAAATATATCCCTCATCGATGCAAATCCACATACGCATGTCGTTGAGTCGAGCAAAATCAGCGAACCTATCCTTCCACCAATAGTAATCCTCCAGTTTCATTAGCTTTGGCGGAGAATTTGCTTTGCCGACCTCGTGGTCCATTTCTATGAATTTTTGCAAACTTGACATTCTTTCTAAACCTTTTGTTTTCGAACTTAAACAATTTAATTTAAAAATTAATTTAAAATGAACCCTTCGAACTTAGGTAAGTTCGAATTAATTTAATTTTAAATTCGTTTGAAAGTTAAATTCAAATTTCTTTAAGTTCGAACTCAACAAGTTCGCATGATTGCAAGTTCGAGAAAACCCTAGAAATTTCTGACAAGTTCGAACCTCTGGCAAGTTCAAAGAAACCCTAAATTATTGGCAAGTTCGAATCTGACAAGTTCGAAGCTCAGCTAAATTCGAATGAAGCCCTAAATTAAGTTCGTGAGGAGCGTATTATGACAAGTTTGAATGAACCCTAATACTCCATTAAGTTCGAGCGCCGCAAGTTCGAGAAATGGTGAAAAATTTGATTTTTCATGATTTCAGATTAAATTAGTGTTTTTATGACTAAAAACATTAATTTCGACTAAAAAACTTGAACTAATGAGAATTTTTCCAGTTACCTTGCTTGTAGAACTCAGAAAAACTAAGAAAATGTGATTTTTCCGGTAAGAACGTCAAGAAACCAAGACTGTTGTATGAACACGAATAACACGATGAACACTCTTTACGGCTCTGATACCACTTATAAGGTCACCAACCTAAGGATCTTATCTTGACGCGACAACGTCCATCGAGTGCGGAATCATCGTTAGGGGTTTAACGGATCGATCACACACATGGAAGCCGGAGGATAACACAATGATAGACGTCACGATGAACGACCCGACACGTGTATCTCTCCGAAACGACTCTCTGAAATCTTCACAAGTTTGTAGTGCACTCTATGAGCTCTGGATGCTAATCTCTGCGAAAGTCACTAATGAAAATGAATTAACTCTTAATTATAGAGCTTAGATTCAAACTTAGCTCAGACAAGTTCGTATAGGCCCAAGCTCACGAACTTTCCCACTACATGTTCGAACTTAGCTCCTACTAAGTTCAAACCCTAACCTTTGAACTTATTCTTGAACTTGTCTTTGAACTTGTTCTTGAACTTATGTTTGAACTTAACTTTGAACTTATGTTTGAACTTATCTTTGAACTTATGTATGAACTTAAGTAAACATCAATCACAAACAAGATCAAACATATATAACCAAGATCAAACATATATATTAACTTGTAATTACAAAGCCTGAACTATTACAAAACACTACCTACACGATAGAGTGCTATCGTCACACAGGATGCACTAACAGTTAATTGCTAAATAATGAAATTAAGTAAAGAATGTGTTATATAATTATATTACTTATATGTAAATAAAAAGGCAAGAGTTAAGAAAAAGAATCAAACAAGAGTTTGTTGTTTAAAATGAGAATTTTGAAAAGTAATAACAAAATGCCTTAAAAGGAGAGTAAATATTCATTTTTACAAAACCAAATCTTCTGCTTCTTCTTTTCTCCTCCAACTCACGGTTGCTTCATCATTTTCTTCACCTCAACTCCTCTTCATCTTTGCAACAAAAAAATTCAAGACTTATGCTAAAATCGAGCATTACTCAAGCAATGAATCAAAGATCTACAAGTTTTGAGGTAATTTCATCACTTAAAATGTTAGTGTGTGTACTGTGTGTGAATTTGGAGTTACGGTTTTATAGCTCCAAACCGAAATGCGAAAAGCTTTGGCCTTCGGCCAAGGGTTGTGTTCATGTATAAGTGTTTTTATTAACCATTTGACACCCCAATCGTCCTTTAAAATCTTCTTAAAAGTTGCTGAAATGAGAAGGAAACAGGAAAACAAAAGTGCAGATTAAGTGTGTTGTGTTTAGGTGTGGTTTCATGGTGAAATTTCCGAAACCTTAAAGGTTTTGGTATGAGCTGAGACCCTTTCAGAAAACTACCGAAACCACCAGAAACCTTAAGGTTTCGGTAACCTCAATACCGAAACCTCTACATATACCGAAACCCACACACATATGTATATATATAGCTATCGAGACACATAAGAGTTTTATCGAGACAAAAGCTACCAAAACCCATTAGAAGCAACCGAGTCTTACCGAAACAATTTCTATTTCTCTTTCGAATCTCAGTTGTAGGTGGCTAATAGAATCGGTCACAGTAATATATATATATATATATATATACATATACATACATATATATATATATATATATATGTATGTATATATATGTATATGTATATATGTATGTATAAGTATGCATATATATGTGTGGGCAGAGGAAGTCATAGTCAACAGAACATATATATATATATATATATATATATATATATATATATATATATATATATATATATATATATATATATATATATATATATATATATATATATATATATATATATATAGCTCAAGTGTGTGTTTGCTTTTGAACCGATAGAATTATTATATATATTAATGTGTGTGTAGAGTGTATGAAAGAAGATAAGAGAACGTATGTGTGCAATTGTATATCTATATATATTCATGTGTGTGTAGTGTGTAGGAAAGAATATAAGAGAATGTGTGTGCATTTGAATTGTTAGAAACAATACAATATATATATATATATATATATATATATATATATATATATATATGTATGTATAATTGTGTATGTAAAAAGCAACAAACTTTAAATTGTTTCTTTTGCATTTTATATTTATATATCTCCTTTATTGATTGTATTCTAAAGTTACAAAAATATTTAGCAAGAAACTATGATTTAGAGTCCTTGAATTTTTAAGCTAGCTTAATTAATTTATTATGCACTTTGTATTTTTAATTACAGACACTCCGTGCGCGTCAGATTTTAATTAAAGCATATAAATTCGGTTATGAGTCAAAGCTAAGTGCCAGAGTTTATTTAAAGTGTCAAAAGCCTTCAGAAACAGAGCAAAGCTATTTTGAGCTAAAAGATATATTTAAAGCCTAGATAAGCCCGGGCAAGCATTTCAGAGTATTATAAAGCTATAAATATAGGTGCAAGCATAACAGTACTGTGAGTAACAGTTGGTCATGCTTACACGTATTTTATGTAATTGAGACATTTGTTGCTTCTATATGCCTTCTTTGACCTTCAATAGAACTTATGTGTGTGAAGGCAAACACTGAGGTACAGGCGGTGCCCTGCTTAGCCCGATTTCACAATTGTTCTATTAATGTGCATAATTTATTGCTATCTGCTTATTATTCTGCATATTATACAGAAAGCTTTTTTTGAGCGTTTCATTGTGCATTTCATGAGCATTTTATATTACTGCAAGCAATTCTGATGCTCACCACTATCCAGAAGCATTATGCGGGTAGCTAGCCCCGCATCACAGATTGATCATCTGTCAGCAGTAACCCTAGTGGTGGCATCTCCTTTTCAGCATATAATGTCTCTATTGTGCAAGCATTCATTCGGGGTATAAGCTTTACAAGCAAGCATGATATTTGAGCAGCCTTTACAGGCACAATCTTTTTGCAACATATCTTACATGCATCATGAATTTCTGTTAACTCACTAAGCAATTAGCTTATTGTTGCTACTCACAATTTTACAGGCAAAGGTAAAGAGCAAGCTGGACCATCTGCTTAGATATACTATTTAATCAACCCAGAGGACTTAGCTCACTATTCAGCTTGTGGTATAATATTGAGTTGCTTTGGGATCTGGGTAGCTGCTTTTATTATTATTGTGATGTAATAGCAACTTAGTACCGTAACCTTGTAGCACGTGTAGTGCATGATTCTTTGTAATACTTTATTTAGATTTATTCAAGCTTTAGACTTATTATTATGTTTATGGAAATTGTTATTTATTCATGGGATTAAGAAAGCGTCTTTAAAAGCAAGCACGTGACACCATAAGCTGAGCCTCCTATGTCCCGGGATCGTTACCCCAGAATACAAGAGGGTGGAATGATACATCTGGGGACTCTCCCCTCAGATCCAAGAGAATGTAACCTAATCCAACCTAGTGACAATCCAAAATACCATCCGAATGGCACACAATTTGATGGAGCAGGTAGTACGCCAAGGGGCGGCGGCTGCTAAAAGTTCAGACAACAAGCAAAAATGAGAAGACCGCTCAGGAAAGTGTTCGGGGAACCAACAAAAGAAACAAGAGACGATCAAGGACTACGTAGCTGGGTATGAGTCAAAGAAAAGCTACGCTGGCAATAAACCGTATTGCAGTAAGTGCAATTACCATCACAACGGCCAGTGTACCAATCCCTGTGGCAAGTGCAAGAGGCAAGGTTCCAACTCTGGAACCAGCAATGAACCTTAGAAAGGGTGCTTTGAATGCGGGAATGCGGGGCACTACAGAAAAGACTGTCCGAAATTGAAGAATGCCGGGGGAGGTCAGGGAAGAGCGTTTGTTTTGGGGAGTGGAGAAGCAAGACAGAATCCAGACGTGGTCATGGGTACGTTCCTTCTCAACAACGGTGATGCATTTATACTATTTGATACCGGTGTTGATAGAAGCTTTATATCCACTAAGTTTAGTAAGCAGATAAATGTCACTATTGCCCCATTCAGTGCCACGTATGCTGTAGAGGTTGCTGACGGTAAGACAGTGAAAACAAATTATACAATTCAAGGATGCTCCTTAGAATTAGTAGGTCAACTATTTGAAAATCAAACTGGGGAGTTTTGGCGTGGTTATAGGCATGGATTGGTTATCGGGAAACCGTGCGGAAATCGTGTGCGACAAGAAGATGGTGCGCATACCATTGGCCAATAAGAAGATCCTAACTGTCGAAGGTGAATGAAGAAACACCATAGTAAGCATCATCTCCAGCCTTAGGACCCAGAAGTGTCTACGAAAGGTATGTCAAGCGATTCTAGTCCATATGACGGAGAAGGAATAAAAGGGGAAGCTGCTCGAAGATATTCCTATTGTCCGTAATTACCCCCAACGTCTTTCCAGAAGACCTGCCTAGACTCCCACCATCAAGACAAGCCCAATTCCAAATAGAGTTAATGTCAGGTGATGCACCTGTGGCACGAGCTCCATACTGTTTAGCCCCATCAGAAATGCAGGATTTATCCAATCAGCTGCAGGAGCTTTTGGATAAAAGGTTTATCAGACCAAGTTTCTCAACCTGGGGCGCTCCAGTTTTTTTCATAAAGAAGAAGGACGGAACCTTCATGATGTGTATCGACTACCGAGAACTAAATAAGCTGACCATGAAGAACCTGTACCCTCTCCTGAAGATCGATGACCTATTTGACCAACTCCAAGGGTCGAGCTTCTATTCAAAGATCGACCTGAGGATTGGTTATCACCAGGTCAGAGTCCGCGAAGAGGATATTCCAAAGACAACTTTCAGAACCCGGTATGGTGACTATGAATTCCAAGTGATGCCATTTGGACTGACTAATGCACCAGCCGTATTCATGGACCTTATGAATCCTATGTGCAAACCGTACTTGGACAAAAAAATTTTGTGATTGTCTTCATAAACAACATCTTAATCTATTCACGAAATAAGGAGGAGCATGAGCAGCATTTGAAGCTAATTTTGGAGTTAATGGAGAAAGAACAACTATATGCCAAACTTTCAAAGTGCGAATTTTGGCTAAGAGAATTAAAATTCCTCGGTCAAGTGATCAACAGTAAAGGAATTCAAGTTGACCCTACGAAAATCAAAGCTATCAAGAATTGGGAAACTCCTAGAACCCCCACGGAGATACGACTGTTCCGATATCTTGTCGGGTATTATAGGCGATTTATCGAAAACTTAAGGTTCACGAGATGAATTACACAACGCATGACTTAGAGCTCGGAGTAATAGTTTTTGCTCTCAAAATTTGGAGACATTACTTGTACGGTACGAGTTGTACAGTATTCACGGTTCATAAGAGCCTCCAAAATATCTTGAACCAGAAAGAGTTGAATATGAGGCAGCACCGTTGGATGGAGCTATTAAGTGATTACGACTGTGAGATTTGTTATCACCTAGGGAAAGCTAATGTGGTTGCTGACGTTCTGAGCCGAGAGGCACGAGCTAAGCCGTTAAGAGTACAAGCCCTAGTCATGACCATTTAGCCAAACCTTCCTTTCTTAATTCATGATGCGCAAATGGAAGCTGTTATGGAGGAAAATGTGAAGAATGAAGTCTTGAGAGGAATGGATACATAGCCTGAGATAAGGGCTAATGGGAATCGATACTTCATGAATAGAATCTGGTTACCCAGCTTTGGTGTAGTAAGAAAGCTGGTCATGGATGAAGGACACAAGTCGAGGTATGCCGTTCACCCTGGATCTGATAAAATGTATCATGACCTCAAGGAGTTGTACTGGTGGCCTAACATGAAGGCTGAGATTGCCACATATGTTAACAAGTGGTTAACATGCTCCAAGGTTAAGGCAGAACATCAGAAACCATATAGTTTATTGCAGCAACCAGAGAGTCCCCAATGGAAGTGGGAAACGGATAACAATGGACTTCATAACGAAACTCCCGAAGACATCCAGTGGGTACGACACATTTTGGGTGATAGTCGAGCGCATTACAAAGTCCGCGCATTTCCTATTGATTAAGGAGACCGACAAGATGAATAGTTTGGCTCAGATCTACTTCAAGAAAGTCATCTCAAGACACGGAGTGGCTGTGTTAATAATTTCGGATAGAGATAACCGATTTACATCCAGATTTTGGCAATCGTTATGAGAGCTTTGGGTACAAACCTGGACATGAGTACTACATATCACCCTCAGACCAATGGTCAGAGTGAAAGAACGATCCAAACCCTAGAGGATATGTTAAGAGCTGACGAGCCGTTGTTGTGGCCCGTAGAAATAACCTTAAATCTAACTATTTAGCTCAGAAAAGTAAGGGTTGAATCCGCAGGTAGTGCGTATGTAATTAGGATTAATTAACTAGTTTCCTTTGTTTATTAAAAGCGCTTAAATTGTAAAATGATTGAACTTTTTGGAATAATGATTACGTTTAATTATAACTAAAATAATCGCAAACAACTAACAGATCGGTTAACAAATCAAATAAAGATAACCATTTACAGAATCACTACGACACAAGTTATTACTCACTCGAATTTAATGCAACAATCACATAGACATAATTAATTGCACGGTTAAATTAATCATAGTCGTTTTTATTAATAACTCTCGGCATAGCGCATGAACGTTTATTAATTTTCTTAATCCCTACGCTAATGGACTCGACACAAATAATAACACTACGATGAACTATCTTGTTTTTACCAATCAAAACATATAATCATAATCATAACCGAATGCTTATCATTTGAATACACATAAAATACTCAAGCAATCCGAGATACATCAAAACATAAATAGAAATTCGATAAAGTAAAACTTAGTCGTAGATCCTCCGCAAACGGCTATGGAGTTTAGACGCTCATTGTGTGTTCGTCATCGGGAATGATCGTAGGCATCGTCATAAACTTCAAACACCGTCTTCGTACCTGAGTCGTGATTCCAATCCAGCAAGGCTTCGCCACTTCTTTCAACACTTACGGGATCTCAAAAACGAGATCCAGCGGCCTCTATTTATAGAGGAAGTGAGATTAGGGTTTCTGGGATGAGAATTGTGTCTAGATTCATTTTGCGCCGCACCAGCATAGGTCTGGGCGTAGGCCTGCGCCCCCCTGCGCCTGGGGTATGGCATGGGCAACGCTGGGCTGCGCTGGAAGGTGTCTCTAACTCTGAATATCTCAATTTTGTAGCGTAGGGCGGCACATGCCTGAAACATAATCTGACTCGGTTCACGCTGATTTTTCTCGAGTTGCTTCCAATTGACTTCTTGACTCTGAAACATAATTTTGGTGTAATAATAACAAAGTTACGAAGCATCGGTGCTTAAAACGATAAAAAACACTTAAAATAATAGTCTTATCAAACCTCCCCAAGTTAACTATTGGTCGTCCCCGAACAAGCCTTTGGAATTAGAACTATCTATGTACCGGGCATGTATTAGCGTTGTGTCTAGAATTTCAAAGTTAAGCTAGCCTTCGCAGTAATGCGTTAAAATGTTTATTATGTAAACCAAAGACATTTTCAGTTATAATATATTTTCCGTAGAATTTTCATAATGTATCTCACTCTTGAAAATTACCCTTTTAGCTCAAGGTTACGAAACTTAAAACACGTGGGTCTTTTGACCATCTTTTCCCTCTATGCATGTTTACGACAAAATTTTTCTTTTTAAAGCCGTTCTTATATCTTATAATTTTCTTACTCAAATTATCCAATTGGTCCATGTAGCGAGATTTAGGTGAATCACTCCCAAACTAGATGGTTTTAGGGGATTAGTATGAGTGGTACCCCAAGGCCTTAATTTCCCGAACCATCTAAACTATAATTGAACCGCTTTTGAGGATAAAAACGTGATTAAGCTCTCCCCCTTATTGCCTGAGTTTTCCAAAATCTTTTGACACATTACTTATATTTATGCCCTAATATACTTTAACCTACTTAACTTTGTTTTACATAACAAAAATGTTAACTATTATTACGACTCTTTTCTTAATTGTAGAATATCCAATCAACACTAGTTAATTCCCTTGTACATGTATTTTCTATTTATCATCATGTCGGCCAAGGCCTGATCGGCAAACAAGACTCAAACTGGGGAAGATACGACAGACTATATAAACATTACCAAACTAAATAAGGACTTGGCTAATAATAAACATTACTGATAGAAATACAATGCACACAAAACTAAAATAATTAAATAAAAGTGCAGAAAATAAAACAAAGAACAAGGAAGGATGGTACCCGATAATCAGAATGCAGGAGGAGGAGGACCGAAGACGCTGCTGAAGAAGTCTCCACAAGGACCATGATCTACGGGATCTTGTGGTGGAGGCGGAAATAGGTGGATAGGGATCTGGTTTGGCAAATCCTGCCTGCCATGCGCAGGGTAGCGTTGATAAGTATCTATGGCATGGCCATAGGACTGGTAGTTGGGCACGGTATAATAAGAGTATTACTGATATGGCATACTGGCTACAGAGTCCTCGTGATGTCGGACTCCCTCCTAGTATGCCTAGTTCTGGTGCTTGTAGTAGGCATTTTGATATGCCAGTGCCCTCTGTCCATCCTGGATCCTATCTATCTACCCACTCGTGTAAATAATCGACCCTATAGTAAATATAGCTCATCCTCCGATTCATCTCGTCTAGCCCCTGGGTCACGTCCTCTCGGAACTCACCTTGAGCCACCACTAAATCATCTAACAGCCTCATGACGCAGTTAAAGTCAACATCGTCATTGCCTCAAATATGCCAGGTAGACGCCCCTCTGTTCGGATCTTCGTGTCGAACCTCCGCTTCATTAGCGACCTTCTGCTCTCTCTCTCTCTCTCTATCTCTCCTCTCATCCTCTGTGTAGCTCTCAATATACGACTGATTTGTCTATTTGTCGTATATCTCAAAACCCTCATCGACTTCCCTAAAATCAAGGTAGGGAACATGGCGGCCGTAATGTACGTTGCCAAAACTGCAGATGTAAGGGACTCGGGTGAAAGCGCACCCATCCTCTCGAGGAATTTAGAGATCAACCATCCATGGGGGATGATCCTCCGCTCTCGGGTATCGTACATTGCCTAAATATCGTTCATGACTGTCCATGTGAAGGACAGTCTGGGCTTCGCCTTCAAAAGATGTAAGATCACCTACCTACGGATCCAATCTTGACACGATGCCGTCCAACGAGTGCGGAATCCTCGTTAGCGGTTTGACGGACCGATCACACACACGAAACACGGAGACACACACAATGGTAAACGTAAACCCGAACAAGTTCGTAATCGCCTGGACGTTAATTTCTGCAAAGATTGTTAATCAAAACTGATTAACTCTTAATTATAGGCCTCAAATTCAAACTTGCCCTAGACAAGTTCGAGAAGGCCCAAGCCCATGAACTTGTCCACATAAGTTCGAATCTAGGCCTTTGAACTTATTCTAGAACTTGTCTTTGAACTTGTTCTAGAACTTATGTTTGAACTTACCTTTGAACTTATGTTTTGAACTTATCTTTGAAATTAAGTAAAACATCAATTACAACCAAGTTTAAACATATATACAAACAATATCAAAACATATGCCAAACATGTATTAATATGCAATTACGAATAATTGAACTATTGCAAAATATCATCTATTCTTAGACTGCTATCGTCACACAGGCTGCACTAACAGACTCCCCTTGACGATAGCTTCTAACAATATATATTTTGTCTAAGTACTTGGTCTATACAAACTACTACCAGCATATAAACCCTGCTCTATAGAAACCCTTAACACTTTCTGGAACTTCGTGCCTTCAGATCTCCAGCCTTCGTGAAAGAAAATCGACTGATCATGAAGCTTTTTCAGGTCATCCTTGGATAGGTTAATTAGATGCACTGGATCGTATACTTTCAAAATTGTCTTCTCTTCTAGATCCTCCATCACTGCTTCAGCCGTTTCATTGTCTACATACCACCTCTTCATGTTTGCAAGTACATCCGGTGGCATAGACTTCAATGGAACTTTCTTCAAACACCGGACTGGCTTGTAAACCATCCTAGCCCAAGGTTTACCCGTATGGGGATCTATTCTCGTCCCATCCTCTACTCTCTTACCTGACCTAGGCTTTAGGCTTACAAACTTTACAGATCTGCCCTCCCTTCTGATAATTTTTGCAATTACTTCAGCATAGGGGTCATCTCCCAAGTTATTAAGCTCCTTCCAGGCCAATTCCTTCACCTCACATTTGGGCAATGTATTAAAAACCTTTAAGGTTCTCCTCAAATACTGAAGCCCGTCTCTTCTTTTAAGCACGAAAAGCTGCACTTCCCTATCAAAGAACCTGCTCAGAATCCCGTCTGAAAGCTTTCCTAGACTTGGCAGTCTCATCCTCTTCTTTACCGCCAAGTCAGTCTTCTTCTCCTCCTTCTTAAACCATAGCCTCATCATTTCTTCTTTCATTTGTTCCCTTTCAGTTATATCAGATTCTGATTCATCCATGGATGCCAAGTTAAGCTCATCTAGATCTATCACATTCTGATCAATAGTTACATATTGTTCAGTGATAGGCTGCTTCGGGATCAATACTTCATCAACATCATCATCCTCATCTTCAATAACTTCATCATCTGATTTCCAGTCCACAACTTCCTCTGGAATGAATTCCTCTTCCTCAAGATCTTCTTGGTCAAAACCTAACTCGTCTTCATCATCAAGATCCATTAATGCTTCAATCATCTGATGCTCAACATTCTTTGAAGCTTCACCTGCTTCTCCCATACTAGACTGACTAGGCTCCCCCTGAAAGATTGCTTGCTGAGCAGTCTTTTAGGAAAGATCTGCTAGCTCACCTTCTCTTTGTGCATCTGGATCATTGCCTTCGTCATCGTCTCTCATAGCATTTCTCGATTGATCATCCCTGCAGCTACTCTCCCCCTGAGCTCATAGATCATTCAAAATCTTCTCAATGAGAGTCTGCATCGTCTTGATTTGTCCCTGTTGATCGGCCACAGTTGTCCTTAACTCGGCATTCTCTTGATCTAATCGAGCATTATGCTGCTATAGCTCTTTCACAGCTATTGATAGTTGGTAAATTTGGACTGTTTGGAAGTCCACTTTTCCTTTCAACTCATTGAACTGCTGATTTTCTGTGAACGAAGTCGAAGTCGATGGAATGAAGGCAGATGTAGTTGGAGCTGTGGTTGATGTTGATGGAGTAGCCGGTAACACCGATGGAGAAGCTGAAGTGGATGGAGCTCCATGCATAAACCTATGCCTAGGAACGAGAGGAACTTCCTCTTCTTATTCAAATTCAGATTCTTCTGTCTCTTCATCAATTAGAGCCAGTCTTTTCGATCTCCTTCTCCTAACAACTAATCTCGATCCATATCTTCAAATTGTTACCTCCGGATCCTCAGCCTCAGAACTAGATTCAGACTCAGACTCCGAGGCGGTCTCTACGTGACCTTCTACCTCAGTCTGTTCCCTTATGCCTTTGTCTTCAGCCTGGACCTCTGTGTCCATAAATTCATCATTGTAGGGTTGATATTCATCAGTCTCCTTAAAAATATCATGGAAATCAGCTGGAGGCTCTAGCACATCTTGAACCAGTTGTTCAGCAATGTTTTGCTCCGCTGCTGTTCTCTGAGCACATATTTCTTCAAGAGTTTGCGCCCTCTGATCATATTGAGGAGCCGAACCCGATGGCCTAGCAATTTCAGTAGCTGGCTATGAGCGAGAAGTGGACCTAGCAACCGGAGCTCTTCTTGCCGGTGCTCCCTTCCTTTGTAGCTGTTGTGGCTATTACTGTTGCTGTTGCTGCTGCTGTGGGGCTTCACCTATCCAATCATCACCCTCCGAGGCTACAAAATCAGGATCTATAATTGCCCCAAACAATGGTGCCACTTGGGGCCTGACCTGCTCAGCCCTTCTAGCGTTATGGGTCTGGCAGTCAGCAAAAATTCTCTTATCAATCAAGGCCACGCCACTTTGATCAGAAAGTGGCGGAAAATTTGGCAAGAAATGACGTATGATCATCATGGCAAAGCGGGGATACATCAAAAATCTTTCCCTGATTGAAGCTGGGATCTGGTGCACGAACTCCCTGAAAAACATCTCGGAAAAACTAAATTTCTTATTGTATACCAAAGCACTCAACGCTGGTTGCAATATGGACACCATGGTGTCAAATCCCGCCTTCTTTGGTGCAAAACACACCATTATCACATGGACAAGATAACACCATTGGCCAATCAATCCCCTCTTAATGTATGACGCCTTAGTTATATCTTGGGCATAACCCATCCTCAAAAATGCTGCTTGCCTAATAGGTAATGGAAAATCTATAGGGCCTGCCTCTTGTTCCTCAGAGCCCAGCTGTAGGATCTGCCTTAACATGTCATCCGAAAATGCTATTGGCTGTCCACATGCTCTTGTTCTTAGTACTGTAGGCGTAACCGAGCAATCTACTTGCAGATGCTCCCAAAACTGTCGCACATACGTTAGGGTAATTTGTAGGTTGTGGGTGAGTGCATAGGATACGCGAGATTGAGTCTGGAATTCAGTCATCTGATGGTACGGTTGTGCTTCTGGCAACTGTAGATCAACTGCCATGACCATATTTGGTTATTATAAAAAGCACGTTCACCCATATCTGCACACAAAAGCAACAAACAAAATTAGTAATTAAAAATAAAATAATACTTGTTTATTTCAAATTTGCATAACTTCGAACTTGCATAAGTTTGAAGTCCAACACATTCGAACTTAGACAAGTTCAAAATCAGTTAAAAACCATTCGAACTTAAATAAATTCGAAATATATGTTCGAACTTGACTGACTTCGAAATTATAGATATTTCAACAGGTTCGAACTTTCTGACAAGTTCGAACCTGAAGAACAGGTTCGAAGTCGGTCACTTTCAAATTAAAATCCGAGATTTTAACCCCATTTGACTTAAGCGATAGTATGATCAAGTCCTATTGGGTTCTAATCGAGGTTATTTATCATTTATTTGAACTTTTATCCGTTAAAACTCATGATTTCAAACCACCTAGTTTCAACTCTTATAAACATCAAATAAACTCGATTTTTGCCACAATAATGTCCTGAACTACACATACTTAGTATTATGATGAGTACTATACCTAAGTATTCATGTATGTTCGAGAAATAAACTGAAAAATTCGAAGAATAGAACGAAATTCGAGATTCGGGAAGTTCGAGAATATGTTCGAGATTGCCGGAGGATAAGTTCGAGAAAAGAAATTCGAGGGTAGGTGCCTATGAAGTACTATTGACCTATTTATACCAGCTACCTTCGAACTTAGCATAAGTTTGAACTTCCTGGCAAATTCGAAGTTAAGTTCGAATTTGTCTGAATTTCGAACTTAAGAGAAAATTTTGAAAATACTTGAATAAAATTCAACTTTTTCGTGTAACGGAATTTTACAAACCTTGCAAAATCATTTACACTAAGCAATAGATTTTCACGCAATATTTGTTTATTCAACCAAAAATGCATCCTAGTAACTTTGACCTTTTTCCTACTTAGAATAAAATAAAATAAAATAAAATGAACTAAATAAAATAAAATAAGAATAAAACTTAAACTACTCAAACATACTTTTAAAAAATTTACAACCTATACTAACTGAATATTTTTGCGAAAAAGTCAAAGAAGGTTCAATCAGATAGCGATGTCAAACGCAGTTTTAGTATTACACTTTCACACTTATGAATTTTTTATTCCTTTGATTGTTTGTCGTGATATACATTCCAAGTCGATTGGCGGTATGATTTTCCCTTTAAAAAATTTAGCACTTTGGAATTTCCCTTGGCCTTTTTATTTATCAAGAAACTACCTTACATGTCCCATACTTAGATATACTTCTATGAATAAGGCAGAAACACAATGATTATAACTTTTCGGTATTGCAAATTTTCTTTAAAAGGCAAACGTCGGACACTGTTCTGTATATACATACAACAGAGTGTCTTAGTTTGTCTTAGAGTTCCTTTTAAGTTAACAAGACAACAGTGACAGGTCTGTACTTACGTATAACAAAGCGACTTATCTTTCTAACTTGAGTCAGAACAGAGGTAACAGGTCTGTACTAACGTAGAACAAAGTGACTTGTTTTGACTCCCTCTTCTTTATCAAAAATTTTTCTTTTCTTTTCTTTTAAGATGTATTTTGATGGTGCTATACATCCCCCAGAAAATTTGCATACCTCATTTAGAATCATTGTCTGTATGTCTCTAACATAGGAATTAAGACCATTTGGTAATACATCTAAGTTAGTTACACATATGACTTTTTCTTGAATATTTTATTAGCTTTTGAGATTTCCTTTGTGTATGATGCCTACCAACACATCAAACAGGAAATTGTATATCGCTTAGAATTTAAGGTGCATTATGTGTGAAAGCTTAACACTTAGAGATTGTTTCGACTGTCCTAATTTTCATCACTTTGAACCTATGTCTCTAAGACTTAACTCATTTTTCAATTCTCTCTTTTGTATTGAAATTTTTATGGATTTCTCTCTTTTTTTGTTTTTCGTTTTTTTTAAGATAAGCTAATAAACTAACCTACTAACTTTTTATAAAAGAAATTAAAATTTACTAAACTACTGACTTACTATAAAAAGAAAGAAAATATACTAAGGTCAAGTTACTCTGGATTACGCATACCATTAGTTGAACTAACAACTCAAAGCGTGACTTATCAAAAGCTTTAGTGAATAAATCTGCATTATTATCTTCCATTGCCACTTTTACCAGTTTAATTAAGTTCTTTTCAGCACAATCACGTATGAAATGATGTCTTATGTCTATGTGCTTTGTTTTACTGTGTTTAACTGGATTATTAGTTATAGCAATTGTAGACTGATTATCTAACCTAATGGGAGTATGAGTGTAAGTCAAACCGTAATCCCGCAATTGTTTTTGTATCCACAAAACCTGTGAACAGCAACTACCAGCAGCTACGTATTCAGCCTCGCTCGTTGACACGCCTACCGAAGTCTGTTTCTTGCATTGCTAGGATACGAGCCTCCCTCCAAGGAACTGACAACCTCCAATTGTTGACTTCCGGTTCAGCTGCAACCTCCATAATCTGAATCCGTGTATGCTTCCAATTCCAGATCACCATCAGCATGATACCAAAGTCCCAGCTTCGGTGTCGACTTGAGATGTCTCAGAATTCGCTTCACGGCTTTCACATGCATTTATTTCGGATTAGCTTGGAACCTAGCACAAATACACGCAGCAAACATAATGTCAGGTCTAGAAGCAGTTAAATACATGAGTGACCTGATCATGGCGTGATATAGAGTCGGATCCATATCAGTATCACTTTCGGTGCCCGGTCCGAGATTATGATTCACTTGAATCAGAGTACTAAAATGAGCAGTCAGCTTTGTTCCTTCCATCCCGAAGCGCTCCAGAATTTCATAGACATACTTCGTCTGATGGATAATCATGCCCTCCTTCCTCTGGTCAACTTGCAAACCCAGAAAGAAGTTCAGCTCTCCCATATCACTCATCTCAAACTTTGACTTCATAACATTCTCAAAGTCTTTGAACATCTGTTCGTTTGATGACCTGAAAATGATGTCATCCACGTACACTTGTACCAAGATAAAATCTTATCCTTTTCTCTTCACGAACAATGTACTATCAATTCTCCATCTTTCAAACCCATTATCCAAAAGAGGAGTTGATAGCATCTCATACCATGCCCTGGATTCCTGATCTAATCCATACAGAGCCTTATCGAGTCTATACACTCTGTCGGGATACTTTGGATCAGTATACCCAGGCGGTTGTTCGACGTACACCAGTTCCTTCACCTTGCCGTACAGGAATGCACTCTTTACATCCAGATGATAGACATTAAACCCTTTGAAGGACGCGAAGGCCAGAAACAGACGAATTGCCTCGAGCCTTGCCACTGGTGCAAACACCTCGTTGTAAGCAATTCCGTCTTCTTGGTTGAATCCCTTTACTACAGGTCTTGCCTTGCTGCGGGTAACAATACCCCGATCAAATCTCTTGCACTTAAAAAACCCATTTGGTTTCTATTTCCACTTCTCCTCGAGGTAGCGGCACTAACTCCCACACTTCAAGTTTTCTGAATTGTGACAGTTCTTCTTGCATGGCTTCAACCCAACAGTTGTTTTTCAGTGCCATTTGCACATTTTTCAGCTCTACTTGCGAGATGAAACAAGAATATAAACATGTGTGATACGCCTTGGAGTCATTAATCATCGACAACAATACTGTGTTGATATTCACACTACTCCTAGTTCTCACACCAATATTCGGGTTTCCTATGATGCTCTCAATCGGATGATCCTTGTTTATCCTTGATGTCTCAATCTCATCAACCCTAAGATTATCTCCTAAGTTTGATCCTATTTCACCTAACGGGGGTACGACTTCAGATGAGACATTCTGTTCCTCATGATCAATGTTTTCAGAATTAAAAGTACTAGCCTGATTCTCGTTTGTAGGTAACTCAGGTTTATTCTCTGTTGGAGACCCATCTTCTGTTGTAGTAGGCTTAGAAGTTGATGGAATGCTTGTCTTTGGAAAACCTTCATTGTCATCATTCAAGTTTAATGACGAGAAGTCATCCTCCATTGTACCTGCATTTCCAACAACTGGTATGTTAAATGATTCAAACAATAAGTCATAATCAAATAACCACTCAGGACCTGTTTGGGGTTCATGTGAATAACTTGTAACATCAATGTTAAACACAATTTCTACCGTACCATTTGTTTTGTTAAAAACCTTTTTTTGGTGAGTTAGGCACATAACCTAGGTAATATCCTTCGTCACCAAACTTAGGTTGATGTTTTGTTTTTAATAAAGTACACGGTACTCCAAACGGTTCAAAGCCAGTTAAATTTGGTGGTCCTTTATTCAGAACTTCATAACAGGTTTTGTTCAGTGACTTGACAGTAAGGACCCGATTTAAAACATGACATGCGGTATTCATTGCCTCCCCCCAAAACATGGTAGGAAGCTTTGAATCCGAGAGGATGGTCTCTGCTGCCTCAATCAAAGTCCTGTTCTTTCGTTCTGCCACCCCATTTTGTTGTGGCTCATATGGTGCACTAAATTGATGCACTATGCCTTTGGATAGGCAATATACACCAATTACTGTGTTTTTAAGTTCTGTTCCATTATCACTCATGATACGTTTTACCCTCGTGCCATAGGAGTTTTTGACTAGGTTCTAAGAACCCAATCAACTTTCCAGATGTTTCGTCCTTCGTACCTAAAAAGAGAACCCATGAAAAACGTGAGTAATCATCAGTGATAACTAAACAATACCAACTACCACCTATACTCCTTTCTTTGGTAGGTCCGAATAGATCCATATGCAACAAATCGAAAGTGGAAGCTATTGAATTCTGAGTCTTTGACTTGTGTGACTTCTTGTGTTGTTTGCCTTTCTTGCACGGTACACACTTGTCATCGAACTGAAAGCTCTTCAATGGGACACCTTGCACCAGACAATGTTTAGTGATGTAGTTCATTTTCCGTAGGTGCAAGTGTGCCATGCGTCTGTGCCATAAAAAGTATTCTGATTCCGAAGCTTTGGATAGAAGACATATTGTTTCCATCGATGGATCCGATTTGTTCATGTCCATCATGTACAAATCATTCTTCCTTGGGGCTCTCATCATCATCCACTCTTCAGGTACTTTAAATCCCGGTTTCAGCACTAACGCCTCAGTATCAGTAAAAATTATTGTGTTCTTCTTATCACATATTTGAGATACACTAATGAGATTGTGATCAAGTTTATCAACATGGTAAACTTGATCAAGTGTAATAGTCCCATTAGTGACTACTTCAGTACCAGTGATATGTCCTCCTTTATTTGAACCCAAGCCATGACTGACTTGGTAATACCATTCTCATCCACATACGTGAACTCCTTCAAATACCCATCTCTCCTTTCAGGTGACTTGGGTGTTTGATTGAGAACCTGTTGTGGTGCAGAGTGATTTAAGTTCACTCTTGGCGTTTGGGTAGGCATTTGCTGTTGAGCCCTTGAATAATTTCGATTATACGACATTTCAGATTGATATCCCTGGGCTCTACTTGGTGTCTGATGTCTTTGAGGAGTGTGAAACCTAACTGGAGTGTAAGTCCTTCTAGGTGTTGTACTCCTATAAGTTCGTGGAGGTCCTGACCTTGATTGATTAGGGACTCTATTCGGCGAATTTGTCCTAACCACTTCATTTGGTCTAACCGACACAGATATTTGTCTAACAGCAGTCTTGGGTGTGACATTCACAATTTTCTCAGTGTTTTGAGAACCACTTGTGCTAGCTACACTAGGTGATGGTTTATGTTGATCAGGCTTTCTAACAATTGGTCTAGACTCTGGTTTCGAGGCTGTAGACTCTACTTTCTTATAAGGACAGCTAGACGCAACATGTCCCCTCTCATGACATCTAAAGCAAAACATCTTATCAATCGACTTCTTATGAGTGCCCTTTGATTTTGGTGTCTCACTAGTGTCCGTTTTTTTCTTTTCAACTACTGTGACTACTTCCTCCTTTTGATTATCAATTTCAGATTTAGTTTCTCCTAGTTTTTGATCACTAGAAGACTGCACAAATTTGACCTTCTTAATCCGAGAGTAATTAGTAGACACCTTAGTTGTTTTGTTCTTATCAGATTCAGTTTCAGTTGTTACCTCTGACTCGACTGGTTTATCAGTTTTATCCTGAGGTTGAGGCACATAATTGACGTTGAAAGGTGGAGGACTCTCTCGCTACCTAAACCTACTGGTTTCTTAGTCTGACATTGAGCATCTAAGATTTTCCCTAGATTTAGTGAAGAGAACCTGAACTTTTCCAACTTAGTATTTGCCTCTGCAACTTTAACCCTTGATTTAGCAAGCTCGACCTCCTTAATCGTAAGTTCTTTGTTTAAAGCCTCAACATGCACATACATAAGTTCTATCCTGACACATTGTTCACTTAATTTGTCTTTCAGAACTATAACGTCTTGAGCAACTACGTTTAGCTTATTCCTAAGATTTTCTTTAATGTCTAGGATACTAGCATTATCTGATTTTAGTGATTCTATCTGAGCAGTTAAGTTATTATGTGTTTCTAGAACTAAGTTCAATCTATCATTGGAAGTAGCACATAAAAAACATAAGTCACGAAATGTAGAAAAGTTCGGATTTACCTTTTTGTGATCCGATTCCACGTTAGCCATTTGTGCGGCAAACTCCAGAATGGTCTGATTGTCTAACTTCTCCACCAACATAGGACTTGTATCACTTTGTTCATCGTCCTCTGTTACTTCCTCTGCTCCGTCATCCCCAGTCTCAGTCACCTCAGCCATGAAGGCTCTAGCATTACACTCCGGTTGAGTAGACCAATCATAAGTTCCATCAAGCTGTCTGTCAGATGTCACATTAGTCAACAGACCAGCGATGTTTGCTTGATTACTCGAACTACCAGACTGATATCTTCCATGAGATGGATTCTGATAGTTTTTAACTTTGGGTCATTGACACTCTCGTGCAAAGTGTCCCAATCCTTCGCAGTTATAACACTTAAGCTTCCATTTGTCGAACCCAACTTTGTTGTTGCCTACGCTCAGATTTCTCCCTGTTCTTTTAATGAACCTCTTGACTCGCTGAGTCACCATGGCCAGTTGCCATTGAAGATCCATTTCCTCCAAGCCATCATGATCCACCTGATCGTAGTCTTCATCCCATAGCGCAAGATCGTTTATTTTCCCTTGAACACAATTGTCGTATGCGGCGACAAATGAAGCCAAAAGATTAAGATGATCTTCAGCTGATTTTGCGCTTATTGGCATCTTTGTGTATCCTTATGACGTAGATGCTGATTAAGTTGGCTTTTCTTCCGGTTTCGAAAACCTTAAGAATGCCCTACTGCTTGATTCTTCTACAGCTATTGGAATTGATTCTTCTCCTGAGAAGAAAGCTGTGGCACTCGACTTCACATCACCACCAGTCGATGGTTTTGTCTTCCCAAAATACATTTCAAGATCTTGAACCTGCTCAACCTCCCTTTCCTTTTTCTGTATTTTGAAATTATAAACCCTCAGAGTTCCAACTACTCCTTCAAGAGTGAGAGTCTCGAACTTCTCTTCATCATGCTTAATTAAAGCGGTGTACATTTCCCATCTCGCCGGTAAAGCATCTAGAAGTTTTTCAATTTTCTCAGTCTCTTGGTAAACAACATTGTGATTGTCAAGCTCTGTTAATAGATGAAAGTATCTCGTGATTGTCTCATCAAGTGTCTCGTTCTTTAGAGCTTTGAAAATTGCAAATTGTTGTTTCAGCATCTCCATCCCACTCTTGTGAACCCCTGGATTTCCCTAACACCTTTTCTCTAGAGCATCCCATAGCTCTTTAGCAGTCCTATGATTTCTCATGGTGTGTAGAATTTCTTGAGGTAAGCCATTCGGATAATCGAGAAAGCTCGGTTCTCGGCCTCATATAGTATCTTATTATCATCTTTCATATTCTGATATGATAAGACTCTTTGATAACCTTCAGATTCTTGCGTCGGTGGCACATATCCCCCATCGATACAAATCCACATTCGCATCTCATTGAAACGAGCAAAATCGGTGAACCTGTCCTTCCACCAATAATAGTCTTCCAACTTCATCAACTTCGGCAGAGAATTTGCATTGCCGACCTCATGATCCACTTCAATGAATTTTTGCAAACTTGACATCCTGTCTAAACATTTTGTTTCCGAACTTAATTAATTTAATTTAAAATTAACTTAATTAAAGTCCTTCGAACTTATGGAAGTTTGAATTACTTTAGTATTACATTCTTTTGAAATTAAATTTGAATTTAAGTGAGTTCGAATTCAACAAGTTCGACTGACAAGTTCGAAAGTCCTAACAAGTTCGAACTACTGACAAGTTCGAATTGAACTTAATTTTCTGTCAAGTTCGAAATCTGACAAATTCGATGCTAGCAAGTTCGAATTTCAGTCAAATTCGAAGGAAGCCCTAAATCAAGTTCGAGAGGAGCATATTTTTTGACAAATTCGAGATTTCTGACAAATTCGAATGAACCCTAATACCCCCTATGTTCGAGCGCCGCAAGTTCGTGAAACGGCCAAAAATTCAATTTTTTTCAAGTTTTCAGATGAAACCAATATTTTTAAAACCAAAAATAATGATTTCGACTGAAAAAGTGAGCCAATCAGAAATTTTCTCCGTTCTTTTGCTTGTATACTTGAAAAAAAATGTGATTTGTCCGTTCAAAAAGCCAAGAAACGAAGAATGTTTAAGATGAACGCGAAGAACACGATGAACACCCTTATGGCTCTGATAACACTTGTAAGGTCACCTACCTACGGATCCAATCTTGACGCGACGCCGTCCAACGAGTGCGGAATCCTTGTTAGCGGTTTAACGGACCGATCACACACACAAAACACGGAGACACACATGATGATAGACGTAAACTCGAATGTCCCGACACGTGATTCTCTTCAAGAACACACTCTGAAATCTCTGCAAGTTCGTAATCACCCGGACGTTAATTTCTGTAAAGATTGTTAATCAAAACTGAGTAACTCTTAATTATAGGCCTAAGATTCTAACTTGCCATGGACAAGTTCGAGAAGGCCCAAGCCCACGAACTTGTCCACCATAAGTTCGAATCTAGGCCTTTGAACTTATTCTAGAACTTGTCTTTGAACTTGTTCTAGAACTTATGTTTGAACTTATCTTTGAACTTATGTTTGAACTTAAGTAAAAAATCAATTACAACCAAGTTCAAACATATATACAATCAATATCAAAAACATGTATTAATATGCAATTACGAACAATTGAGCTATTACAAAATATCATCTATACTTTGACTGCTATCGTCACACAGGCTGCACTAACAAAAGGGCGTACAGAACAGTGATATCACTTTGCCTAACCTTAGACAAGTCACTATCACGTGGCAAGATGTTATTCAAATAATTTTGTGAAGCACCTTCCACCTCGGGGTCAATGCCCTTTAGCTATAAGAGGTGGAAGCCTCTGCTTCCAAAACAGAAGGGATAAAAACTTTACTCACTTGCTCCGTCCACTCTCCTGACCAAGTCATGTCGGTAAAGGCCAACTGGGCCTCGGATCTATACTCATACCCACGTTGGGTACACCCTTCGTTGTCTACCCCCGTATCTATTTGGCGAAGGATTCGTGCATCCATCGCCACGTCCATGTCGTGGACTGTGCCTATAAGTCTCAAATCATTATTTGAACTCCCCGTCTCCCTCCGTGGGTAGACATCCATTACACTACATCAGCCTGATGGATCAGTGGGACGCCCAAATCGAACACACTCTCCCAACCCAAAAAGTCAAATAGGTATGGAATCCCATAATACTCAAAGTCTTCCCTCCTAACTCTCTCTTAAACTAAAACGTTATTAGAATTTCTTATATGAAAATAGATGTGTCCTAACTTCTTTGGGTGTTGGGACAGTAAGAGATTAGGGGTCCAATCTATTGGTACGTTACGGGATGGGATCGTTAGCTTGTTCTTCGTAGCATCTACAATTTAATCAACCAATCAAATATGCATGAGATAAATCAAATAATGTAACTTATAATTACATTTTGTACAATTACGCTCAATTTAAAGATGCATATATATATATATATATATATATATATATATATATATATATATATATATATATATATATATATATATATATATATATATACCTTCTGCGGTCAATTTAACACATCTCATATATATAGTCTATAATTTGTAAGCACTAAACACATAACATGTATCAATAAAATTCATTTAGCGCATAAAATTTATTTTCTAGTTAATTACCCAACTTTATAATTCATACATTATATGCATATTTAGGTAACCAACTTTATAAATCCAAATTATCTTTTATATATTAATCATGGAAAATTAACTATAATAACAACAAACAATACATCTCATTTAACACACAGCTAGGTTATCATCGAAATCATGCAATTTCACATACTTTGACTTTAAAAAGTCAAAATCACCTTGAAAACTAATAAAAACACTAACCTTGAAGATTGGATGTTAAAAATGGTAAAAACATAGCTTTTTGGTTCACCCACAAATACCCACATGGAAGAGTTTTCTAGCCTATATCATTGTTGTGTATGATAATGTAGGTGTTTTGGAGGTTAGATTTGTAAATTTTAGCACAAAAATGGCACAAAGAGGGTATGGCCGCACTTGAACCGTAGGGGAATGAGCTCTAGTGTTTATGAAAAATGAAGAAGGAAGCTTAAATCTGCTACATGAGCTTGATGGGGCGTAGGCTAGGCGTAGCCCAGTGCCCCCCATTCGCCTAGTGTTCTGAAATTTTGCTTTTTTACTAGTTTTTGGTACGCGGGGCAGAATATCCTCTTATTTGTGATTAAATATGTGGTCTAAAAATTTTAAGGGAGCTAAATTAATTAATTAATTAATTTAAGAACACTACCCTCCATAATTTAGACCTTTGTGACGTCCTCATCACATTTGAGCACTATAATCAATTAATAATGATAAATAAATTTGTACCCATTCCTTGTTCAAAAATAAATTGGAATTAATCCAAATAAAATTGTATTCAATTTTTCTCATTAAAATAAAATAAAATTATCACACCACCAAAGGTGGGAGGGGTTCCCCTTGGTTCAGGTCTCGGGTTCGAGCCTCGCCAAGGGCGTTTCTCCTTAGGTGGAGATGTGGGGTTTGGTCCTCACCCTCAAGGTGTCTAACAATGATGCTAACCACTAACATTTGTTGTTAAAAAAAATTAATAATTAAAAATAAACAACCAAATAAATAAAGTACGATTACATGAGGAAATCACACCATCACAGAAACTAAAAAAACCAAATAAAACTTAATGTTTATCACGCAACAACCAAACCACATATTCAAATAATTACATAATTAAAACTCTTTTGGAGGAACGACCTCTTCTTCTAACTCTCCCACTGTCATTTGAATATTCGTGAGCTAATCCGAATGCACTTGGATCATCTTCTCGTGTTTCGTTTGTCCCTCTTGCAACTTCTCAATATTTTGCACCAAGTCTTTGTTTGCATTCAGTATGCTATCCATGACGTCTTTCAAAATATTTATTTGGGACCTCAGCAAGTCTTCGGTTGTCATTCTTTTCCATGGCCTCTCATCCTCTTCATCATCTACCTCCATTCTAGCTTTCCCTTTGTTGTTCCGCTTCTCTTCCGGATAGGTAGGTGCAATGAATGGGATTAGGGTCACTCTTGAGGTTTTAGGGCAACGGATTTGGAAACCTAAATGGGTTCTCTCAAATACTAACCCTAACATGGTAAGTCTGGTGAACTAGATGTCATTGGGTTAAGGTACTTAATCGGCAGTTGTTCCGACACCGCTTTCTCGATAATAAATAACTCGGTCAGCATATGGCAGTGTGGATAATTCATCCCTTCACCCATGACACTACACTCCCACAAATTTTCCATTATTATGTATCCTAAATATATGGTTGGGTATCCAGTCATTAAAGCATGCACTAACAGTACCTCCTGGGGTCTAACAGAAGTAGTATCTTGGTGTCTTGGAAGTAATTTAGAAATAACAAAGTTCCTGAGCACCTTAGCTAGTTGACATAAATCTCCGCTATTAAAAGTGTCATACCCTCTCTCTCTCTCTCTCTTCCTCCATTGACATCCCAAATATTGTGGTAATCATCCCGCCCCATATCTTAGCCCATCCACTAATCTTTCTCGCTCTACCCCCCTAAAGATCTGTAGATGACCAGAATTTCCTAGGTATTGGAATATCTCCATCTATACCAAATCCATAACAAAGTATTTTCCTAGAGACGGTTGCCCTCGTGTCTCTTTCGACTCCCGTGAGCGCAAAGTTATGGTCCTCGTATCCGTCTTTTTTTCAAACAGTTTCGAACCACTGTTGGATCAGATTCGTGTGAATATATGAGAGTTCCCATTGTGTAGCTCTAGCTCATTCTAACCTCTCAAAACACTCTAATATTTCAAACCCTTCAAAGTCAGGTTCTTTTAAAGTCCTCTCAATGTGAAACCTAGGGGGTTTACCATTGTTTGTGTTTGGAGGGACTACGGGGAATTTCGCGTTGAGGGGTTTCTCAAAGCGGACCTTCCTAGGGTCAATAGTTTTTGTCCAAGGGGTATGGGTGACACGATTGTTTACGGGAAGGTTACCATTAGCATGATATTGACTCGACATCTATAATTTACGCGGAAAATTAAGATATTTAAAATTGGGTTTTATAAATAATTATGATTGAATAAATAAAAAGTCATTTTTGCTTTAATGAACTAACAAAAATCTCACTGCCAATTGTGAGCCAAATCTAATCCTATAAATACATGAATTGATAAATAATAGTAAATTAAAAAATCTAATCCTATAAATACATGAATTGATAAATAATAGTAAATTAAAAATAAACCGTAGACCATAGTTTTAAAATTAAAATAAAACGATTTTGGAAAAACTAGAAAATTTTAGTAATGTTTTGTTTTCAACAAAAATATTAATTATCAATTAAATGAATTTAAAAAATTATTTTTAACCCTTTTTTGATGAAAATAAAGCACCCCACAAAAATTTTCAACCCATGCATGAATTAAATCCATATAAACACGCGAAAACTTAAAATAGGGCGTTAGAAAGATGATACCTTTGAATTTCTTGCAAAATAGTAGCATTAGATTGAAGATTTGACGTAGAATGGGCCTTTTTTTGAGGTTTTAGGCTTCTAAAATCGAGAATCGTCACTCTGGAATCAATTTTTTAGGGTTTATGACATTTAAGGCGTAGGACACTATTTTTATAAATTTTCCAGCGCATCGGT
>JAANYP010001767.1:0-103875 GCA_020465985.1 Centrapalus pauciflorus
TCCTATTGCAATCTCCCCTCGAGGTAACGGAACTAACTCCCACACTTCTAGTTTCCTAAATTGTGAAAGTTCTTCCTGCATCGCTTCAACCCAAGAGTTGTCCTTAAGTGCCATTTGCACATTTTTTGGCTCTACTTGCGATATGAAACACGAATATAGACATGTGTGATATGCCTCGGAGTCGTTTATCATCGACAACAACACAGTGTTGTTATTTACACTACTCCGAGTCCTCACACCCTCGTTAGGATTTCCTATGATGCTATCTATAGGATGGTTCTTGTTAATCCTAGAGGTCTCTATTTCGTCTACCCTTAGATTATCTCCTAAGTTGGATCCTATTTCACCTAAAGGGGGAACAGGCTCAGCTTCCACATTCTCTTCCTCACGGACATTTTCCTCAGAGGCAGAACTTGATGCTTGAGTCTGATTCTCAGTGTTAGGTTCTTCTGGATTAGCAACTTCTGGAGACCCATCTACAGTCGCAGTAGGCTCGGACGTAGATTCGAACGTGGTCCTTGGAAAAATATGGCCATCGTCATTTAGGTGCAACGTCGCCATGTCTTTATCGATTGTACCTGCAGTATCATCCAAAGGAATGTTAAATGACTCAAATAACTTATCATAGTCAAAAATCCATTCCGGACCAGTTTGGGGTTCATGTGTATAACGTGAGACTTCAATATTATACACAATCTCCACAGTACCACTCTTTTTGTTAAACACCCGTTTGTTTGGTGAGTTTGGCACATAACCTAGGAAGTATCCTTCGTCAGCCTTTTCACCAAACTTCGGTTGATGTTTTGTTCTTAAAAGTGTGCATGGTACTCCAAACGGTTCGAATCCAGTTAAGTTAGGTGGCCGTTTATTCAAAATTTCATAACATGTTTTGTTCAATGATTTGACTGTAAGGACTCTATTTAAAATGTGGCACGCGGTATTCACTGCCTCCCCCCAAAACATGGTAGGAAGCTTTGAATCCGAAAGCATGGTCCTTGCAGCCTCAATCAATGTTCTGTTTTTACGTTCGGCCACCCCATTCTGTTGAGGTTCATATGGTGCACTGAATTGATGCACGATGCCCTTTGATAGGCAATATACACCAATTACAGAGTTTTTAAATTCAGTCCCATTATCACTACGAATATGTTTAACCCTTGTTCCGTAGGAGTTCTCCACTTGGTCTAAGAACCCGATGAGCTTTGCAGCCGTCTCGTCCTTCGTACCTAAAAAGAAAACCCATGAAAACCGTGAGTAATCGTCAGTGATAACTAAGCAAAACCAACTACCTCCTATACTCCTTTTGTTGATAGGGCCGAAAAGGTCCATATGCAACAAATCGAATGTCGAGGTTATGGAATTCAGCTTCTTGGACTTGTGTGTCTTTTTATGTTGCTTGCCCTTCATGCACGGTAGACACTTATCCTCAAATTGAAAGCTCTTCAGAGGCACACCTTGCACCAGACCATTCTTCGTTATGTAGTTCATTTTCCTTAGGTGCAAGTGAGCCATGCGTCTGTGCCACAAAACCGATTCTGTCTCTGAAGCTTTTGATAGTAAGCAGATCGGACCCATCGAATTATCTGGCTTGTTCATGTCGAGCATGTACAAGTCATTCTTCCTTGGAGCCCGCATCAATATCCAATCTTCAGGTATCTTGAATCCCGGCTTGAGCACTAACGCCTCAGTGTCAGTAAATAACACCGAGTTCTTCTTATCACAGATTTGAGAGACACTAATGAGATTATGAACCAGTTTATCAACGTGATAAACTTGATCCAATGTAATCGTCCCATTAGTGACTTCTCCAGTTCCAGTGATATTTCCTCCTTTGTTGCCCGCGAATGATACAAATCCCCTATTACCCCCCCTGAAGTCTGTGAGAAGACTTCTTTCCCCCGTCATATGCCTGGAGCAACCACTGTCGACGAACCACTTGTTGTTTGGACCGGTAGTTATCTCCTGCACATGAAAGAAAAATAGGTTAGTTATCACGGGGAACCCAAGCCATGACTGACTTGGTAATACCATTCTCGTCCACATACTTGAACTCTTTCAAGTACCCATCTCGCCTTTCAGGTGACTTGGGCCTTTGAACTGAATTTTGTTGTGGTGCCGAGTGATTTAGATTCACTCTTTGCCTTTGAGTAGGCATTTGTTGTGGTGCTCTAGAATAAGTCTTATTATAATGCATTTCAGACTGTGATCCCTGAGCTTTTACCGGAACATATTGTCTAACAGGAGTATGTGACCTAACTGGAGTGTGTGATCTGCTAGGTGTTGTGCTCCTATAGACTTGTTGAGGTGCTGACCTAGATTGATTAATGACACGATTCGGTGAATTTGTCCTAACCACTTCTTTTGGTCCAACCTTAACCGGTGTTTGTTTCACAACTGGTTTTGGTGCGGCCTGCACAGTTTTCTCGGTACTTTGAGAACTACTCGTGCTCGCCACACTCGGTGAGGGCTTAACAGGTGTTGGGTTCACTGTCTTAGGGGTAACATCAGCTTTCCTATTTGGACAGTGAGAAGCAACATGCCCTTTCTCGTGACATCTAAAGCAAGACATCTTATCCATGGACTTTTTGGTTGGTCCCTTAGATCTAGGTGTCTCACTGGTGTCTACTTCCTTTGGTACATCTATTGTGTCTGACTCTTCGACCTGGTCAGCCCATGAAATTTTCTGTTTTCCTGCAGGTGTTTCACTGGAGGAAGACACAAATTTCACTTTCTTGACCTTGACGGATGAGTCAGTCACCTTAGGTGTATTATCAACTTTAGGTTCAGGTGTCGGTTCAGGTAGGTCCTCTAAGTCTACTGAGTTGTCAGTTTTCTCCTGAGGCTGAGGCACATAGTTTGCATTGAACGGTGGAGGAATTTCATGAAAACCTAGACCTACAGGCTTCTTAGACTGTCTTTGGGCATCTAAGACTTTCCCTAGGTTTAGGCTCGAATTCCTAAACTTTTCCAGCTTGCTATTTGCCTCTGCTACCTTAACCTTGGTCTCGGCTAGCTCTATGTCCTTGTCTTTCAAACTTTTGGTCAAGGCCTCTACGTGCTCATACATAAGTTCTATCCTAACACACTGCTCACTCAGTTTGTCTTTTAGAACGATTACGTCTTGAGCATCAGCCTTAAGCTTTTCTTTTAAATCTTGTTTTATATCATTTAGGCTAGCATTTTCTATTTTTAAGTTTTCATTTTGAGCAGCTATGGTCTTATGTGAGTCTAAGACTAGATTTAACCTATCGTTAGAACTAACACATAAAGCACATAAATCACGAAATAGAGAAATAGAAAGACTAACCTTTGAGTTGTCAGATTCCACGTTGGCCATCTGAGCAGCAAACTCCAGCACGGTCTGATCATTCGCTTTCTCTACCCACATCGGACTGTTTTCCCTTGTGGTCTGCTCATCTTCATCACAACCATTCTCCGTAACTTCAGCCATGAAAGCTCTAGCATTGGACTCCGGATGTGAACTCCAGTCATAGGAACCATCTAGCTGTCTGTCAGAAGTGACATTAGATATCAGACCCGCTAGATTGGCCTGACCAGATGAGGAACTCGGAAGGTATCTCTGTTGGGACTGACTTTGGTACTGTCCTTGATGCTGACTCTGCCCCTGGTATGTCTCTACCTTCGGTCTTTGACACTCCCTGGCGAAGTGTCCCAATCCCTGACAGTTGTAGCATTTCACCTTGGACTTATCAAATCCTATCCCCTTGTTATTCATCTGCAGATTTCTTCCAGTTCTCTTTATGAATCTTTTAACCCGTTGGGTTACCATGGCCAGTTGCCATTTCAGATCCATTTCCTCTAAGTCATCAGGGTCGACCTGATCGTAATCTTCATCCCAAAGAGCCGGATCATTGATCTTCCCTTGAACGCAATTTCCGTATGCGGCCACAAACGAAGCAAGCAGATTCAGATGTTCTTCCGCCGACTTTGCGCTCATTGGCATCTTCGAATAGCTCTGACTGGTCGATGCCTGTTGGACTTGAGGTTGCGGTTCTTCCGATCTTCCTAACCCTAAGAACGCGCGATTCAGTGAGTCTTCGGACTCTGGTGGCGATGACGTTTCTCCGGTGAAAAACGCTGTAGCACTCTTCTGATCAGCTGTCACTGATGATTTTGATGTCTTTCCAAAATACATAGCCGGATTTTGGACTTGCTCGTAATCAGTCTCAGCCTTTATCATTTCGAAGTGATATGCCCTCAACGTTCCCACGATGTCATCCAGTGATTGAGCATAGTATTTATCTTCATTCAGCTTAATCATAGCCACATACATAGCCTATTTGGCCGGTAGGGCATCAAGAAGCTTGTTGTTCTTGTCTGTGTCAGAATACTCAATACCATGACTTTCAAGCTCTGTTATCAGATGATAGAATCGTGTGATAATATCATCCAACTGTTCATCCTTAAGAGCCTTGAAAATTGCAAACTGTTGAGTTAACAGTTCTGTACGCTTTCTACGCACCCGTGGATTACCCTCACACCTTTTCTGGAGAGATTCCCAAAGTTCTTTCGACGTCCTCTGAGTCCGAAATGTGTGCAAGATATCTTGAGGTAACGCCATTCGGATAATGGAGAAAGCTTTGTTTTCAGCTTCAAACAGTTTCTTGTCATCCTCTTTCATCATTTGGTATGACAGAACCTTTTGACGGCCTTCAACCTCAGATACTGGTGGAATGTACCCTTCATCAATGCACACCCACATGCGCATGTCGTTGAATCGTACAAAATCCGTGAATCTATCCTTCCACCAGTAGTAATCCTCAACTTTCATCAGCTTAGGTGGTGCATTGGCCTTCCCAACTTCGTGATCCATTTCAAGGAATTTCTGAAGGTTTGACATCTTTTCTGAAAGAATTTGAATTTGAACTTAATTAATTTAATTAGAAACTGATTTAAATTAACTTATTCGAATCTAGATAGATTCGAATCTAATTAATATTTAATCTTTTGAAATTAAATTCGATTAAGTCTTAAAAGTCAAGTAGATTCGAAATAATGTCAGATTCGAGGAACTCCCTAGATTCGAAGATATCACAGATTCGAAGGACTCTATAGATTCGAACACCCTTAGAATCGAAGGCACAATAGAATCGAAATTCAGCAGAATCGAAGCACAGAATCGAAACAGTATAGACTCGAAACAAACTCGAAACAGTATAGACTCGAGATCCAATTCGAATGTAATAACAGATTCGAAACACCACAGACTCGAAACTGACTGAAATTGACTCGAAAGGAGCGTATTTTGGTTAGACTCGAAAATAAAGTAAAACCCTAATTACCCCTATAGATTCGAGCGCCGCAAACTCGAAAAACGGCTAACACTTTGATTTTTTGACGTTTTATGGATTAAATCACTAATTTTCAAATGAAAAACAATGATTTCGACCAAAAACGTGAAAAACGACAAAATGTTTCCCGAATATGAATTTGCTAAGCTCAAAAACACGTTTTTGAGAGAAAAACCGTCCAACTAGCGTCAAGAAACCTAGAATGTATCTGATGAACACGAAGAACACCACGAACACTCCGTAGTCTCTGATACCACTTGTAAGGTCTACGACTGCAAGATCTATCTAGACGCGGATCCGTTAACGAGTGCGGAATCCTCGTTGACGGTTAGACGGACAACTCTCAACCAACGGAAACACGGAGACTATTAGACGCTGAACGAACGACACACGAACGATCCTACGTACTAATTCTCTCCGAAACGGGACTCACCTAGCTGATAAACTCGAGATCGCCTATTGCTTAATTCCTCACGAATTCTGCCAAAGGTCTGCTAATGATTCGAGTCTATCCCTAATTATAGGCCCTGATTCGAGTCTGTTGTGGGCCAACCTCGAATCTGGCCTAAGGCCTCATTCGAATCTGTCCATCTGACAGATTCGAATCTAGCCCATTCGAATCTAAGGATACATTCGAATCTATCACAGATTCGAATGCCTTCCTTAACCTATTCGAATCTAGCCAATACACTTAAACACTTAAGTGATGAAACTTATGTTTTAACTAATGCTTGACATAATCTTTGACTTTTATGTTTGAACTTCTTGTATTATGTTACATCAAGTTCAAACACACAATCAATAACAGACAAACACATATTAAACATATATATCAAAACACTTGTTAATATTCAGAATATTACTTAAATCATAATGCAGATCGATTAGACTGCTATCGTCACACAGGGTGTACCAACACTGGTCTATCTGGAAGCTGCCAGAAATGTGTAACAAATTCTGATTATGTCTGTGTACACGATTGGGTCTGTTTCCGCTTCTGCTAACCCAACTCAGCCGTCACCGTCGAGACATCAACGCGAGGGAGGCTACTCGGGTTCTTCTCGTTCGTCGCAATACTCACATTAGCAGTCGTACAGTCATCCTTTTGGTTCATCCAATCGAGCCCGTGCATACTCCATCACCACGACCCACAGTACTATAACAAATGTCGTCTGGAACACTTCGGCAAGTGCATTAATGGACGTGCTTGTTTTTGTTTTTTAAAAGTTGGGCCACTACCAAAATGAGTGCCCACGGAAAGATGATGTCTGCCATAAGTGCGGTGTATGGGGGCATTATAGTAGAAATTGTAGAAAGGGAGCTCCAACTGCTGCTTCATCTTCAACGTGATCTTGTGGGGGATCTAGTGGTGGTTCAGTCAACCGCCGGAACCAGCCACAAAAGCCACCTGCTCATGCTTTTCAAATAACTGCGGAAGAGGCTAAGGAAGACCCGGAGGTGGTCACGGGTATGTTTGTTGTAAATTCTATGCCTACATGCATTCTGTTTGATTCTGGTGCCAATAGATCGTTTGTTTCTACTGTTTTTGTTCAACCACTATCGATGCCTCTGTCTAAGTTATAAGTTGTACTTGACATTGAAACTGCTAGTAACACATTAGTTAAAGTAGATCACGTGCATTGTAACTATATTCTAGTGATTGAAGATGTAGTCTTCAATCTTGACTTAATCCCAGTAGAGTTCAGTGAGTTAGATGTAGTTGTCGGAATGGACTGACTGATCGAATACGAAGCTCACATAGTATGTATGAAAAGAATGATAAAGATAACTACTCCGGAGGGGCGAGAGATCTGCATATATGGGGATAGGAGAAGTGGGGATCTATGGCTTTTGACCATTCTTAACGCTCAAAAGCTGGTTGCTATGGGCTGTGAGTCTTATTTGGCATATGTTATTGATGTCAAGGCTGAAAAGAAATCTGTGCCCGATGTTCCTGTTGTCTCTGAATTCCCGAATGTGTTTCCAGAAGACTTGTCTAGTGTGCCACTTGAAAGACAAGTGGAATTACGTATTGACTTGATCCTTGGAGCTGCCCCGATAGGTCGTTCTCCGTACCGCCTTGGTCTTACCGAAATGCAAGAGATGATGAAACAACTACAAGAGTTGTTAGATAAGGGCTTCAGTAGACCGAGTTCTTTGCCGTGAGGAGAACCCATATTATTTGTGAAAATAAGGATGGCACAATGAGAATGTGCATCAATTATCGTGAGCTGAACAAGTTAACCATAAAGAACAAGTATCCGTTGTCGAGAATTGAGGACTTGTTTGATCAACTGCATGGGGCTAGTGTCTTTTCTAAGATTGATCTACGATCAGGCTATCATCAGTTGAAAGTTCGAGAAGAGGATGTACCGAAAACGGCTTTCAGGACTCGTTATGGGCACTACGAGTTTCTGTAGGTCCCAAAAGATATCCCAAGTATATAGCCTTAAGCTGTAGAAGGGGGGTGAATACAGCTCTTTAAAAACTACACACAATTTTCTCAATGTTTGTATGTATTATCAACAAATGTTAATTACAAACGAGCTTGAATGCGGAAAGGTTCAAGCTGAGATGACAGATACAACAGTATGTTTAACTAGTCTAAGACTGACTTAAACTAATTACATTGAATACACTCACTAAGAATCACTCACTGTGTTTACAAGACTTTGAGGAACAGCTTGAACAAGAACAACTTAGACACTGAGCACTGTTTTATTTCAAGCAGACATGCATGCATGAAAGACTCGCTTTTAATGCACGTTCACTCTTGGTTTCAGCACTTAGCTTTTTGGCTTAATCTTTCAATCCTTGGAAGTTTCTTTTTATACTCACTCAGAGGATCTAAGTGAAGCTTCTTCATTGGACGGAATGAAAAAGGGGAAGTCTTGTTGAAAAGACATCATAAACTTTTCTGCACTTTTCTGAAAAGCAGACTTGTCTTCATGTGGGCAGAACTTTTGTCTTTTCACTTTGTCTACTGTTGCATTGCCTTTAACTAAATAAGGAATGTCAACTTTGTGTTTTTCTTCCTTTGTAAAGGCCTATTTTGATATAAGAAAAAGGTATGTCACCCTTTTTCAAATAACCTTTTGTCTTCATGTAGCAGAACAGCTTGGGCAGGCTGAACAGTTCTGATTTCCACTTTGTCTTCGACTTTGTAAACTGATCTTGTAGTCAAAAACAATACATGAGGACTTGGAAACACATTCCATAGAGTGTTTAGCCTGTTCACAAAGAACAGAACACTTGAAAACTGCTCAAGCTGCCCACCAGTATAGAGTAGCGTAGACAGTTTATGTCCAGCCTATTCAGCAGACTGAATAGCTTGGGCAAAACTGCCTTTGTTGCAACACATGCAACATATAGAGCAGCTTCAGGCTGATATTGCAAATCATTTTCAGGTTTCAATAAGGCATATAACAGGCCTTCAATTCAACCTTCAAAAGCATCAACAGGTTTGATTAATAATCTCCCCCTCAGATGCAGAACAGGTTTGACTGAGGCCTTTTTGTGCCTAACAATCTCATCCTATTTGCAATAACCAGTCTAAGCTGGTCTTATCAAAAGTCACTATATATTTTTACAGTACATTTGTTGAAATAAAATTACAACATCAACATAAAGTAAAAGATCAGTTTATATATACACTGATTTTTTATTACATTAGAACAACTCATGTTCTTACAAAAGTACAACTGATGTACTGATGTATATTATAACTAATGTAAAAGAGAAAATTACAACATATGTAAATAAAGTACAACTAATGTACATTGGATTGTTTTTTGTTGGGAGCAGATAATGGTGAGCCTGTCCAACTGATGGACAGCTTCCATTCTTCACCTACCCAGATGGTAGATGGACTTCATCACAATGGAGGGGGACCTTCAAACATCTTCTCAAGTTCTTCTCTAGTATCCTCAAGTTCTTGAATTTCACTTCTTATGATCATAAACTTGGGATCCTCAAGTTCACCTCTTTCATAACAGCCTCTGAGCCGATCCCAGATAGCTGCTCTCCACCTGCTTGACTGCCTGAATGAAACTGCAAGTCTGAAGGCTACAAGCTGTCTCAGATCCACTTTGTACAGATCTGATGCTCTCTGAAAGCATTTCTTCTGAGTTAAGGGATCCACAAAGAATGTCCCTAGCTCAGGCTCTTCAATGATCTTGCCATCTTCAAACTCAATTCCACTAGGCAGGCTGTGATCAACTCCTTTCATCTCAATAGCATAATCACCTTGTTCTATCAGGATGAGGAGTTGTTCCATCTCAGTGTCCTTCCTTGTCCTCCTGGCCTTTATTTTTGGTTGTGTCACATAGACACCTTCACTGACTTCTTTGGAAATCAGGCCAAGATTCTTCACTCTCTCCATCATCTTCTTTACATATGCTCTGATAGTCTTAGCAGTTTCAGACTTAGACTCACTCAGAGCAACTGCTAGCTCAATCCATTCTCTATACCCCATTTGTGCAACGTCAGTGTAGTCATATGTTTCTAGTTCTGGGCCTGTTGCACCCATTCTGGTTATTTTTAACTTCCACTGACTGCCTTTTCTTGATATCGGCACAGCTTTGACAATTGCTTCCTTGGCAAGCCTTCTATCAGCAACATCTTGAAATTTTCTTCTTGCCAGGTTGTCAAAGTGAAATTGAGCTCTTGCAGAAGGCACTGAAGTTTTGGTCACTGAGACCAGAGCACCTTTTTCTTTTTCTACTTCCTTTTCTTCTGCTGATCCCTTAGCAGCTTCTAAAATTTTCTTTTGCACAACAAGAGAGGACATTTTAACTTTCCTTGCCTCTTGAAGTGCAAAAGAGTTAGCAGCTTTTGCATATTCTTCTTCTTTTCTTAAAGCTTCCAAGGCTTGAAGCTGTTCTTCTCTAAACTCAAAATATTTGTGCATAGGAAGACCCATTTCTTTGGCCCTGGCTTTGTGAAATTTGATCTCTGCTGCTTTCTGCTGTTGGGGATCAGTTGCTGCTTTTTCTTTTCCTTTAGCTGCTGTAGTGACAGCAGCTTCAGGACTTTCCTCCTCCTCTTCTTCTTCTTCTAAAATCAGATGCCTCCTTCTACTGCTTGGCCTGTCCTCAGGTATAGTTTCCTCCCTTTAGACTGAGCAGGGATTGGAGATTCAACCTGAGTAGGCTGAGCAGCGTGGGAGACACGCTCTAGTGTACCTATTGAAGCACCTGCTGGTTGACCAGTGAGTATTGCAGGCACTGATTTCTCCTTAAGAGAAGAAGTTTTCTCCCCCTTAGACTTAGTCTTCGAGGCAGATGACTTCTCCCCCTTTGAAGGAGATGTTCCAGCACCTTCAACACCTGGTCTGCCTGAAGAAACGAAGTCATCAAGCTTGCCAGCAGTTTTGGTAGCAGGCCTTGGGCCAACAAGGCTAGTCACTAAGAATGCCAAGTTGTCCTTCACCTCTGCAAGCTGTGAAAGACAGGTTTGAAGAGAAGAGGATTGGGTATCAACAAGGGAGGTCAGCTTAACAATGTTTTCCCTATCAGAAGCTGTGAACAACAAACTTTGAAGCTGTGCAAGATGTAATTCTAGAGAATCTTGCACATCATCAAGGTTTGATGACACAAAATTTGATAGGGAGCCAATGAGTGTGTTCAAGCTGGCCAGAGTATTAGGAAGGGTAGAGTTGCAAGAAGTTAGGAGAGATGACAGCTGTTGAGAAATAGTTGTCATTGAGGACAAAGAGTCCTGTCGTAGTGAAAGAATTGAGGATAGGGAGGTGGACACATTTTGCAGCTGTGCAGTGAGTGCAAGCAGCTGTGGAGAATTATCAGTTTGTGGAGGAGCAGGGAAGGAGTCCTTGAACAGATCAAAGAATCCCTTAAGTTGTTCAAACACAGAGTCTGAAATAAGAGATGGTAGAGAGGTCATAGTAGTTTCTAAAGAACCAACTTTGTTGGTCAGCAGAGAAAGCTGGTCCTTCAAAGGCAGGTCTTTAGGAGATGGAGGTGTATGGGTGGACTGTTTAGATTGGGTTGATGGAGAAGATGATGATGAGGCTGGTGTATGAGGATGTGATGGAGAGGGAAGAGGAACATTTGAGAGAAGCTCCAAAGCCTGAGCAAAAGTAATGTGGCCCAGCGTGGAGGGGTCAAAGGGTCCCTCAGCAGCGGCTGTAGCTGCATCATCAGGAGAAGGTGTTGATGTTGGTGGCCTTTCAAATGCTGCTTGTGTTGCAACACCCTCATGAAGGCCAGTGGGAGTTCCCTCTGCAGTGCCTTGGTGTAAAAGCACCTCATCATGGGGAGAAGGGATATGCATTTCAACATCAGCAGTGGTGAAACCTGCTGATGGAGTTTGCATGGAGGGAGCAGCCTCACAAAAGGGATGATATGTTCCCTGAGGTTCATCAGCTTGGGTTGTTGGTCCCTCAGCAACTGTTTGGTGTAGAACAGCTGTATCATGGGGAGCAGAAGTTTGAGGCTGAGCTGCTGATTGGTCTATACCAGCGGTGTGGGCACCTCGTGCAGACTCAGGGTGTAAGGAAATTTGAGTAGGGGACAGTGTGGACTCAGTGTGGAGTGGAGAGGACTCCTGTCTTTCAATATTCTCAGCCTGTTGGGAGGCTGGAATAGTTGAGGTGGTTATCTCCTTTTGTACAACTAGTTCCTGTTGGGAGGAACCAGAGGGTCTAGGCTGACGCTGGGTGGACTCAGGTTGGAGTGAAGCAGTCTCCAATTGTGCTGAACCTGCTCCCAATATAGGAGAGGCAGCAGGGGTGGCTTCTCTTACAACTGAACCCTGTTGGGAGGGAGCAGAGGAGGTGGTTGTTTGCGCTGGTTTCTTTTTGGAGAGTGATTTTCGTTGGTAGTGGATGGATGAAGTGGGTGATTGTGGAGAGGTGATGAGAGGTTCAGACTGGACAGGTTTAGAGACTGGGTCAGAAACAGGTGGGTTGGCCTGTTCCATAGTCTCAGGTGCCACAAAGGCACCAGCCACAGAGGCTTCAGGTTCAACGAATGAACTAGGGTGAGGAGTCTACTCCCCCTCAGCCACAGAGGCTAAGAGTGCAGACTCAGACTGAGCTGTTTTGACCTTCTTTTGCACAGGCCCAGCTTCAGTGTTTGCCATGGTCCTCTTAACAAGTTTGGACCTGGCTTTGGATTTTCTCTTGGGAGCAGCTTCTGGATCCACCCTCACAGCAGAGGGTCCTTCCACCAATCCTAACAATCTCCTCATTGGTGTGGACAAAGGAGGCTCATTTAGAAGAACAGAAGTGTAGAAAACTCTATTCCCTATCATAGGGAATGCAGTAGTATGAAGTAAAGGCTGAGAGTTGTACAGGTGCTCACCACAAATGTGTCTGAATATGAGGCTCAGAAACCTGGGGTATCGAACAGCAGCTGGTCTAGGCTCTTGCTGCACCAGGTTCCTCAAGTTCAGAAAGATCCACTTAGCCATGTCGATTGTAGTCTCATCCACCAGCTGTAGGACTATTGGGATTTCATCACGACTCAGTTGGTCAAATTAACCGACTTTGCTGCTGAAGCTCATCATCACTGAGGCAAACAGAAAGCTGTAGGTAGGAGACAGATCCTTCCTGTACAGCGTAGCTCCAATTTTGGGTTCTGCTACACCACAGAAGCGTAGCAAATTTCCCATTTGCTCATTTTTCAGGCTGGGGCATGTCATATGAATCAGCAATGGGCAGATGAAGAACCTCCCTGAGAAGATCAACATTAATCTCAATGGTCTGAGTCCCATTGAGAATAGTGCCCTTGATGACTTTGGTGTTGGGGTTGTAGGCACAAGTGTACCAAAACTCGTACACCATCTCCTGGTACAGGACACCAGGAGTAGCAGTCATGGCATAGTTCAACGGATGAACTGTTAAAAACTCCACCATTTGATCATAACCTTTCCCCACATAGTTTTTGGGGATTGTAAGGTTGGCAATGTAGTTTGTGGGTTTGAGGGTTAGCATTGTGGTGACTGATGAATGTTTCTACACATCATCAACAACAAATACTGGTAGGAAGGGGTTGTTTCTGTGAGCCATTTTGAGAGTAGGGAAAGTAGCAGAAGCACAAGACACTTAGTCGAATTTTTAGGGTTCTTAGAAGGTTTATGGTAGTAGTGAGGAAGACGAAGATGTAACAGTATGAGGTATTTATAGGATTTGAATGTGAGTGGGTATGAGAGAGAAACATTTGGGCGGTTGATTTGAAAAAGTCGTTAACGGAAAACGGAACGGTTGTCCATGTCAGACCGTTTGTAGACCACTTGAGCCCTTTTTAATCACTAACACACGTAACCCACATTATCCACAGTAATTAAGTTAAATAAAAACAGAAATTAAGTAACTTAATTGTGAAGAAAGGTAATTAAAAACTGTTGGTCTAAGCTGTTGGTCAAACCTATGATGAGCAGGGTCATCACAAGCTGTTCATTCTTCAAGCTGTTCCCTCAACCTTTTCAATCATGTAGGAACATGTTGTGTCCAATAGTTGAGCAGGTCACAAGACAATGTCTTGTAAATCAGTGTCAGGGAATGAGCAGAGTGAAAAATGAACCATCAGAGCAGGCTGGACGAGTAAACTATTTTAGTTCAGCCTGTTGGATGTTCAAGCTGTTCAAGGATTTCAGAAAAATGGCTAAGTACATAACATGCAGAGCCTGTTCTGTCTAAGCTGTTCTGAGAAACGTGATCAGTGTGAGACATACAAAGACTTAGACCTTTGAGGACACTTAGTCACTTTTGTTTAACATGCCTAGCTTGCTGACAAGGTAATTAAACCTGGTTTCATCAAGAGGTTTGGTGAAAATCTCTGCAAGCTGTTCATTTGTGGAAATAAAACTTAACTCCACATTACCTTTCTGAATGTGATCCCTGATGAAGTGATGTCTGACTTCAATATGCTTTGTTCTTGAATGAAATATTGGATTGTTGGAAATGGCTATGGCACTTGTGTTATCACACAGAATAGGAATTTTCCTATACACAAGCCCATAGTCTTCAAGCTGATGCAGCATCCACAGAATCTGCCCACAGCAGCTTCCAGCAGCAATGTACTCAACTTCAGCAGTAGAAGTAGACACTGAGTTCTGTTTCTTGCTACACCAACTTATCAACTTACCACCAAGGAGTTGACATCCACCTGTTGTGCTTTTCCTATCTAGCCTGCAGCCTGCAAAATCAGAATCTGAATAACCTGTTAGTTCAAGACTTGAATCTTTGGGATACCAAAGACCCAAACCTGGTGTACCCTTCAGGTATCTGAAGATTCTTTTAACAGCAGCTAGATGAGATTCCTTTGGATCAGCTTGGAACCTAGCACACAGACAGGTGACAAACATAATATCAGGTCTACTAGCAGTTAAATATAGCAAGCTCCCAATCATACCTCTGTAAGCTGTTACTGAAACAGCTTTGCCACTGGCATCAGCATCCAATTTTACATTGGTTGCCATTGGGGTTTTAATAGGAGGACTTTAATCAAATTTAAACTTTTTCAAGAGATCTAAGGTATACTTTCTTTGATTTATAAAAATTCCAGTTGGGATTTGTTTAACCTGTAATCCTAAAAAGAAAGTAAGTTCTCCCATCATACTCATTTCATATTTAGATTTCATGAGTAATGAAAAATTCTTGGAAAACTGCTCATTTGTAGAACCAAATATTATATCATCCACATAAATTTGAACAAGCATAATATCAGATTTCACCTTCTTTATAAACAGTGTAGTATCCACTTTACCTCGGGAATACCTATTGCTCATAAGGAATTCAGTAAGAGAGTCATACCAGGCTCTAGGGGCTTGTTTGAGACCATAGAGAGCTTTGTCCATCTTATAGACAAAACCTGGATGATGTTCATTTTCAAAACCTGGAGGCTGCTTGACATAAACTTCTTCTTGCAGCTTCCCATTCAAAAATGCACTCTTCACATTCATTTGAAATACCTTAATGCTCTTATGAGCAGCGTAGGCTAGATACAAACGAATTGCTCTAGTCTGGCCACAGGAGCAAATGTCTCATCATAGTCAATTCCTTCCTCCTGTCTATAACCTTGAGCAACTAGTCTTGCCTTATTTCTTATGACATGACCTTGCTCATCCATCTTATTCCTGAAAAACTATAACATTTAGGTGCAGGGACCAGCTTCCATACCTTGTTTCTCTCAAACTGATTGAGTTCTTCTTGCATGGCAGTGATCCAATTGGCATCTTTTAGTGCTTCATCAACTTTCTTTGGCTCCATTAGTGAAACAAAACTAGAGAACATACAGAAGTTCCCTAAGCTGTCCCACCTTGTTTGTACCCCTTTGTTGATGTCACCAATTATTTGATCATTGGGGTGACATCTGATCCACTTAGGATCATTTTTCAATGATGATTCTCCTGAGTTATCAGTAGCTTCAGCAAATCCTGTTGAACAGCTCCCATGATTTTTAGACATATTGTTGTCTTGAGCCTGTTCACTTGTTGAACATGACTAACCACTGTTGAACATATCATCAGAGGAACCAGAAAAATCAGCATTGATAGGTTCAGGACATGCAGTTGTAATTAGGTCAGTAAACTTATTCACACAGGGTGTATTGACATAATCATCATCATGCCCATCATGATTAACAGGTTCCACACTGGGTGTAGTGGAAGCTTTTGAGTCATTTTCACTGTTTGAATGCATGAGATCATCAAAGTTTAATTCTCCTGAAACTGATTCAGGAACAGCTTTGGTGGAAGCATCCTTGAACTCTTCAAAGGTGACATTGATAGATTCATCTATCACCTTTCTTTTGTTGTTGTATACTCTGTAGGCTTTGGAGATAGCAGAGTAGCCAACAAACACACCTTCATCAGCGTTTTGTTCAAATTTTGCCAGTTGGTCCCTTTGATTCAGAATGAAGCATGGACAACCAAACACATGGAAGTAACTCACATTTGGCTTCCTCCCTTTGATCAGCTCATAGGGAGTCTTGTTGAACCTTTTTACCACTAAGGATCTGTTTTCGGTGAAGCAGACAGTGTTAACAGCTTCAGCCCAGAATGATGAAGGTAAACCTGATGCACACAGCATGGTTCTAGCAGCTTCAATGAGAGTTCTGTTTCTCCTTTCAGCAACTCCATTTTGTTGTGGAGTTCTTACTGCTGAAAAGTTTTGAGTGATTCCTTTCTCTTCACAGAAGTCTTCAAGAGCACTGTTTCTGAATTCAGTACCATGATCACTTCTAAGCTGCTTCACTTGGGCAGAGTTTAGCATTTCCATCTTTTTCACAAATCCAATAATTTCTTTAGTAGCCTCTCCTTTGCTCTTCAAGAAGATAACCCATGTGTACCTGGAGAACTCATCAACCATTACTAGAGTGTATCTTCTTCCTCCTAGACTTGGGACATTGACAGGTCCAAACAAGTCCATATGAATCAAGAAGAGTGGAGTTTCAATAGAAAAATTATGTTTGGATTTGAAAGATGATTTCTTCTGCTTGCCTTTCTCACAAGCTGTGCAGAGTTTATCCTTAACAAAGGTCATAGAAGGCAAACCTATCACCAACTCTTTCTTACAGAGTTTGTTGATGTTCTTGAAATTCAGGTTTGACAGCCTTTTGTGCCATAACCAGTTTAGGTCTGCATTTGTCCTTGTGAGAAAATAGGTTTCAGTTGTGGGATCAGCAGATTGCATGTCCACAACATATACACCTTTAATTCGTTGAGCAGACAGGACAACTTTGACTTGGGAATCTAATATGTAACCCAGGTGCTCATCAAAGTTAACCTTGTAGCCAGCATCACATAGTTGACTGATGCTAACAAGATTATGTTTTAGCCCAAACACATAGGCTACTCTTCTGAACACTGCAGCACCAGCTTTAAGAGTTCCATATCCCTCAGTGGATCCCTGTACATTGTCACCAAATGTGACTTTTGGTCCTTTTTCAAGCCTGAGATCACTCAACAAGTCCTTACAACCTGTCATGTGCCCTGAGCAGCCACTGTCCAAGTACCAAACCTGGGATGGTTGTTTTTCCTGCAGAGTGACAAGAAGAATATTAGTCATTTTTAGGAGAACTCATCACAGAGATGAGTTCTCCTACTTCATCAACATTTGTTGATGAACTTGTGATATCAACACTAATATTCCCTATTTGAATGGTATCAGTTTGAATACCACTTTCATTGACTGAGATGTTTCCAACACTGTTTATGTTAGCTGTGAGGGAACCATTAGAGTAAACAGGCCTTATGTCCTCAGTTTCAGGACAGTCTTTGGCCAGATGTGTCTTCATTCCACATTTATAACATTTTCTCCTTTTGGCATTTTTAGTAGAAGACCTTTCAGAAACACATTCTGAGTTATTTCTGTTGATTCCATCATAAGGTTTAGCAAACACATTTCTTTTTGATTAATCAACAGCTTGAGTGGAAAGTTCAATAGCCACAGCTTTGTCTGTCTCTTCTTTCCTCTTTTTAGGAGGACAGATGTCAAAGATAGGAAGCTTAATTGGCTTTTGAACTTCCACAGGTTTAGGAAACCTATTCCCATCTCTCTCAGACTGAGCAATGGCTTTGCCTTTGCCCTTCCTGAGATGTGATTGATGTTGCCTGTCAACATAATCATTATTTCTGGTTTTGAAAGACTTATTTTTATTTAAAACCAGTTTACCACTATGATTAGAAAACTTATTTGAAATCACAGCAGGTTTTCCTACAATCTAAGACTTACTCTTGTTAAAGGCAGACTGCTTACCTTTTGAAAACTTATTTTCAAAATGTTCAGCATTAAAAGGATTAGTATGCCTTTTTACATCAGCTTTAGACCCAAAGCCTGTTTTGTCAACAGGTTTGGTGTCCACAGCTGCAGTTTGGACATGCTTTCCTTTCCTTTGCTTGTGTGAATCAGCAGAGCACTTAGTAAGCTTATTTGATGGAAAACTTATTTCATCGGCAGCTTTTGAGCTAGGTTCACACGAGCTGTCAGTATTTTGAGGCCTGACAAACCTGTTTGTTGAGATTAATTTACCATTCACTGTTTGAATAGAAGTGTTTGGAAGTTCACCAAGAGTGGACAAGTCTTCTTTTAAGTTATTAACCTCAACAATGGAAGCTGTTGTGTCAAGATCCCCTCCAAGATAGGCTTGGATTTGTGCAAGAATCTGCTGACTTATGCAGTGGCTGACTTTTTGTGCAGATTGGCACCAAGAGTCAACTATCTTTTGAAGCTTAGCATGTTTTATATCTGTTTCTCTCTTTTCTTCCAGTAAAATGGAATTGATGTGTTTTAATTCATCAAGCTCAGCTTCCAACTTATGGAAGCTGTCCAGTTTACTGGATTTTGTTTCAATATCAGTTTTAAGCTTAGAGATTTCAGATAATAAAACAGCATGCTTCTCAACAGCAGCTTTCAGATCAACAAGCATATATTCAAACATTTTAACTTTTTCTTCAGAACTGTAATTCATAAAATTTTGTACCTTATACATCATTGTAGGATTCCAGTTCTCCAAGATGCTAAAAGCTTCAGCTTCAGCCAGATCCTGTTTGAAGTTGCTTGTTGATGGGACATCAGTATTGGCCATTAGACAGTTATTGTCTTCTTCATCAGATGATGAATCAGACTCCTCCCAGTCACAAGTCTCTGCCATAAGTCCCTTTTGCCGGTTGGAAACCACTGAGTTTTCCAACTTTCTCAGCTTAGCCATAGCCATAAGGTACTTAACCCTATAGCCATCATCCCTGTTTGTCTTGTGTGGTTTGGATGACTGACCAACAGCTTTTGACACACAGTCAGCTGCTATATGGCCAGTCTTGCCACATTTGAAGCACTCAGCTTTGGTCTTGTCAAATGCTTTCTTTTTTACAGCATTTGAGCTTCCCTGTAGCATGTTTCTTCCAAACCTTTTCTTATTGAACCTTTTGACAAACATGGCTATCATCTGCTCATCATCCAGTTCAGCAATATCTGCATTATCTTCCTCTTCAGACACTTCCTCCTTATCATCAGCCTGTTGATCAGGTTGAGTGAACACATCACTCACCTGATTTACAGGTTGTCTCACACTGGCCACAAAGGCTGCACCTTTCTTAGATATTTCCAAGGCATTTCTCTTCTGTTGCCTTGATTGCTCATCATTCAGTAAGGATCCATATAAGTTAACAAGATCCATACTTCTGATGGTACCTGAATTCCTTAAAATTGTAGAAAAATAATTCCATTCTTTAGGCAGAACATCTAAGAACTTGTTTACCAAAGTCAGGCTGTCCTTGGTGATCCCAACAGCTTTGAGATCATTTAGAAGAGCAGTAAACATGGTGTAGGTTTCAGTGAGAGTCTCCTTTGGTTTTGCAAAGAAGAGTTCATACTGTCTAACAAGATTATTAATCCTGTTGTCAAGTGTGATTGTGGGTCCATCATAGACGGTACACAAAGTATCCCACATCTCCTTGGCAGTCTTCATCTTCTCAACCTGTTTGAACACATCATCAGGTAGAGAGATGACCAGGTTGTTTCTGGCCTTTGCATCAAGAGCCACCAGTCTTTTGTCTTCATCAGACCATTGAGCTTTTGCTTTCTCAAATGTTCTGATTTCAGGAGCAGCTCCTTCAACAGTAGGAGTTATAGTTGTAACAGAGGTTGGCACATAGGGACCCTCCATTACAATCTCTGGTAGTTGTACATCCAGATTCTCTAAGTAGAGCATCATTCTGCACTTCCAACCAGAAAAGTTCTGATGATTGAACTTTGGAGGTTTGCCCATTGAGCCATTGTCATAGTATGAGGAACTTGTAGCACTGTTGTCCATGGAAACTTTGGGAGAATGAGAGATCTAGAATGACACACGCTCTAAACTGCTCTGATACCAGTTGTAGGTCCCAAAAGATATCCCAAGTATATAGTCTTAAGCTGTAGAGGGGGGGTGAATACAGCTCTTTAAAAACTACACACAATTTTCTCAATGTTTGTATGTATTATCAATAAATGTTAATTACAAACGAGCTTGAATGCGAAAAGGTTCAAGCTGAGATGACAGATACAACAGTATGTTTAACTAGTCTAAGACTGACTTAAACTAATTACAATGAATACACTCGCTAAGAATCACTCACTGTGTTTACAAGACTCTGAGGAACAGCTTGAACAAGAACAGCTTAGACATTGAGCACTGTTTTATTCAAGCAGACTTGCATGCATGAAAGACTCGCTTTTAATGCACGTTCACTCTTGGTTTCAGCACTTAGCTTTTTGGCTTAATCTTTCAATCCTTGGAAGTTTCTTTTTATACTCACTCAGAGGATCTAAGTGAAGCTTCTTCATTGGACGGAATGAAAAAGGGGAAGTCTTGTTGAAAAGACAACATAAACTTTTCTGCACTTTTCTGAAAAGCAGACTTGTCTTCATGTGGGCAGAACTTTTGTCTTTTCACTTTGTCTACTGTTGCATTGCCTTTAACTAAATAAGGAATGTCAACTTTGTGTTTTTCTTCCTTTGTAAAGGCCTATTTTGATTAAGAAAAAGGTCTGTCACCCTTTTTCAAATAACCTTTTGTCTTCATGTAGCAGAACAGCTTGGGCAGGCTGAGCAGTTCTGATTTCCACTTTGTCTTCGACTTTGTAAACTGATCTTGTAGTCAAAAACAATACATGAGGACTTGGAAACACATTCCATAAAGTGTTTAGCCTGTTCACAAAGAACAGAACACTTGAAAACTGCCCAAGCTGCTCACCAGTATAGAGTAGCGTAGACAGTTTATGTCCAGCCTGTTCAGCAGACTGAACAGCTTGGGCAAAACTGCCTTTGTTGCAACACATGCAACATATAGAGCAGCTTCAGGCTGATATTGCAAATCATTTTCAGGTTTCAATAAGGCATATAACAGGCCTTAAATTCAACCTTCAAAAGCATCAACAGGTTTGATTAATAATCTCCCCCTCAGATGCAGAACAGGTTTGACTGAGGCCTTTTTGTGCCTAACAGTTTCTGGTTATGCCATTTGGGTTAACCAACGCCCCGACTATTTTTATGGCTCTTATGAACAGAGTTTGTAGACCGATGTTAGACAAATCGGTTATTGTGTTTATCAATGATATTTTGGTATACTCTAAGTCTGAAGCTGAGCATGCTATATATCTGAAAGAGTTACTAGAGTTATTGAGGAAGGAAAAGTTGTAAGCCAAATTCTCAAAGTGTGAGTTTTGGTTGCAACAGATTCAATTTTTAGGGCATGTGATTTTTGGAGCTGGGATTTCTGTTGATCCAGCTAAAGTAGAAGTTTTAAAGAATTGGGAGCCGCCTCGTTCTGCTATTGAGATAAGAACTTTTCTAGGATTGGCGGGTTATTATAGATGGTATATTAAAAACTTCTCAAAGATTTCAGTTCCTTTGACTGCTCTAACGAAAAAGAATACGCCGTTTGTGTGGGAGGCCGAGCAACGAGATGCGTTTGAAGATTTGAAGAAAACTTTAAGCGAGGCACCAATACTTGCATTACCAGATGGTAATGAGAACTTTGTGATTTATACAGATGCGTCGAGATTGGGATTAGGTGTTGTACTGATGCAGCGCGGAAAGGTTATTGCTTACGTCTCAAGACAGCTAAAGCAGCATGAAAAATACTACTCAACTCATGACTTGGAGTAAATTGCTGTCACATTTGCTTTATAGTTATGGCGACACTACTTGTATGGAAGTAAGTGTAAACTTTATATGGATCATAAGATTTTAAAGTACATATTCAGCCAGAAAGAACTTAACATGAGACAACGTAGGTCTATGGAATTGATTAAGGACTACGATTGTGAAATACTCTATCATCCTGGCAAGGCCAACGTTGTAGCCGACGCTTTAAGTCGTGAAGCATATTCCAAAGACTATTGCTACATGATGACTTCTACGATGTTGACCTCCACTATTATTATTGATGTTAAAGCTGCTCAAATGGAAGCTTTAACGGAAGAAATGTTGGTGCCGAGGACATAAGAGTGCAAAAGAAGATTATGGAAACAAGTGAGTCTGGCCTGAAAGGTGTTTATGGGAGGATCTGGGTGCTGATATTTAGGGGTATGAGAAAAGTGATTATAGAGGAAGCGCATCAGTCGAAGTTTTCTGTACATCTCGGAGCACAAAGATGTACAATGAATTAAAAGCCGACTTTTGGTTGCCCGGATTGAAAAAGGACATTGGTCAGTATGTTGAAAGATGTAGAACTTTCCAATTGGTGAAAGCCGATCATCAACAACTGTATGGCAGTTTGCAATCACTTCTCGTTCCCGAATGGAAGTGAGAACATATTACAATGGATTTCGTCACCAAGCTGCCGAAGACTGGGCGTCAACATGATGCGGTATGGGTGATAGTTGATAAATTGACTAAGTCTGCTCACTTCATTCCTATCAGAGAAAGCTATTCATTGGAGAGGTTGGCACATATTATATGAGCGAGATTGTTTCTAGACATGGAATCCCTAAGTCCATAGTATCGGATCGAGATAGTCATTTTACATAAAATTTTTGGTTTGCCTTACAAGAAGGGTGAGGCACGAGAACTTCTATGAGTATCGCCTACCTTCCGCAAACTGATGGCCAAAAGTGAAAGGACCATCCTTACACTTGAAGATATGATGCAGTCATGCATTCTGGATCTGGGCGGTAATTGGGACGATCATCTACCGTTAATAGAGTTTTCGTACAATAACAGGTACCATGCTACTATTAAGAAAGCACCGTTTGAGACACTTTATGGAAGAAGATGTAGAATACCTAACTGCTGCAGAAAAATGGGAGAAACTCCAATTGTTGGGCCGACATTGCTACAGGAAACTAATGAGAAGATACAGTTGGTAAGACAGAATATGAAAGCGGCTCATGATCGACAGAAAAGTTATCATGATAGGAGGCACAAACCTATCAATTTTGAAGTGGACAATTGGGTGTATCTGAAAGTATCACCTATGAGAGGTGTTACATGTTTTGTTAAAAGGGGCAAGCTGGCACCAAGATTCGTAGGCCCTTTCAGAATAATAGAAAAGGTGGGAAATCAATCTTACTGTGTGGAGTTGCCTAAGGAGATGTCGGGCATACACCCGTTGTTTCATGTGGGGAATCTTAGGAAGTCCTTCATGACTGGAAACGATGACTGGACTAATCATACTGAGCTACAAATTGATGAAAGGCTCTGATATGTGGAAGAGCCGGAATGTGTCTTGGATACTAAGGTCAAAATGTTAAAGAATAAAGAGATTGAAATGGTGTTGATACGTTGGAAGCATCATAAAGGAGCAAACCACATGTGGGAAACAAAGATCGACATCTTGAAGAAGTACCCGCAACTGTTCGAAGCCAAGTAACTTCGAGGACGAAGTTAGAGCGTGGTGGAGTCCATGCTGTAACATCCTAGGAATTTAAAGTGTTGTAATTGAGGATATTTAACTTAAGTTATGTATCTAATAAAATCAAGTTGGATTATTGATTAAAGTTATGTATTCTGAAATTTGAAAAGTTGGTTTCTATGTTAAGTAATTAAGAAACTTTAGAATTTCAAACTATTACTTAAGTATAAGTGTTAGTGTGATAAAATAAAGATTGAAACTTTGTTTGATGAAATCAGATAAGTGGATGGGCCACTTATGTCATTTAACGAATGTTATGACTCCAAAGACTTTTGAGTCTTTCATTTGATCATTTTTCACCTCTTCACTTCCAAACACTTGCTCTCTCTGTAAAATCTCAGTTGGAAAACAAAATTCTTGAAGAAAATTCATGGATTAAGCTGATAATTATCAAGAACCAAGTGGAATTAAGGTAAGATAAATAATTTCTAAGTTTGGGGCTTTATTTTGAGAGTTGAATATGAAAAATCAGATTTTAAATGTGAGAAATTTTGGTTGCATGTATGCTATTCAAGTTGGAAAACATCAATTGAAGTTCCCAGAATTTTCAAAAACAAGAATCGACCACTGATTCATCCAGAAAGGTAAGAAATTTGAAGTTTTAAGAGTTTTTGTGTTCTTGAGGTTTTTCCTTATTTTCGGCTAAATCTGGAAGAATTTAGGTATTATAGATGGGGAAAATAGTGTAGTAACACCCCAATTATGTTGATATAACATTATTCCGGATTGCATGTGGTTAAATATGAGTTTGGCAATTTTTTGATAAAAACTAGTAAGTTGTGACTGCATATCTGCAAGTCGACTCGGCGAGTCGCCAAGAACACATTGAAGATCAGGAAAATTGCTAAGTGTTGAGACCCGAACTCAGATGGGACCTGAACTCGGATGAGACCCGAACTCGGATGGGTCAATTTCGAGTCAAGTTATTTTTGGTATTTCTCCGGTACAATGGAAATCCGGCCGAGATTCGAAATTCGGACCTCGACACGGCGAGTCGGACCAGCTGACTCGGCGAGTCGGTCACAGTACGTGCGAAACTCGTATCAGTTTTAAAGGACCCAAATTTCTGGTTTAAAAAGCAGATTTTAAGATAACTTTTGTACTATAATTAGACATTTAATGATGAGTTCTTTGGATATAATGATGATCCGAACATTGGGTTTCAAATATGAATTCTGGATGGCGAATCCAAAGAATTAACACGTAAATTTGTGAAACTTAACAAGAATGATAATTAAATAGTCATTGATGGTATTTTCCTATGGAAATGTAACAGGTCCCTTGTAGTGTTGTTTAACACACAGTGGGGTATTTTTGGATTCCAGTTGAAATTCCGAAGAGAAATAATAATTTGAAGTTAATTAAACGCACCGACTGTGAGTACTTAGGATTGTATATGCCTACATTTATTTTATGTTAGATGTGGTTCATTGAGGCTTGTTGTTTTACTTCGTTTGGCACTCTACTAACTTGCATTTATGTTGATGCACATTGTTGTTTGTTGCATGTTCGTGTTCTTTGTTGTGCATCTTCTGATGGGCATGCGAGCCATAACTGGTAAATTGATGCTACCGAGGCTATATGACCTGGAGCTAATCCCTCCGAGGTCTAGATGGGCAGGTGTAGCATCCCCGATGGTAATTATCGCCTCAATTGAATGTGTATTTCCGTGCAATGGCACGATTGAGCTGCGGCTCGTTTCCGTACTTCGTGTACGAAGAGAGTATACGGCGTTTGTTGCCGGTGTTACTCTTGTGTGCTGCATAAATATCTGTAGAATGTATATTCTCTGTACTCACTAAGCTTTGCTTACCCCTCAGTTGCTCACATTTTTCAGGAAAAAGAAAATCCGCTGTTGGACCTTCTAGTTAGGTCATATTTTGAAGTCTTCGAAGATTCTCTACTGCTTAATTGGTAAATGGAACATGGGGACAATGATGTAATATTTGGGATGGTTGTAACAAATTATTGAGTACGTAGACTTAGACTGGAACCTTGTAGCATCGTAGAGTGTTTGACAATTTTATTTTAGTTATGTATTTTTAATTTCTTGTATTGTACTAAGTATTTTAGATCATTATTGCATTATGTCTTGTGATTAGTCCTGAGTAATGTAATTGTGGTTATTGTCGCAAGGGTGCCACAAACAATACACCGATGCATCCATTTTATAGATACAAATTTAAAGAAAAAATTGTTATGCACATCACTCACTCCTACTAATTTCATTTGCTTCTCAACTTGGTAAAAGACCAAGTAAAATTACCATCCATATTTTATATATATATATCTATATATATATATATATATATATATATATATATATATATATATATATATATATATATATATATATATATATATATATATATATATATATATATATATATATATATTGTGTGTATATTCAAAAGGGTTTGAAACCGACAACAATAATCTTTTTATGCTTGTACTTTTCATTTACATAGAAAATGAATATAACCTATTCAAAATACACGTCATCCACTAAAGTTGATAGCTCCATTAAAACTTATTTTTCATCTAAATTAATTGGTGCCGTAAGCCCGTAAGCATATATCACTATTACTTAAAAGACAAATGACTCGATTTTTATCAAAAGTTTAAGGATCGATTAGAGGTGAGAATCTTTATCCATTTTCCGAAACCAAAAGTACCATACCGGATTCGTATCGGTACCAAAATTTTATAATTGGTTCTGTACTAATATTATATCTCCAAATAATTAGGTACCAGTAGATGATCGATTAACATACATACATACATACATACATACATACATACATACATACATACATACATACATACATACATACATACATACATACATACATACATACATACATACATACATACATACATACATACATACATATATATATATATATATATATATATATATATATATATATATATATATATATATATATATAAATAAGATTGACATTTGTATTTTTATTACCAATTTATATATAATTTTATATATTTACGTTGAGATTCAAATATATATCGAACTTGCACCGATATATATATCTACGGATAATTAACTTTGTTTATTCATTTTGATATTAACTTTAATTATTGATTTTGATGGTAATATTGGTTTTTATATTAACTTTAATTATTGGTTTTGATTTTAACTTCGTTTATTTGCTTTGATATTAAATTTGTTTATTGGTTTTGATATTATTTATTATACTAACTTTGTGTCATAAATAAAAAATTCGGTTCTAACCGGTCCGATATCAAAAATACCGTTATCGATACCGAGCTGGTACCAAAATTTATAATCGGTTTGGTACTCGTTACAAATATTATACGTCAAAAAAATTTGGTACCACCCAGTTTGATACTGATACACTATTGATCCTGCCCCTGGCCTGAATCATAAAACACTGTTATCTATTACTTGTTAATGTTAATTAATTTAATTATACTTGAACTTATATTTAACTTCGAGTATCTATATATCTATAAAAGTTGAGTCCTCCATGTAATAAATGTGAGGACAAATTCCATGTAATAAATAAGAATTGTTTATTACATAAATCTTAAACAAATTTTTTTTTTGATATTAAATATAATTTTATCTTTAATGATAAATCGATCATCCAAATTATTGCTTTAAATGTCAAATTGAAACCATCCACATTTTATGCTTTAATAATTAAAGCTCATGTTGATATTAAATATAATTTTATCTTTAATGATAAATCGACCATCCAAATTCTTGTTTTAAATGTCAAATTGAAACCATCCACATTTTATGCTTTAATAATTAAAGCTCATGTTGTAATTAGGCATATCATAAAAATTGTTTTAAATGGACAAGAGACTAAGAATTGAAATGGGTATCACATTTTTAATACCCATTTTAGTAAGAATTAAATAAAAGTTTTAGTAAATAAATTTTGAATTAATAATTTGAACTCTAAATAACATTTTCTAAGAAACCAAAATTATACATTTATATTAATTAGGTAATTAAAAAATTTATATTGTTTGGGTCACCATATAAACTTTATTTATATTAAATGTATAAATAGAGAATAGAAACTGTAGGGATATTGTGCCCGATACCAATTATAAAATATAAGAAATGTATTACGAATTACAACTTAAGAAATGAAATTACAATACACATATATAAATAAAGTACGGAAATTAAAATTACAATACGAAAAATAAAGGCTGAGTCTCGTGTTTGACACGATTCCTTAAAACAGATTCGAAGTCTGTTTCCCAGGGTACAACAGCCAAAGCAGCGTGTACTGCCGGAGGTAACCAACTTGCCTGAAAAATCACGTGAATTGAAGGTGTTCTTCGTTCTTGGAAGCAGCAACGTCTTGCCGTTCAAGTGCAAAAATTTCAAGAATACAAAGTGTTTTCCAAGTGTTTCAAGTATATCAAAATGTGTGTTTTGGTGTTTGCATCTCCATCCCTTTTATAGGAGATGAGTTGTAACAACAACTTAATTATATTCAATTGTAATAATAATAAAAAACCATTTTTTTATTAATAATTAAATATAATAATTCTATCATTAAACCATGAGTTGTAAAAACAAATTAACTATATTTAATTGTAATAAAAAATATTTTTTATTAATAATTAAATATAATAATTCTATCATTAAACCATTTCTGTAACGGCTCTAGAATTGTCTAGATTCGTTCAAGACACGAACGCGGCTCGCACAAAAAAAATACCTTATACAAAGTACGAGGCAGATGCGAGTGCACACAAGTTTAATGATTTGCTATTGTTTGGACCCAAGTTTTGTCTTGGAGTAACTTGTCATGCTTGTCAAGCCTCCTCATTATAAACCACTCATGGTTTGGTCCATCTTCCTATGTGGGACAAGTTTTCACACTTTTAACTTGCATTTTCCCACATCAAACACCAATCTTTGAGCATCGATATCTCATTCATCTTAGCTCCGTTTTGGACGTTCTTTATATCGTTGTAATCCTCTCTTCAAGGAGAATACACACCCATAAAATACTAATTATATATCTCATAATATATATAATTATATTTGGTCCAAAAACATGGAAAATACACTTTTTCCTTTGAAAAATTCACACTTTTTTCCAACAATCCCCCACATGAATGAGAGATCGATCGAAAACACATTCCAATCATCCCCCACATGTATGAGATTGATCGAAGACACATAAAATTCCAATGAATTTTCAATGGTTGAAATCTTGCATAGGATAGGTAGGTGTAAACCTTTGAACCTTCCCTTATGAAATGCACTTAGCCTTCTAGCCGTCAGTAGAACTCGATGTCTTTGAACTGAGCTGCCATTTGTGAAGACGACAATACACTTCACACAAGAATCTCCCTAACAAGGTTAACTCCTCATAGTCGTGTCCGTTATGGTCATGGAACACTAGCCTGGTTCTGCGAGAGCTACTAAGAATTGTGCCCCTACAATTCCACTCGAAGCGACCCCACTTCTCTCTCACATAGGTGATTTCTCCCGAATCATTAAAAGCATAATGATTTCGACCGAATCATTATAAAATGCTTAACCTCATTGTCACTAAAATGATTTTCTTCTAGAAATCATTTAGGAATGGACTAGGAGTTTTCCACAACCCCCCACAGTGACCACACTTTATTCATACAAATAGGTTGTCCTTTTGAACCAAGATCTTGGGATCTCCAGTCAACAAGGTAAGGTTTTCCTTCGTATGAATTTATTCATTCATGGGCTTTAGTCCCATTCCTTTTGACGACTTCAAAACTAACTCTCTATTTAGGCCTTTCGTAAGCGGATCCGCAATGTTATCTTTTGACTTCACATAGTCAATAGTAATAACACCTGTTGAGAGTAGTTGTCGTATCGAATTATGCCGACGTCTAATATGTCTTGACTTACCATTATACATTATGCTATGCGCTCTACCAATCGCTGATTGGCTATCACAATGTATAGTAACGGCTGAAACGGGTTTCGGCCACTTTGGTATGTCTTCAATAAATTGACGTAACCATTCGGCTTCTTCACCACATTTATCTAATGCGATGAATTCAGATTCCATCGTAGATCTAGCTATCACTGTTTGCTTGGAAGACTTCCAAGAAATAGCAGCACCACCAAGTGTAAATACATATCCACTTGTAGATCTAGAATCTTTTATATCGGATATCCAATTCGCATCGCTGTATCCTTCTATCACAGCTGGATATCTCTCATAACGCAGTCCGTACTCTCGAGTATATCTCAAATACCGAAGTACTCGTATCACACTTTTCCAATGAATCCGACTCGGATTACTCGTGTACCTACTTAGCCTGCTTACAGCATATGCTATGTCCGGTCTGGTACAAGACATTAGATACATTAGACTGCCTATAATTCTTGAGTATTCTAGTTGATTAACACTTTCACCTCTATTTTTTGATAGATGTTGACTAGTGTCAATCGGAGTTCTAGCTATACTAGAATCACCATTACTAAATTTCTCAAGAATTTTATCCACATAATGAGTTTGACTTAACACAAGACTATCTTGGGTTCGTGTGATTTTAATACCAAGAATCACTTCCGCTAAACCCATGTCTTTCATGTCAAATTTGGATTTCAACATCTCTTTCGTTGAATTAATCATTCTTTCGTTACTACCAACGATAAGCATATCGTCTACGTATAAACAAAGAATGACATATCCATGTTTTGTATCTTTCATGTACACACACTTGTCGCACTCATTAATTTTGAATCCACATTCTAGCATGACGTGGTCAAACTTTTGATGCCATTGTTTGGGAGCTTGCTTCAAGCCATATAATGACTTAACAAGCCTACAAACTTTCTTTCCACATCCAGGAGCACTAAAACCCTCGGGTTGCTCCATGTAGATTTCCTCTTCTAAATCACCGTTTAGAAAAGCCGTCTTCACATCCATTTGGTGCACTTCTAGATTTCTTATTGCGGCAATCGCAAGCACCAATCTAATGGATGTTATTAGCGTCACCGGCGAATATGTATCAAAGTAATCAACACCCTCCTTTTGTTTGTAACCTTTGATTACCAACCGTGCTTTATATTTATCAATGGAACCATCAGGTTTCATTTTCCTCTTAAAATGCCATCGGTAACCTAGTGTTTTACAACCTTCAGGAAGGTCCACTAGTTCCCAAGTATGATTTTGTAAAATTGACTCAATTTCACTCTTGATGGCTTCTTTCCATTGAGGTCCTTCAGAAGAAGTTACCGCGTCTCGGTAAGTTTTGGGTTCACTTTCAACCATGTAAGTGACAAAATCATCTCCATATGATTTTTCAACCCTTTTCCTTTTACTTCTTCTAGGCTCAACCTCTTCTCTTTCAGGTTGTTCTAATGTCTCATCTTGGACATTTTCGTCAATTGATTTAGACGAACTAGCACGATCCTTTTGTAAACAAGGAAATATATTCTCAAAGAAGGATGCATTCCTTGATTCCATGATGGTATTCTTGTGAATTTCTGGATTTTTAGACTCATACACAAGAAACCGATAGGCACTACTATGATGTGCATAACCAATAAATATGCAATCAACCGTTTTAGGTCCTATCTTTTGAGCCTTAGGTGCCGGTACAACAACCTTTGCTAGGCACCCCCACACTCGTAAGTACTTATAGGATGGCTCTCTTCCCATCCAAAGTTCATACGGTGTTTTATCCATTTTCTTGCGGGGTATCTTATTCAAAAGATAAGTAGCCGAGAGGATAGCTTCCCCCCACATTTCTTGGCTCATTCCCGAACTTATTAACATGGCATTCACCATTTCTTTCAATGTTCGGTTTTTTCTTTCCGCAATACCATTTTGTTGAGGTGAGTAAGGAGCGGTGAATTCGTGTCGGATTCCATGTTGAGCACATAAATCCGCAAACGGTGACACATATTCACCACCTCGATCACTTCTTACAACCTTAATCTTTTTGTTGAGTTGGTTCTCAACCTCTTGTTTGTATAAAACAAACTTCTCGATTGCTTCATCTTTACTTTTCATCAAGTAAACATAGCAATATCTTGTACAATCATCAATAAACGTGATGAAGTACTTATTACCACCTCTCGTAGGAATGGATTTTAAATCACACACATCCGTGTGAATCATATCAAGTGGTTCGATTATTCTTTCAACCGATTGGAAAGACGATCTTGTAAGTTTGGCTTCAACACAAGTTTGGCATTTATAATTTGAATCAATATGAAAAGATGGAATGCAATTTAACTTGATTAAACGACGTAAGGAATTAAAATTGACATGTCCAAGACGACCATGCCATACGTTAGAAGACTCTGTCAAATAAACCGAATTTCTAGTCGTTTTATTAAAATTGCTTTTCAAAATCATCAATTTATTTTGAACATTCCATTCAAAGCAAAACCTTCTCCAACAAAATGACCATTCTTGGTCAAAACAAATTTATTCGATTCAAAAACCATTTTAAATGCAAACTTGTTTAATAGTCATCCGAAAACCAAAATCTTTCGAATTTCCGGTACATACAAAACATTTGTCAACTTAAGATCTTTCCCGGATGTCATTTTCAAGATCACATCGCCTTCACCTTTGACATCAACCGTATCAAAGTTTCCCATGAAGATCTTTTTTCCATTAACTACTTTCAAAGTAGTAAACAAACTTTTTTCCGAACACACATGTCGGGTAGAACCAGTGTCGATCCACCATTCATTCGGTTCAGATCTTACCAATTATGCATCAGAAACCATTGCCGTGATATTCACATTCATCACACTTGCAACTTCACCATTGCCGTCAAGAACCACGCATGGTTCAAGATCCAAATCAGAAAACAATTCTGATTTCTCAATATGATTGGCAAATTTACTCGCATTTTGAACTCCAATCATATCAACCATCTCATTAATCGATGGTTTAGCAATAGATGTTATAGTTGAAGTCATTGACCGTGACACAACTCCATCTAACATTTTCATTTTTTTTTTCTTTAACGCCAAAGAAAATAATTATAAGTAGTTGTGAATCTTCTTTTCAAACAAATACTTTATAAATTTTCAATAAAGAAAATTTTCTCACTTTATAATAAAATTACACTTTTATTATAAACAACGTCAAATTAATTGATCAAGTTTGATTCAACCGTTCAATTTAATCACTTTATAACAAAAGTAAATCTTTTGTTATGAACAATGTCAAATACTTCAATTGACAAAACTTGAATCAACCGTTCAATTTAATAACTTTATAACAAAATTAAATCTTTTGTTATAAACAATGTCAAATACTTCAATTGACAAAACTTGAATCAACCGTTCAATTTAATCACTTTATAACAAAATTAAATCCTTTTTATTATAACTGATTTTATCACTAAAATTGAATCTGCTGTTCAATTTAACACCAAAGTGATAACACCAAAGTGAAGAATGAATCAACCGTTCATTCAAACACTTGTAACCCGAACGAGAATAGTAACAAATTTTATATTAAAAGTTAAAATTGAATCATCCGTTCAATGTTTAAGAAACCAAAAGTGAATAATCGAATCTGCCGTTCAAATTAAAAACTTAATCAAGGCTGTTGCAAAAATTAAATCCGTCTCGAAACCAAAACTTGTTTGTAACGAAACAGAAATAATTAAATGAAATGGAAACACAATTGCTTCGAGACAAAACTCGTTTGAATCGAAACAATAATGTAATAGAAACTTTTACTTCGAGACAAAACTTGTTTGAATCGAAGAAACAATTTCTCTAAAATTCCTAAATTTTATAACCGGTATCGTGGTTGTAAAATCTGTTTTAAGATTGTAAGGATATTGTGCCCGATACCAATTATAAAATATAAGAAATGTATTACGAATTACAATTCAAGAAATGAAATTACAATACACGGATATAAATAAAGTACGGAAATTAAAATTACAATACGGAAAATAAAGGCTGAGTCTCGTGTTTGACACGATTCCCTTAAAACAGATTCGAAGTCTGTTTCCCAGGGTACAACAGCCAAAGCAGCGTGTACTGCCGGAGGTAACCAACTTGCCTGAAAAATCACGTGAATTGAAGGTGTTCTTCGTTCTTGGAAGCAGCAACGTCTTGCCGTTCAAGTGCAAAAATTTCAAGAATACAAAGTGTTTTCCAAGGGTTTCAAGTATATCAAAATGTGTGTTTTGGTGTTTGCATCTCCATCCCTTTTATAGGAGATGAGTTGTAACAACAACTTAATTATATTCAATTGTAATAATAATAAAAAACCATTTTTTATTAATAATTAAATATAATAATTCTATCATTAAACCATGAGTTGTAACAACAAATTAACTATATCTAATTGTAATAAAAAATATTTTTTATTAATAATTAAATATAATAATTCTATCATTAAACCATTTCTGTAACGGCTCTAGAATTGTCTAGATTCGTTCAAGACACGAACGCGGCTCGCACAAAAAAAATACCTTATACAAAGTACGATGCAGATGCGAATACACACAAGTTTAATGATTTGCTATTGTTTGGACCCAAGTTTTGTCTTGGAGTAACTTGTCATGCTTGTCAAGCCTCCACATTATAAACCACTCATGGTTTGGTCCATCTTCCTATGTGGGACAAGTTTTCACACTTTTAACTTGCATTTTCACACATCAAACACCAATCTTTGAGCATCGATATCTCATTCATCTTAGCTCCATTTTGGATGTTCTTTATATCGTTGTAATCCTCTCTTCAAGGAGAATACACACCCATAAAATACTAATTATATATCTCATAACTATATATAATTATATTTGGTCCAAAAACATGGAAAATACCCTTTTTCCTTTGAAAAATTCACACTTTTTTCCAACAGAAACTCCATATAATATATAAAAAAATTGTACCTAAATAATATAACTACACATTATTTTAAAAAAAATCTAAAACATTACTACTAAAAAATTTTAACTCTCATTACATATGATCATTGTTATGCAAAGAATTAAAAAAAATTGAATCTCTCATCACAATAAATACAATACTAAACATTAATTATATACCGTTACACATATAAATATTGATGCACATATCTACAAATGACCATCCATTTCACAAAATGAGCTAGAAACTATAAATAGGTTCCTATGACAAGATTGTTTTGTTATATTTCTAGCTTTCTCTCATAAAAATTCATCTACATTTGTTTGGCTATTTAATTTATATTTTTGGGTTCTTTTGGATTATGTATGATATCAAGAATGTGTTCATTATTTAGTTTGTAGTTTTCTTTTAATATGTGTTAAAGATTAACGATCTTCATGGTTATGTTTCTATTTCAGTATGATGATTTTCAACAAGGACCAAGGAATACTCAAAAGGGTTATAGTGTCATCTCATGTTCTTAAGACCGAGTGTTTCTCTCATAAAAATCCATCTTCATTTGTTTGGCTATTTAATATTTATATTTTTTTTGAGTTCTTTTAGATTATGTATGATATAAAGAATGTGTTCATTATTTAGTTTATAATTTTCTTTTCATATATGTGTTAAAGTTTAACGATCTTCATGTTTATGTTTCTATTTCAGTATGATGATTTTCAAAAAGGATCAAGGAATACTTAAAAGGGTGATAGTGTCGTCTCATGTTCTTAAGACTAAGTGTTTTTACAAATGGTAATGTAAAAAAATGAAGTTTCATAAAAATTTGAAAGTAATGAGATGATTTATATTTACTTATACTCTTAATATGTGATTATCAATGATTATCTCATCATTTTACACATGATTTATCAATTCTTTTATATGATATTATTGTAATTGATTTTGGTTATCTCTGTAACGAAATTCAAGTTTTGTCATTTAGACGCGTAAATATTATACTTACTCGAGAAACGAGAGTTAAAATGATTTCATATGACTACTCATTTATGTATTTAAAATCATTTCAATCTTAATAATATTGAGTGTTGTTAATGTAACGTTTATTTGATAAAATGATATGAATTCATGCAACACCCGAAATTTGTCATGAAATTTGTTACAAAATCACATATGATTCATTTTTTGATGTTATCAGTGGTGATGACAAAAAATTGTAATTAAAATACAATGTTGTATATTTTTATGCGTTAAACTAATTTCTAAAAAAATGATATTTAATTAATATTACTACATAGTTCTTAAAATGTGCTATTTTCTGTGATTTTAATCATTATCTAACTAAAACATAATTACAAGTAAAATGATGACAATAACTTAAGTTTCATTCTATATGAATTGCAATGTTATTTAGAAAAATTAATATTTAATACTATTATTTATAATATGGACTAACAATAATAAAAAAGGAATAGCAAGTTAATTATTTATTAATTTTGAAGTTGGCAACGTTGATAGAGTAAACGTATTTTAAATCATTGAATTAAGAAATTATTATTTTTATTATTTTAACGATTTGGTAAATTAAGATTTATTATTTTTGTTTTACTTTTCATTTTATCATGTTAAGAAATCTTATTTTCAGTGCTTTATACATGTATATTATGTCTCGCTACTGTGTACGTGAAAACAACAATTTATTTATAAAAATATTTAACTTCTTTACTTAATTTTGTATACAAACTAGATCTTGATCAATAACTATTAATATATAATCACTTAAATTGATTCATCTATAAAGCAACATCATTAATTTAAATGCTTTTTTTAAAAGATTAATTTATATGCTTTTGAATATGTTATTTAAATTTTTTTAGAAAACCATATTACTCCATATGTTAATATTTAACTTCTTTACTTAATTTTGTATACAAAGTTGTCAACTTACAAAATTGCAGTTATACTAATATAAATTTTTCTTAATTTTTAATTTTCCTATTCTATACAACATGTATATATATATTTAATTGATAGAATTAGTATTCTGTTTTAAACAAAATGGTATTGTTTCAAAATAACTTAAACATTGTTAAATTTTGGTTCTAATAAACAATTCAATTCAATATAAAGTTTTAAGATCTTTAATTCACTTTGATGGTTAGAGTGGTCCTACTACAAAATTTCTTGAACTTTATTATAATTCTTCTAAGATCATATTCAAAATAGATGTAACTATTATTTGTATTTTTTACATTTTATTACAGGCCAAATTCCCAAAAAATGTAACATAACATACAAAATTTGACAAGGTAATGTTAAATTTTTTAGACTAATATAGATAACATAAAATTCATATTTAACTAAAAGAGTTTTAATGACCAAGTAAGAAGGTAAATTTTTAATTTTATGCTCTATGTTTTGGTGAAACAATAATATCTGGTTATCTTTTTTTGGGCTAAAATTTGAATTTCATGTTCTTTATCGGCCAAAATAGAATTTTATATTATCTTTCAGGATCAAAATTTTTTAGAATACCTTTATTGTCAAAAATTGTGTTTTAGATTTATGGGCTAATATTGAAAAAATCCCATAAACTTTCTTTAGTTTTGTGATTAAGTCCCTAAACTTTTTTTCTGATTGTTTAAGTCCCTTAACTATTTTTGTCTTATTCAAAAAACTCACTATCTTTACGTGTTTTAGCAATTAAGTCCCTAAACTTTGTGTTTTATTGATTGTGTTTTACATACTCATTCGGTAGCCAGTCAAAAATATATCTTTTTGATTTATTGTATAGTATTAGACACACATTGTATTATTTAAAAAGAATATCTAAATTTAATAAAGCAAAATAATAAATCAGTACATCGCACGGGTCTACATGACTAGTGATATTTAAAGTTTAGACGATATTAAATCGGGCTTTCTGCACAGAATAGCAACCAACTAGATGTAAAAATTTTATTATAGCAATCTACCAAATATTTCGTCCAAAATAACATTCTACCACTAGACATTTTTTATTAAAACATTGAACTTTAAACAATTCTTCCATGATAGCAACTATTAATGACTGGACATGATTGAGTGTTGGCTAAGCATCCACGTAAGCTGCCATGTCAGCACCGTGTTTGCACAAATAGCAACGTACTCATAAAATAGCAACATATTATGAAATAACAATGTATTCTAAAAATAGTAACATACTACACAAAATAGCAATGTGTTAATTTTTTATTATTTTCATTCCGAATATTATTACTATTATTATTAAAAAAACCAAAAAAAAAATTGTCATTTTTTTCGATCGAAAAATTTAAAATTTTGATTGGTTCATATTTTTTCCGTTTGAAATAATAATAAAACGAAATTACCATCGTTTTTTTCATTTGAAAATCAAAACAGTTAGTCATTATTTTTGTTTGAAAAAATTTAAACTATGCATATTGTTCTTGTTCGTTTGAACAAATTAAAATACATAATGTTTCGTCGATTTTTCTGTTTAGAAAAGTAAAAAAATTCTAATAGATAATTGTTTCTTTGGTATGAAAAAATTAAGAATTACTTAGGTTTGTCTTTTAATATTGGAAAAAATTAAAAATCACAGTATTTCGTTGTTTTTTTGGTATTATTAACATAAATTTTAGATTGGTTCGTAGTATTTAATTTCCAAACAGAAAAAACAACAAACCGTTATGATTTTCAGTTTGTCCAAATAAAAACTTACAAACCTTTCATATTTTCAATTTCTTCAAACAAAAAAAAAAACGACAAAATACTTAGTTTTCTATATATTCGAATTAAAAAAAATTCATTTTATATTTCGAACAGAGAAAATGATGAATAAATCAAATTTTTAACATTATCAGTTTTAATAATACTAATAATAATATTAAATTTAGGATTAAAACTGTAAAAAAATTAAAGTATTTTAGTTTTGTGCAGTACGATGTTATTTTAGGAGTATGTTGCTATTTTACACAGTATGTTGCTATTTTGTGCAGATTCGATGCTACATAGCAGCTTACGTGGATACCTAGTTAGCATCTGTAACATCCCAACTTTGGGAGAGGTACGAGAATTATTTAATTGGATTGATTTAAATATTAATATCGAGTTGGACGAATTATTGAGTTATACATGAAACCGTCATGTGATGAGCTTTTGAGTCAACCGGGTTATGAGATTAAGTTTTTTATAAAAAAAGTAATTGTGATTTAATTGGGACCCGGTGATATAAATTAGTAATTATTGATAATGTGATTGGATATTGGGTGTTGGATCGAGTTTAAACCAAAATGCATATATATTCCACCACCTTGCTAGCTTGCTCCCATCATTCTCTTTCAAAATCATAAAAAGTGAAGGTGTTTGTGCGTGTGTTTTCGAGTTCGAGCAGCCACAGCATCAGTGATTGAAGATTTGAAGCTAAAGATTCAATTGCTAGCTAACCTTCTTCTTCAACTTGTTCTAGCCAACACCAAGTAAGTATTAAGCTGAAATTCGTGGATTCAAGTTGTTGAGTGTTACGAAATAGTTGAATTGAGTATATATGTGTTATGGAACTAATTCATGACAAATTAAACGAGTTATGTGAAGCTGAGAACTGGGTTGGGGTTAAATCTCCTGGTCTGCAAAAAAACAGAGCCTACTAGTTATGCTCGTTCGTGAGCGCGGTCGCGATCCCATGATCGCGGGCCGCGATGTTCTTGAGATGAGCTCGGGCAGCGATGATTTGAGCGCGGGGGCGCGACGGGTCACAAGCGGTTACGGTCGAGCTTGGGTCGCGTCGTGATGAGCATGGCCATGATGGGGATCTCGATTGAGATCAATTGAGAGCAACCAATATAGTCAGCTCGACCGCTACTTTCTGAGCGCGACCACGATCCGGATAGGGTTTATGGTTAGGGTTTTGGGCTATGCGGGATACGTGTTTGGGTATCTGGGCTTATGTGTGTTACTTGGGAATTGTTTATAGATTTATTGAGTTGTTTTTGTGATATCGGGTTATTATATTATTATTTCAAGGTCTCGTGTTGATAGGGTAGGGATACGGGCAGGGAATCGAGACATGAGGAGTGAGCTTGATATTCTCATTTAATCAATCACAAACATATATCAAACATTTAAGAATAGGATTTGCAACTAACCGAATGCTTTTATAGATCAATATCTGGAATTACAATGTGAAGAATGAGGACACAATTATCAAGAAGTTGACCTAGCCGTACAAAAGGAATTTCCTTGCAAAATGCAAATGTACGAACTGTACAATCACAGTACAACTTTCCTATTTATACAAAAAGTTAAATCTATTAACTAATTACAAAAAGACCCCTAGACTTATTATTTTCATCAATTTAAACTAATTTCCAACAATCTCCCCCTTTGATGAAAGATAATGAGTCTTCAGTCTGAGTTTCATCTCAAATCTTCGAATACTCTTTTTGTTCGTTAGCCTCCATTCAATCTTTGAGATGAACTCCACTATCAGCTTCCTGTCATTCACGCTTAGACCTTCTTTCTTTGACTTTCTCTTCTTGTCAGCAGCCAGTCTTCCTTTTAAACCAGACAATACTTTCAGCAATGTTTCATCACAAAACTTGTTCAGCTCTATACCCCGCATGGCTCTCAACTTTTGATCTTTATCTTTATAAATCACCATTGGGTGCTTAGTCATAACCACTTGATATTCTTTCAAATTTTCCATGTACTTGATGAAACGATTTGGTGCAGTTATGTTTATTTTCCTCATCCCTCGCTCAACACCGATATGAAGATCTTGCACAGACATGAGAACCAGTTTAGTGTGCATAAAATGAAATAATGTCTTTAGTGCAAATCTACAGTTTTCATCTCTCTTGTTCTGGCAAAGTTCATCAAACAGATCTTCTATCTCCACAAGATTCATGTTGAACATATCAGCTTCGGTGAAAACATGTGTGTTCCCATCAGTTCTGGTCACTGTAAATGTCAGATGAAACACTTTCACAAACCTATCCTTTTCTATCTTCACCAAATCCACAATTCCGAACTCACTCATTACTTTGTCAATTGGTTGAGTCTTATTCTGTAGAAAGAGAGCATAATTCGCTAGATTCGGCATGTTCGACTCTAAGACTCTGAACAGTTTCAAGAAAGTGCATGGAGCTTGCTTCTTGCAAAAAATCTTCATTTCAAGATGATCTTCGAGGAATGGAAGCTTATTTCTTCTTATGCATTCATCATTTTGTTTTGCTGATAAATCCAACACTTTGATCTTTTTCTTACTCACTTCATATTCATTTAGCAGAGTCAACATATCATTAACTTCTTTCTGAACAACCTCCTGAACTGCAAACCTTAACTGATGTTGTCTGTGAGGTTCATCAGCCAAAATGTAATTGTTGAAAAACTATTCCATAATCTCCACTTCATTCAACTCTTTCATTACAGGAGGCATCACATTCTCAATCGGAAAGGGATCAAACTCTTCTTTGATAGTAACCGCCACCTCAGGCTTTTCAACCGTTGGTGTCGGTACATCATCCCTCAAAATTTCCTTAACCAGCTCTTCCTCCTCCTCTAGCCTTTCAGCTCTTAAAGATATATCAGTCAAGTCAAGCATATCATTATCGTCAGATATCTCAATTCTTTCTCAGTCCCCTCAATTATTAACGCTTGACCTTGTTCATCATTGTCAGAGTCATCATATTCTTCAAAATTGTAGATACCAGATTGAATACTTAGAGGAACCGGAACATCTTCGTATAGAATCAATCCCAGCTCACTCTGAGCATTAACAGCTTTATCCTTTGAGCTCCCAACTTCTCCAACATCTTCTCCTCATGTCTCTTTTTCTTTCTCAGTATACGCAATCAGCTGAAGTCCAGTATCCTGTTCTCCAAGCTTCCTCCTCTTCTCTCCCTCATGAGGAGCATCATCGGAGTCTTCATCATGCTCATCATGCTTACGCTTAGGAGCTGAAGCTTGAGCTTTGCATGCTTGATCAACATCTGATACCCTTTCTAACAATGATCCTAAATCACTGATAACTGTAGATTCTAAGCCAATCATCCTTTCCCTCATCTCATCAACCTGGTCATAACAAAAGTCTCAAAGCTCATCAATAGATTGTTGTGGATCTCTGTCTTTACCCCCCTTTACCAACAGACTTTCCCTTTAACAATTTCTGAATATTAGACATTTGGCTCATCATTTCAGTGAACTGATTCGTCATCTGTGTTGTAACTCCACCAATGGCTTCATTGAGTTTATCTTCGGTAACAAAGGGTGACATTCTAACCACTGGGTTACCTAGACTTCTAGTTGACACAACAGTAGAACTTGTAAAAAGAAATTCTGTGCGGCCGGTGCTCAGAGTTGGAAAAGTGGTAGCTCTGACCAGACTTTCAACTACTTCAAGTGACGGAGTAACAAATGCTTCCGACACTATAGTTGTTCTAGCAGGGACACGAAGTCCTTCTGCAGTTACTCCAGCGGATGGAGTGGACGCAAGTGTCCTAAATTGTATAGGAGCTATGACATGTGCATTAGAAATTGTACACTTGGGCGGCTATGTACTTTGTTCAATATCCATATTATCCAAAGGATACCAGGATAGATCATGTGAAAATTTCCGGTGTGAAATTGAGACACCTTCTTGTTGAGAAGAAGGTGAGTAGCTGGTGGGGTGTGCAATTATCGGTGGGGTACTGACTATTTCAATGCTAACTCTCTCATGAGAGCTAACAGCAGATGTGGTTTCATCCCGGCTTTCAAGGCTTGGGATCTCCCTCATACACAGCCTCGCAATCTCAACAATATCAATCTCCGATAAAGTTTCAGGTTGAGAAAATTCAATCATACCCGCACCTCCCAAAATATCATCATTATCCTCATCAGCAGCATCATCATCATATGCTCCCTCATTTCCACCTTCAGCAATATTAGATATGGTATGCTCAAAATCCGTCTCCTCTCACCTCCCTTCACTTGCTCCATATCTCCCTCAATATCAGATTGGCTTCCATGAACATTAGCCCATTGCTGATGTTCCTGCTCACCTAAAACTCATTGGGTAAGAAAACTTGGTTCTTGCATTTCTATAAAAGCTTAATCTATACGATACCATCTTACACTCTCAGCCTCTTTATGAGCATATTTAAGCAAAGATTCTGGAATTGGCATAACATTGGCATTAGGTGCATCTTGAACACTATGATGGCTCATCATCACGTAATCCGGGCATTTTTTAGCATTAGATCTCTTCGGTAATTTCTCATTAGCCCTTAGAATACCTCTGATCAAACTTTGAATAAACCTTTGAAGCGACACAAACTTCCTTGCTCTGTTGGTAGTCTTAACCAATACAATTTCCTTCAGGTCTTCCCATATGCATTGTGCATAATCATAGTGTTTGTTGAAGGCAATACCATGAAAAAGCCTTAAGCAATGGATGTTTCCTCTATCTATGCCTGTATGTTTGGAGGTCATACACATGTTGATGATCCCAAACATGGTATACCATTCTCCATTCAAACCGTTTAGATGAAACTTTGAACTTTTTGGCAAGGGTTTGGAGTAGCCCAGGCAGATCAGATCATGACATAAGTCCTCATCAGAAACAAAATCTTCAAAGTCTGCCAGTTCTGGGAAGTTCACTGTGTCAATTCGTCTTGGTAGGAACAAATTATAAAGGAGTCTGGCTAAAGTTATTTTGGCCTTGAATTGATCAATTTTAACTTTGAAATGGTGATCTCCTTCAGCAGGCACAAATTTTATGGTATGCCAGAATTGGTTTAGATATACCAGAGGAATGGAAGGCTTGTATTTCAATAGATATCCAAGAGGGTTTCCTTAAAGGAATTCAATAATGATAGGATGGCTCACTTTAATGACACTCGGATCAAATCTATGATTATTATCAAGAAGGGATATGCAATACTTAGATTTGACCAATTGAGTTTCAGGTATTGGTGATGAAGGTGATGGTCGGGTAACAGATGTTGATTTAACTAGTTTTGAGACCAATGTATGGTTTGAGGATGAATGTGAATCTGAGGAACTAGAATTTTGGGTGGGGACTTAGGATGCCATTTGTTTCCTGTAAAAATAACAAACATGTTAGAAATGACAGAAAAACAAATTTAATCCAGTTGCTAGAAAAATAATACATTCAACGAGAAATTAGAAAAATATATGTTTTATTGTTTAAAGCATCGGGATTCCAGACAATAATAATAAAATATTATTGTTAGGATTCCAAAGTCAATCGTTAAGAGACTAATGTTAATAAAACATAGATTTTAAAATTTCTTGAAAAATGTGAAATTTCTCTGAAAAATTAAAATTCCACCACACTTAGAAAAATTTTGATAATTTTGGCATGAAACTCGAATTAAGAAAGAATAAACTCGAATGAGTCTATAACTTTCTCGAATGACATGGAACCCAACTCGAATAACCCTTATTCAAACTCGATTGACTAAGTGATAAACTCGAATGAAAAGTGATGTTTCTCGAAAGAAGTGATATCAAACTTGAATTGTTCTTATAACTTTCTCGATTAACATTTGAACCAACTCGAAATAGAATGAAGTTTTCTCGAATTATATGAGAATCGAGTTGGAAGTACTTGAAAACATTTCCAATCCATTTCTAACAAACTCGTATGAAGAAGGACTTTTCTCGAACAAAGCATTGGCCCAACTCGGATGAAACATAAACTTTCTCCGGCCATGTTTCAACCGAGTTTGATGACTCATAAGTTTTCTAAGTCCTAATTCTATCAAACTCGATTGAACCTACATTTTTTTTCGATATGTTCTTTTTCCAACTCGATACACACTTAGTGTTTCCTCGATTATATTGATGTCCAACTCGATAAAAACTAGAAATTTTTCTATAAACTCTTTTGATCGAGTTTTGAACATAAAAAGATTTCTAAGTCCCAAACAACACTGAAATTTCAAAAATTATTCAAGGGACATTTTGACCTATCTTTTACACTATCCCTTTTGAAATATGATTTTGAACATATTTCGTTTACTGAAGTTTTTCCAAAAACAACATCTACTCCAATTAAAATCCAAATTTCAGGTTGTTCAAGAACTCGAAAACTCTTGAAGTTTAAATTCAAATTAAATGTCGTGTGTTTTGAAATTGAACTTGAAATTTGATTTTCAAGTTCATCTGATGAGTATTAACACTAACACACTTTCAAATCCAGATATAAACCACAAATTCAACATAACACATATACACATACTGATACACCAAGAACACACAGTTAACAAAAAATTAACATAAAACTCAAAAATTAAACTGAAAAATTCAACAATATTAATATGAAACTGATATACTTACAAATTGCAACAAAGATTTGAAAACCTTCACAGATTTGTGGATTGCTTCTTGATTAAGAAAGTTTGAGAGAGTTTTATGAAGAAAGAGGAACAGTACACCGGTTTTTCGAAAAAATTGAAATCTGAATTCAAAATTAAAATTTATAAGGATTTTCGAATTTTGAAAATACCCGGCCCACTAAACATTTTTCTAAAACTTCTCATTTCGCTTTTAAAGCCTATTTAACATATAATCAATCCACTCACAAAACAAAACAAAACAAAATTGTAGCAAAAAAAATTTTAACATCACAAAAATTAAAAAAAATTAAGCAAACAAAAACAACAAAAAATAAACTAAAAAAATATAACTAAACAAAAATCCAAGATAAAAACATATGCTCCCTCTCCAATTTTTCATTTGAGCTCCCCCTCAGATGTATAACACTTTTTATGTCTCCTCCCCATACAATTTATCAAAAAAAATTTTATCAGATATTCAATATATCAGATAAATAATTTCTTGTTTGCTGCCCCTGCACATGACAATCCGACTCTGTTAAATCTTAGAAAAACTAAAAGTTTAAATCACATGAGATTAACAACAATTTAAATCAAGTAAAAAATTGTAAAAGTAAAATTATATTGTGTAACAGCTGAATTTTTAAATCTAACGATTCAACATACCCAATTTGTATACCAAAAAATTAAATCGTTTTTCATCTAACGTTTTGGTAAACAAATCATCTAGTTGATATTCAGATGGTACAAAATATAGTTCTACGTTACCATTTCTCAACATGATTTTTTATAAAATGATACCAGATATCATTATGCTTAGTTTTTGAGTGTTGCATAGGATTTGAAGCAATTGTAATTGCACTATGAGAATCATAATATATGGGAATCTTTTGAGGTGTAAACCTGTAGTCTCTGAGTTGGCTCTTCATCCACAACACTTGTGAACAGCATGATGATATTGCAATATATTCAGCTTTTACTGTTGATAGAGACACACAGTGTTGCTTTTTGGATGACCAGCAGACAGGTTTGTCACCAAGAAATTGTAGTGCTCCTAATGTACTTTTCCGATCCATTTTAGCACATGCATGATCAGCATCAGAGAAGGCAGTTAATGTAAAAGATGATTACCTGAGATACCACAAACCTAAGTTTGGAATTCCGTTCAGATATCTTAATATTCGTTTGGCAGCAGCCAAATGTGATTCTTTTGGATGTGCTTGATATCTAGCACAGACACATGTAGCAAACATAATATCCAGTCTACTTGCAGTTAAGTACATTAATGACCTAATTATCCCTTGATAATGAGGTACATCCACAGGTTTCCCTGAAATGTCATCATCGAGTTTAGATTTTGAATCCGGAGCCATGAGAGTTTTCATGGGTGTACTATTTACCATGTTAAACTTCTTTAACATGTCTTGAATGTACTTTTACTGATCGATGAAAATGTCATCACTCAGTTGTTTTACTTGTAGACCCAAGAAAAAATTTATTTCTCCCATCATGCTCATTTCAAACTTTAGGGACATTAAAAATGCAAACTTTTTGCAAAACTCAGTATTTGTTGACCCAAATATTATATCGTCCACATGTATCTGTATAACTATGATATCGGGACCCTGACGTTTAATAAATAGGATAGTATCCACTACACCTTTGTTGAAGCCACATTTCAAAAGATAATTTGAAAGTGCATCGTACCAAGCTCGGGGTGCTTGTTTTAGGCCATACAGTGATTTGTCTAAAATATATACATGATCCGGCTTTGAAGGATCAGTAAATCCTTCGGGCTGATATGTATATACTTCATCGGTTAACTTCCCATTTAAAAATGCAGTTTTTACATACATTTGATATACAGTAAAGTTTTTATGTGCAGCAAACGCCAAAAACATTCTAATCGCTTCAATCCTGGCAACAGGGGCAAAAGTCTCGTCATAATCGATTCCCTCCTGCTGACTGTATCCTTTGGCTATGAGGCGTGCTTTGTTTCGAATGATGACTCTGTGTTCATCTTTCTTATTTTTGAAGATCCAGTTCGTGCCAATGATAGATTTGTCCTTTAGTCTTTCCACCAATCTCCATGCCTTCAACATTTCAAACTGATTGAGCTCCTCTTGCATAGCTACAATCCAGTCTGCATCCAGAAGAGCTTCTTTCACCGTCTTTGGCTCGATCTTGCTCAAAAAATTTGAGAAGAGACATTCGTTCATGGTAGCTCTGCGGGTTTTTACTGAGGCAGAGGGATCACCAATTATGTTTTCTGGTGGATGATTCCTTGTCCATTTGAACGTATGAGGGTAAGATTGAAGTTAGTCTTGATTGGGATTCAAGTCCAGGTAGGGAATTCGAGGATTTGTTTCAGATGTTGATGGGACATCAATTGAGGTGGGAATTTCTGAATTTTCAGAATTCAAGGGAGTTTCAAAAGATTCTAGTGCTTGGATTGGTTGTACACTATCAACAAGTATGTGTACATCGGTCATTGAAACCTATCCAGTATCTTCATAAATCGGTTGGTGCGAATAATCAAAGACTACGACCAGATCTTCAGTAATCCTGTCAGGAACAAAATTTGGAACATTAGATTTGGTCTTTTCAAAGTAGTATTCATAAAAACTTTCAAAAAGTTTATTAAGATCATTCATTTCATATTTTTGCTCCGTTGACTTCACTGAAGTCGACTATTTATGTTTGGGTCCTGAACTAGCGTATTCAGGAGCCATTACAATTCATTCATCAAATTTGACATTTACACTCTCTTTGACAGTCTTCATACGCTTATTGTAGACTTGAAAAGCTACAGATTCTTTTGAGTATCCAATGAACATGCCTTCGTCAGTGTTCTGATTAAACTTTCCCAAGTTGTCTGTGTCATTCAGGATAAAACACCTGCATCCAAAAACATGGAAAAATTTAACATTAGGAACTTGTTTGTTAATCAGTTTGTAGAGTGTCTTTCCGAATATTTTATTGATGATCGATCTGTTCTAGGTAAAGCACGCGGTTGCTACAGCTTCAGCCCAGAGAAATAATGGCAGATTAGAGTAAGCAAGCATAGTCCGAGTAGATTCCACAAGTGTGTGGTTTCGTCTTTCAACGACGCCATTTTGTTGTGGGGTACGAGCTGCCAAATATTAATGAGTTATCCCAACAGAACTCAGAAATGTCTTGAGTGACTTATTCTTGAATTCTGTACCATTATCAGAGCTAATGGTCTGAACCGATAACTGTAACTTAACTTGAATTTTGCGAATGAAGTCAATAATGATCTCGGTAGCATCAGATTTGGATCTCAGGAAGAATACCTATGTGAATAATGAATAGTCATTAAGTATGACCAACGTATCTTTTCTTATTGATACTCTGTACCCGCATAGGTCCGTACGAGTCCATATGGAGTAGTGTAGGTCCCGAGAGGTTCCCAAAGTATATAGCTTTAAGCTGTAGAGGGGGGGGGGGGGTGAATACAGCTATTTAAAAACTACACACTATTTTCTCAATGTTTGTATGTATTATCAACAAGTTGTTAATTACAAACAAGCTTGAATGCGGAAAGGTTCAAGCTAAGATGACAGATAGAACATTATGTTCACTAGTATAAGACAGACTCAAACTAGTTTACAATGAATACACTCACTAAGAAGCACTCACTGTGTTTACAAGACTCAGAGGGACAGCTTATGTAGAACAGCTTAGACACAAAGAAACTGTATTACACAGGCAGGCTTGCATGCATGAAAAACACACTTGCACGTTCACTCTTGGCTTCAGCACTTAGCTTTTTGGCTTAATCTTTCTGACCTTAGAAGCTTCCTTTTATACTCACTCAGAGGATCTAAGAGAAGTTTCTTCATTGGACGGAATGAAAAAGGAGAAGTCTTGTTGAAAAGACAACATAACCTTTTCTGCACTTTCTGAAAAGCAGACTTGTCTTCTTGTGTGCAGAACTTTTGTCTTTTCACTTTGTCTACTGTTGCATTGCCTTTAACTAAATAAGGAATGTCAAATTTGCGTTGTTCTTCCTTGTAAAGGCCTATTTTGATATAAGAAAAAGGTCTGTCACCCTTTTTCAAATAACCTTTTGTCTTCATGTAACAGAACAGCTTGGGCAGGCTGAGCAGTTCTGATTTCCACTTTGTCTTCGACTTTGTAAACTGATCTTGTAGCCAAAAACAATACATGAGGACTTGGAAACACATTCCATAAAGTGTTTAGCCTGTTCACAAAGAACAGGTTCTGTTCACAAAGAACAGAACACTTGTAAACTGCCCAAGCTGCTCATCAGTATAGAGCAGCGTAGACAGTTTATGTCCAGCCTGTTCAGCAGACTGAACAACTTGAACAAAACTGTCTTTGTTGCAACACATGCAACTCATAGAACAGCTTTAGGCTGATATTGCAAATCATTTTCTGGTTTCAATAAAGCATATAACAGGCCTTAAATTCAACCTTCAAAAGCATCAACATGTTTGATTAATAATCTCCCCCTCAGATGCAGAACAGGTTTGACTGAGGCCTTTTTGTGCCTAACAATCTCCCCCTATTTGCAATAACCAGTCTAAGCTGGCCTTTTCAAAAGTCACTATATATTTTTACAGTACATTTGTTGAAATAGAATTACAACATCAACATAAAGTAAAAGATCAGTTTATATATACTGATTTTTAATTACATTAGAACAACACATGTTCTTACAAAAGTACAACTAATGTACTGATGTATATTACAACTGATGTAAAAGAGAAAATTACAACATATGTAAATAAAGTACAATTAATGTACATTGAACTGTTTTTGTTAGGAGCAGAAAATGGTAAGCCTGTCCAACTAATGGACAACTTCCATTCTTCACCTGCCCAGATGGCAGATGGACTTCATCACTCTGTAGGGGGAACCTGAAACATCTTTTCTAGCTCTTCCCTTGTATCCTCAAGTTCTTGAACTTCACTTCTTATTATCATGAACTTGGGATCATCAAGTTCACCTCTTTCAAAGAAGCCTCTGAGCTGATCCCAGATGGCTGCTCTCCACTTTGTATAGATCTGAAGCTCTTTGAAAGCATTTCTTCTGAGTTAAGGGATCTACAAAAAATGCCCCCAGCTCAGGCTCTTCAATAATCTTGCCATCTTCAAACTTTATTCCACTAGGCAGGCTGTGATCAACTCCCTTCATTTCAATGGCATAATCGCCTTGTTCAATCAGTGCAAGGAGTACTTCCATTTCAGTGTCCTTCCTTGTCCTCCTGACCTTAATTTTTGGATGTGTCACAAAGACACCTTCACTAACTTCTTTGGAGATCAGGACAAGGTTCTTTACTCTCTCCATTAGTTTCTTGACATATGCCCTGATTGTCTTAGCCGTTTCTGACTTTGATTCACTCAGGGCAACTGCCAGCTCAATCCATTCTCTGTACCCCATCTGTGCTACGTCAGTGTAGTCATATGTTTCTAATTCTGGGTCTGCTGCACCCATCCTTATTATTTTCAACTTCCACTGACTGCCTTTTCTTGATATAGGGACAACTTTGACAATTGCTTCCTTGGCAAGCCTTCTTTCAGCAACATCTTGAAATTTTTTCTTTGCCAGGTTGTCAAAATGAAACTGAGCTCTTGCATGAGGCACTGTAGGCTTGGTCACTGAAACCATAGTACCTTTTTCCTTCTCTGCTTCCTTCTCCCCTGCTGATCCCTTAGCAGCTTCCAATATTTTCTTTTGCACTTCCAGAGTGGACATTTTAACTTTCTTTGCTTCTTGAAGTGCAAAAGATTTGGCAGCTTTGGCAGACTCTTCTTCTTTTCTAAGAACTTCCAGGGCTTGAAGCTGTTCTTCGCTAAACTCAAAATATTTGTGCATAGGAAGACCCATTTCTTTGGCCCTGGCTTTGTGAAATTGGATTTCTGCTACTTTCTGCTGTTGAGGATCAGTTGCTGCTTTTTCTTTACCCTTAGCTGCTGTAGTGACAGCAGCTTCAGGACTTTCCTCCTCCTCCTCTTCTTCTTCTAAGATCAGATGCCTCCTTCTGCTGCTTGGCCTGCCCTCAGGAATAGTTTACTCCCCCTTAGACTGAGCAGGGATTGGAGATTCAACCTGAGTAGACTAAGCAGCATGAGAGGCACCTTCCAGTGTACATGTTGAAGCTCCTGCTTGTTGACCAGTTTGTGCTGCAGGCACTGGTTTCTCCTTAGGAGAAGAAGTTTTCTCCCCCTTAGACTTAGTCTTAGAGGCAGACGACTTCTCCCCCATTGAAGGAGATGGACCAACACCTTCAACACCCGGTCTGCCTGAAGACACAAAGTCATCAGGCTTACCAGCAGTTTTGGCAGCAGGCCTGGGGCCAACAAGGCTATTCACTAAGAATGCCAAGTTGTCCTTCACCTCTGCAAGCTGGGTAAGGCAGGACTAAAGAGAAGAGGATTGTGTATCAGTAAGGGAGGTCAGCTTAACAAGGTTTTCCCTATCAGACTCGGTGAACAGCAAACTTTGAAGCTGTACAAGATGTAATTCGAGAGAATCTTGCACATCAGCAAGGTTTGATGACACAGAATTTGAAAGAGAGCTAATAAGGGTGTTCAAGCTGGCCAAAGTATTAGGAAGATTAGTGTTGCAAGAAGTCAGGAGAGATGACAGCTGTTGAGAAATAGCTGTTATTGAGGACACAGAGTCCTGTTGCAGTGAAAGAATGGAGTAGAGGGAGTTGGACACATTTTGCAGCTGTGCAGTGAGTGCAAGCAGCTGTGGAGAAGTATCTGTTTGTGGAGTAGCAGGGAAGGGGTATTTGAACAAATCAAAGAACCCCTTAAGCTGTTCAGACATAGAGTATAAAATAATAGAGGGTAGAGAGGTCATAGCAGTTTCCAAAGAACCAACTTTGTTGGTCAGCAGAGAAAGTTGATCCTTCAAAGGCAGGTCTTTGGGAGATGGAGGGGTATGGGTTGACTGTTTAGATTGGGTAGATGGAGAAGATGATGATGAGGCTGGTGTATGAGGGTGTGATTGAGAGGGAAGAGGAACATTCGAAAGAAGCTCCATAGCTTGGGCAAAAGTAATGTGGCCCAGCTTGGAGGGGTCAAAGGGTCCTTCAGCAGCGGCTGTAGCTGCATCACCAGGAAGAGAGGTTGATGTTTGGGGCCTTTCAGATGCTGCTTGTGTTGCAACATCTTCATGAAGACCAGTGGTGGTTCCCTCTACAGTGCATTGGTTTAAAAGCACCTCATCATTGGGAGATGGGATATGCATTTCAACATCAGCAGTGGTGAAACCTGCTGATGGAGTTTGCATGGAGGGAGCAGCCTCACCAGAGGGATGGTATGATCCCTGAGGTTTATCAGCTTGGGTGATTGGTCCCTCAACAGCTGTTTGGTGTAGAACAGCTGTATCATGGGGAGCAGAAGTTGAAGGCTAATCTGCTGGTTGGTCTAGACCAGCAGGTTTGACACCTTGTGCAGACTCAGGGTGTGAAGAAGTTTGAGTGGGGGACAGTGTGGACGCAGTGTGGAGTGGAGAGGGCTCCTGTCTTTCAATATCCTCGGCCTGTTGGGAGGCTTGGATAGTTGATGTGGCTATCTCCGTTTGTATAACTGGTTCCTGTTGGGAGGAACCAGAGGGTCTAGGCTGACTCTGGGTAGACTCAGACTGGAGTGAAGCATGCTCCAATTGGGCTGAACCTTCTCCCAATATAGGAGAGGCAGCAAGGGTTGCTTCTTTTACAACTGAACCCTGTTGGGAGGCAACAGAGGAGGTAGATGTTTTGGCTGGTTTCTTTTTGGAGATGGATTTTCGTTGATAGTAAAAGGATGAAGTGGGTGATTGTGGAGAGGAGATGAGGGGTTCAAACTGGACAGGTTTTGAGACTGGGTCAGAAACAGGTGGGTTGGCCTGTTCCATAGTCTCAGGTGCCACAGAGGCACCAGCCACAGAGGCTTGAGGTTCAACGAATGAACCAGGGTGAGGAGCCTGCTCCCCCTCAGCCACAGAGACTAAGGGTTCAGGCTCAGACTGAGCTGTTTTGGCCTTCTTTTTCACAGGCCCAGCTTCAGCAGTTGCCAGGGTCCTCTTAACAAGTTTGGACCTGGCTTTGGATTTTCTTATGGGAGCAGCAGCTTCTGGATCCACCCTCACATCAGAGGGTCCTTCCACCAAACCTAACAACCTCCTCATTGGTGTGGACAGAGGAGGCTCATTGGGTAGAACAGGGGTATAGAAAACTTTATTCCCTATGACAGGGAATGCAGCAGACTTAAGTAAAGGCTGAGAGTTGTATAGATGCTCACCACAGTGATGCTTGAAGATGAGGCTCAGAAACATGGGATATCGGACAGCAGCTGGTCTTGGCTCTTGCTGCACCAGGTTCCTCATGTTCAGAAATATCCACTTAGCCGTATCAATGGTAGTCCCATCCACCAGCTGTAGAACTATAGGGATTTCATCACGGCTCAGTTGGTCAAATGAACCAACTTTACTGCTGAAGCTCATCATTACTGAAGCAAATAAGAAGCTGTAAGTGGGGGACAACTCCTTCCTGAATAAAGTAGCTCCAATTTTGGGTTCTGCTACACCACAGAAGCGTAGCAGATTTCCCATTTATTCATCATCAGCTTGAGGCATGTCATAAGTTTCAGCAGTTGGAAGATGAAGCACCTCCCTGAGAAGATCAGTACTAATCTCAATGGTCTGAGTCCCATTGAGAATAGTACCCTTGATGACTTTGGTGTTGGGGTTGTAGGCACAGGTGTACCAGAACTCGTACACCATCTCCTGATACAGGACACCAGGGGATGCAGAATGAAACAGGGACACCCAAACACATGGAAGTAACTGACATTTGGTTTCCTCCCTTTGAGCAGCTCATAGGGAGTCTTGTTGAACCTTTTCACCACTAAGGATCTGTTTTGGGTGAAGCAGGCAGTGTTAACAGCTTCAGCCCAGAATGATGAAGGTGAACCTGATGCACTCAGCATGGTTTTCAGCAGCTTCAATGAGAGTTCGGTTTCTTCTTTCAGCAACTTCATTTTGTTGTGGAGTTCTTACAGCTGAAAAGTTTTGAGTGATTCCTTTCTCTTCACAGAAGTCCTCAAGGGTACTGTTTCTGAATTCAGTACCATGATCACTTCTAAGCTGCTTCACTTGGGCAGAGTTCAGCATTTCCATCTTTTTCACAAATCCAATAATTTCTCTGGCAGCCTCTCCTTTGCTCTTCAGAAAGATCACCCATGTATACCTGGAGAACACATCAATCATTACTAGAGTGTATCTTCTTCCTCCTAGACTTGGGACATTTATAGGTCCAAACAAGTCCATGTGGATTAAGAAGAGTGGAGTATCAATAGAGAAGTTATGTTTGGATTTAAAAGATGATTTTCTCTGCTTGCCTTTCTCACAAGCTGTGCAGAGTTTATCTTTAACAAAGGTCATAGAAGGCAAACCTGTCACCAACTCTTTCTTACAGAGTTTATTGATGTTCTTGAAGTTCATATGTGACAGCCTTTTGTGCCATAACCAGTTTAAGTTTGCATTTGTTCTTGTGAGAAAGCAGGTTTCAGTTGTGGGATCAGCAGATTGCATGTCCACAACATATACACCTTTCTTTCGTTGAGCACATAGCACAACTTTGCCTTGGGGATCCAATATGTAACCCAGGTGCTCATCAAAATTAACCCTGTAGCCAGCATCACACAGTTGGCTTATGCTAACCAGGTTATGTTTTAGCCCAACCACATAGGCTACTCTTTTGAACACTGCAGCACCAGCTTTAAGGGTTCCATATCCCTCAGTAGATCCCTGTACATTGTCATCAAATGTGACTTTTGGCCCTTTTTCAGGCCTGAGATCACTCAGCAATTCTTTGCAACCTGTCATGTGCCCTGAGCAGCCACTGTCCAAGTACCAAACCTGGGAAGGTTGTTTTTCTTGCAGAGTGATAAGAGAAATATTAGTCATTTTTAGGGGAACTCATCACAGAGATGAGTTCTCCTACTTCATCAACATGTGTTGATGGACTTATAATATCCACACTAATATTTCCTATTTGAATGGTATCAGCTTGGATACCACTTTCATTGACTGAGATGTTTCCAACACTGCTTGTAACAGCTGTGAAAGAACTATCAGAGTCAACAGGCCTCATGTCCTTAGATTCAGGACAGTCCTTGGCCAGATGTGTCTTCTTCCCACATTTATAACATTTTCTCTTTTTAGGATTTTGTGAAGATGATCTTTCAGAAACACATTCTGAGTTATTTTTGTTGATTCTGTTAGCAAGTTTAGCAAACTCATTACTATTTGATGAATCAACAGCTTGAGTGGAGGGTTCAATAGCCACAGCTTTGTCTGTCTCTTCTTTCCTCTTTTTAGGAGGACAGATGTCAACAACAGGAAGCTTAATTGGCTTTTGAACTTCCACAGGTTTGGGAAACTTATTCCCAAGTTTCTCAGGTTGAGCAATGGCTTTGCCTTTGCCCCTACTGAGATGTGATTTATGCTGGCTATCAGCATAATCATAATTTCTGGTTTTGAAAAACTTATTCTCATTTAAAACCAGTTTATCACTATGATTAGAAAACTTATTAGAAATCACAGCATGTTTGCTTTTAACATGAGACTTGCCCTTGTTGAAAGCAGGCTGCTTAACTTTTGAAAACTTATTTTCAAAATGTTTAGCATCAAAAGAATTATCATGCCTTTTACCATCAGCTTTGGACCCAGAACCTGTTTTGTCAACAGGTTTAGTATCCACAGCTGCAGTTTGGACATGTTTTCCTTTCTTTTGCTTGTGTGAATCAGCAGAGCACTTAGGAAGCTGGTTTGATGGAGAACATACTCCCACACCAGCTTTTGAGCTAGGTTCACACGAGCTGTCAGTATTTTGAGGCCTGACAAACCTGTTTGTTGAGATTAGTTTACCATTCACTTTTTGAACAAAAGTGTTTGGAAGCTCACCAAGAGTGGATAAATCTTCTTTCAGATTATTAATCTCAACAATGGAAGCTGCTGTGTCAAGATCCCCTCCAAGATAGGCTTGAATTTGTGCAGGGATCTGTTGACTTATACAATGGCTGACTTTTTGTGCAGATTGACACCAAGAGTCAACTATCTTTTGAAGCTTAGCATGCTTTATATATGTTTCTCTCTTTTCTTCCAGTAAAATAGAGTTGATGTGTTTTAATTCATCAAGCTCAGTTTCCAACTTATGGAAACTGTCCAGTTTACTGGAGTTTGTTTTAAGATCAGTTTTAAGCTTAGAGATTTCAGATATTAAAGCATCATGCTTTTCAACAGCAGCTTTCAAATCAACTACCATATATTCAAACATTTTAATCTTTTCTTCAGAACTGTAAGCCATAAAATTTTGTACCTTATACATCATTGTAGGATTCCAGTTCTCTAAGCTGCTGAAAGCTTCAGCTTCAGCCAGATCCTGTTTGAAACTGCTTGTTGATGGGACATCAGTGTTGGCCATCAGACATTGATTGTCTTCTTCATCAGATGATGAATCAGATTCCTCCCAGTCACAAGTCTCTGCCATGAGTCCCTTTTGGCGGTTGGAACCCACTGAGTTTTCCAACTTCCTCAGCTTAGCCATGGCCATAAGGTACTTAACCCTATAACCATCATCCTTGTTCGTCTTGTATGGTTTAGATGACTGACTAACAGCTTTTAACACACAGTCAGCAGCTATATGGCCAGTTTTGCCACATTTAAAGCACTCAGCCTTGGTTTTATCAAATGCCTTCTTTTTGCCAGCACCTGAACTTCCTTGCAGCATGTTTCTTCCAAACCTTTTCTTGTTGAACCTTTTGACTAGCATAGCTTTCATTTGCTCATCATCCTGTTCAGCAAGATCTGCATTATCTTCCTCATCTGACATCTCCTCCTTATCATCATCCTGTTGATCAGGTTGAGTAAACACATCACTCACCTGATTCACAGGCTATCTCACATTAGCCACAAAGGCTGCACCTCTTTTAGACATCTCCAAGGCATTTCTTTTCTGTTGCCTTGATTGTTCATCATTTAGTAAAGATCCATACAAGTTGACAAGATCCATACTTCTGATGGTACTTGAGTTTCTTAAGATTGTTGAAAAGTAGTTCCATTCTTCAGGTAGGATGTCCAAAAATTTGTTCACCAGGCTAAGGCTGTCCTTGATGATACCAACAGCTTTGAGATCATTCACAAGAGCAGTAAACCTGATGTAGGTTTCTGTGAGAGTCTCCTTTGGTTTTGCAAAGAAGAGTTCATACTGTCTAAAGATTGTTAATCCTGTTATCCAGTGTGATTGTGGGTCCATCATAGACGGTACACAAAGTATCCCACATCTCCTTTGCTGTCTTCATTTTCTCAACCTGCTTGAACACATCATCAGGGAGAGAAATAACCAGGTTATTCCTGGCCTTTGCATCCAGAGCTACCAATCTCTTGTCTTCATCAGACCATTGAGCTTTGGCTTTCTCAAAGGTCCTGATTTCAGGAGCAGCTCCTTCAACCGCTGGAGTTATGGTAGTAACAGAGGTTGGCACATAAGGGCCCTCCATCACTATCTCTGGTAGTTGTACATCTAGATTCTCTAGATAGAGCATCATTCTGCACTTCCAGCCAGAGAAGTTTTGATGATTGAATTTTGGAGGTTTGCCCATAGAGCCATTGTCATAGTATGAGGAGCCTGCAGCACTGTTGTTCATGGAAACTTGGGAGAATGAGAGATCTAGAATGACACACACGCTAAACTGCTCTGATACCAGTTGTAGGTCCCGAGAGGTTCCCAAAGTATATATAGCTTTAAGCTGTAGAGTGGGGGTGAATACAGCTATTTAAAAACTACACACTATTTTCTCAATGTTTGTATGTATTATCAACAAGTTGTTAATTACAAACAAGCTTGAATGCGGAAAGGTTCAAGCTGAGATGACAGATACAACATTATGTTCACTAGTATAAGACAGACTCAAACTAGTTTACAACGAATACACTCACTAAGAAGCACTCACTGTGTTTACAAGACTCAGAGGGACAGCTTATGTAGAACAGCTTAGACACAAAGAAACTGTATTACACAGGCAGGCTTGCATGCATGAAAAACACACTAGCACGTTCACTCTTGGCTTCAGCACTTAGCTTTTTGGCTTAATCTTTCTGTCCTTAGAAGCTTCCTTTTATGCTCACTCGGAGGATCTAAGAGAAGTTTCTTCATTGGACGGAATGAAAAAGGAGAAGTCTTGTTGAAAAGAACAATATAACCTTTTCTACACTTTCTGAAAAGCAGACTTGTCTTCTTGTGTGCAGAACTTTTGTCTTTTCACTTTGTCTACTGTTGCATTGCCTTTAACTAAATAAGGAATGTCAACTTTGCGTCTTTCTTCCTTGTAAAGGCCTATTTTGATATAAGAAAAAGGTCTGTCACCCTTTTTCAAATAACATTTTGTCTTCATGTAACAGAACAGCTAGGGCAGGCTGAGCAGTTCTGATTTCCACTTTGTCTTCGACTTTGTAAACTGATCTTGTAGCCAAAAACAATACATGAGGACTTGGAAACAAATTCCATAAAGTGTTTAGCCTGTTCACAAAGAACAGGTTCTGTTCACAAAGAATAGAACACTTGTAAACTGCCCAAGCTGCTCATCAGTATAGAGCAGCGTAGACAGTTTATGTCCAGCCTGTTCAGCAGACTGAACAGCTTGAGCAAAACTGTCTTTGTTGCAACACATGCAACTCATAGAACAGCTTTAGGCTGATATTGCAAATCATTTTCAGGTTTCAATAAGGCATATAACAGGCCTTAAATTCAACCTTCAAAAGCATCAACAGGTTTGATTAATAATCTCCCCCTCAGATGCAGAACAGGTTTGACTGAGGCCTTTTTGTGCCTAACAAGTAGCTCTAAAGCCCTAGTTGAAGAATGTTCAACTTTTAACTTGTGAAAAGCCTCACCATCTTCCCTTTTTCACAAGCGGCACACAACTGCTCCTTCTGAAACCGGAGAGTTGGTAACCCTTTGACTAAACCTCCTTTTGCAAGATTGGTTCATTCTTTGAAGTTCAAATGGGATAGACGGCGATGCCACAACCATGATACTTTAGATATTGCCTTTGACAGTAAGCAAACGTCTTTCTTCAGATTAATGTTGGCTAAATCTAGGGAGTACAGATTTGTTTTCCTATTCCCTACGAGGATTTCCTTCCCTTCCCCAGATCTAATGCTACACCTATTAGCCTTGAAATTAACTTCTAACCCTTTATCGCATAGTTGGCCGAACTGAACATATTATGTCCAAGACCATCAACGTAGAAAACCTTTTGAATTGTTATCTTATCGAACTCCAGACTCCCGTAGCCTTTGGTTGGACATAATTGATCATTGTCAAACCTTACCGTCCAGCAGAATTTGTCAACAAAATTCGTTAGGGTTTTGATGCAACGCTTTTCAGATATATATTTGCGTCACTTTTACCCCTAGTTTTTCTGGTTTTTATCTAAAACACATTTATATAGCATCTATTTATGCTATATTCGTGTTTTCAGGTTGCTTGAAACCGATGTTCCCATTTCGGAGAGTTTCCCTTCCTCTACGTGACAAGAAAGGAAAGAGATGAGCATTTTGTGCAGTCCCGTGAGCAGAATCTTGGTCGTGGCGCGACCTTTTCCACTTCACGTCGTGACTTTTTCTTGCTGATTATGATGATTAAACGAAGAAACATGGTAGCGGCGCGATCAGTGACAACCTAGCGGCGCGACCTTCAGCAGCAGATACTGACCTGTTCGTACAGCAGTCAGTAGCGACGCGACCATTTGAATGGTAGCGGCGCCACCAGGCTTAAATCTGATGTCATTTAAGCATCTTTTTCTCTGAAATTGAAGGGTCTTATCAATACCTAGGGTTTGGAGTGGAGGCTACGAATTTTCTCCTGTAGAGATCACGTGAATTACTGAAAGTTGATGCAAGTGGAGTTATTGTGACAATCATTGGGGGAGTTTTCTTTGTAACCATCATTTATTTGCATCAACCTCTCTTCTATTTGTGTTTTTAGTTTATTCTCTATGGCTAGTGCGTAGTTTTCTTTGTAATCATTCGGGTTTGTCAACCCCCAAACATTAGATGCACATTTGTTAGCAAGTTTTTAGGTATTTATCATTTCGATTCCTTGTTAGACTTATCTCTTGAAGGATATTTAAAATACATGTTTCATTTGGTGATTAATGAGTTGTTTAAAAGCGAAAGCTAAAATTAATTTGTTAGTCATTCGTTACGAATTTGTCTATGGATTTGTTTGGCCTTGAGCTAGAAATAGGGAAAGGATTTGTTTCATGTATTTTAGATTCTAGCAATGAGAATATTTTGTTTGGATGAAAATCTAGCATTATATGTGTATTTGCGAAAGTAGATTCACCTTTCAACAAATCGATTTGTATGAATATTATCTTTGTGTAATTAATCGGTTAGTTTATTAGGAGAATTCCGACTATCTAATCTTTTAATTTAAAAGCAAGCAAGTCAAAAGAGGAGTTTGTAACACTTGATTATATTTTCTTAACCTTTAACTATGTTATGCTTAATTTCTAGTCATCTAATGTGCCGGGGGGGGGGGGGGGGGGGGGGGGGGGGGAGTAAACTTGAATGATTACCTTTTATTCATTGATTTTAAACATTTGCAATCGTTTAATCTTAGTGCCTTATTTTATATTCAAGTAGCATTTAGTGAAATAGTTTTTAATTGAGTAATAGTTTCTAAATTTGGTATTTCGTTTTCTCAAAAATCAAATCATTTTTATTTAGGCTAATTATTGACAACGAGTTTATTATCATCATTCTACACTGTGTCCTCAAGATCGATAACGCGGTTCTTCCCATTTATATGCTAGTAAACGATAGGTACACTTGCCTAATTGTCTATTAGTTCTTATTTTTGGTATATAACCATTAAGACATTAAGTTTTTGGCGCCGTTGCCGGGGACACGGTGATTTTGAGAACAACTTTTAGTCTCTATATTAGTCGATCCTTGCGTGTTGATTTATAATCAAGCAAGTTATCTTTTTGTTAATTTTCTTGTACAAGCTCACTTGTCGTTTTTCTCGTGTGTTGTAGGTGTTTATGAAACGTATCTCAGATCTGGACCTCGTCGAGCCATATTCCGACCCAGAAAGGATCATTCATAGAAAGAACTGACAACTCCACATAGATATACCGGGTCCTAGTTTCGGTGAAAGGACACCAATAAGTACATCTTCAAGGACTTCCAAAGAAGGGTGTTCGGAAACTCAAACTCCCGTCACACCTTTTTCGGAACCCAAAACGGAGTCACCTCCCGAATCTTCTCCAACTACTCCAATGGCGGATAGACGATCTATTCGGGAGAGAAAGAAACCATCAAATGCGGGTACGGGATCCGCAATTGTAAATCCGGCAGTTCAAGCGGTTCATTATGAAGTTAAATCTCATTACCTCACGTACCTTAACCAAATGCTACCATTCGAGGGGTATGCAACGGAAGATCCTAGTGACCATATAACCGCTTTTCTTGATGTTTGTGATATGATAAAGATTAGAGAGATGCCGGAGGAGGCGCTTCGACTTAGGTTATTTCCTTATACACTCCGGGGCGAAGCTAAAGAATGGTTTAAATCATTAGATCCGAAATCTATCACGACATGGGAACAACTAATGGATGAGTTTTTGATGAATTTCTTTCCGCCTTCCAAGACTTCAAAGCTTAAGAGTGACATCAATAATTTTGTTCAAATGACGGATGAAACTTTGCACGAAGCATGGAAAAGGTACAAAGGTCTTTTGAGGCGATGTCCACATCATGGGTTGGACTTAGATGATCAAATCCAAACATTTTATGATGGCCTTGATGTGGGCACAAGAAATTCATCGGATGCGGCGGTAAGGGGGGCAATTTTGGATGAAACCCCCGAGGAAGCGAAAAGGTTGATTGAGAAAATGGCATCGAATGGGAGCCATTACAATGCTTCTCGACGAAGGGCCGTTCCTAGTGCCTCTCGTTAACTCGATGCATTTGAACAATTAACTACAACTGTGGCGGATATGGGCAAACAAATTGCAATCTTAGCTAAACCTCAATCGGCGAAACATGTGGAGGTTACATGCCAACTATGCGGTGGTCCTCACACCGCAAGTGATTGCCAACAAAAGATTAGCCTTCTTCAAAGACCATCTTCGGCCAATGTTGTTCAAGAGACTTATCAGTTATGTGGGCGGCCACATTCGGCTAGGGATTGCAATAATGAGGAGATTTATGCAATGCATGGGCAAGCAATGTGGTCTCAAGGGGACAAGTACGATTATCGGTCGCCATCCCAATTGTATTATCATCCGAACAATAGGAATCACCCCAATTTCTAATGGAGGCAACCAAATGACCAACAAGTATCATCATCGGGAATGGGAGGCGCTAGTTCATCAAACCAACGCCAACAAATTAACTCCCATCCATCATCATTCGCGAATAAACCATAAAAGGAAGAGCTTTTCATTAGGTACACCGAGAGCAACGATAGTCTTATGCGAAACCAACAAGCCACCATCCAAGACCTAGTTAATCAAATGGGTCAATTGCAAAAGATGATGTCGGAACGAGAGAAAGGGAAGTTGCCATCTTCAACCGAAGACAACCCGAGGGGTCATGTCAACGCTGTCACGTTGAGAAGTGGTAAAACAACTCTAAACCCTAACTCTTTTGCTTCTAACAATGTTGTTTCTGATGATGGACAGATTGAAGAGGAGACGGTGATGGACAAAGCACAAGATCAATGTCAAGAAAGTACCGTGCAAGTCCCCACTCCTGTTCAAACTCAATCCAAAGCACCGGTGACGCCTTACAAGCCACCGATTCCATATCCTCAACGCTTGAGGAAAGAGAAGATGGAAGAGCAGTATGGTAAATTTCTTGATCTTTTCAAGCAATTACATATAAATTTACCATTTGTTGAAGCTCTTAGAGAGATGCTGAAGTACGCTAAGTTCCTCAAAGATCTTCTCACAAAGAAAAAGAAACTTGAGGATCTTTCAAGCGTCACAATGAATGAGGAATGTTCGGCCATTCTCCAAAATAAAATTCTCGAAAAGATGAGTGATCCGGGTAGCTTTACTTTACCTTGTTTCATTGATGATTCTTCGATTCGTAATGCACTTGCGGATCTAGGCGCTAGCATCAATTTGATGCCATTCTCGTTATTTAAAAAGTTGGGATTAGATGAATTAAAACCAACAAGAATGAGCATCCAACTAGCGGATAGATCGGTAAAGTATCCGAAGGGTATTGTGGAGAATTTGTTAGTGCGTGTTGATAAATTCATTTTTCCTGTCGATTTTGTGGTGATGGATATGGCCGAGGATAGTAAAGTTCCACTCATTTTGGGCCGTCCATTTTTGGCTACCTCAAGAGCCGTTATCGATGTTTTTAACAAGAAACTAACTTTGAAAGTTGGTGACGAGGAGGTCACATTTGACCTCGACCAATCTATGCGTCACTCGTCCACTAATGATGACTCTTGTTATTTGGTTGATACCTTACACTTGTCTTTTGAGAAGGATTGTGTGCAGGAATTATTGGATGAATAAACGTATGATTCGGACACGGATGGATCTCATGCAAGTTTAGGGGATGTGGATTTTGACCCCAATCAAGACTTGCATGAAGTGATGGAAATGATGAATGAGGAGCCAACTCCGATGAATGATGAGTTTATTGAGGTTACGAATGAGGTGAGTCAAGGATTAAAATCATCAATTGAGGATCCACTCATTTTGGAATTGAAAGACCTTCTTCCACATCTTGAGTATGCCTTTCTTGAAGGCGAAGATAAGCTTCCGGTTATAATTGCAAAGGACTTAACCAATGAGGAGAAGCTTAAATTGTTGGAGATGTTGAAGGGACACAAACGAGCCATAGCTTGGAAGATTACGGACATCAAAGGTTTGAACTCTTCGTATTGTACTCACAAGATCCTCATGGAGGATGACTATAAGCCGGTGGTTCAACATCAAATGAGGCTCAATCCTAAAATGCAAGAGGTCGTAAAGAAAGAGGTGATAAAGCTTTTGGATGCGGGAATGATATACCCGATTTCGGAAAGCCCATAGGTTAGCCCCGTGCAAGTTGTCCCAAAGAAGGGGGGTATGACGGTTGTCACAAATGACAAAAACGAGTCAATCCCGACAAGAACGGTCACCGGTTGGAGGGTTTGTATCGACTATCGAAAATTGAATGACGCCACAAGGAAAGACCACTATCCATTGCCTTTCATTGATCAAATGCTTGAAAGGTTAGCGGGTAACGAATTTTATTGTTTCTTGGATGGTTTTTCCGGGTATTTTCAAATACCCATAGCACCGGCGGATCAAGAGAAGAGGACCTTCACATGTCCCTATGGCACGTTCGCATACCGAAGAATGCCCTTTGGGCTTGGTAATGCACCCGCAACATTTCAAAGGTGCATGGTTGCCATATTTCATGACATGATTGAGAATTGTATGGAGGTATTTATGGACGACTTCTCGGTTTTCGATAACTCTTTTGACTCTTGTCTTGCTTATTTAAATGCCATGCTTTCTCGTTGCGTTGAGTCTAATCTCATTTTAAATTGGGAAAAATCGCATTTCATGGTAAAAGAGGGCATAGTGTTGGGTCATAAATCTCAAATGTGGGTATGGAGGTCGACAAAGAAAAAATTGAAGTGATTACAGAACTTCCTCCACCCACATCGGTCAAACCCATTAGGAGTTTCTTGGGCCATGGCGGTTTTTACCGACGTTTTATAAAAGATTTTTCAAAAATTTCAAGGCCAATGACTCAACTTTTGGAAAAAGACGCCCCATTTGTTTTCTCTAAAGAGTGTCTAAAAGCATTTAACTCTTTGAAAGAGAAATTAATCACGGCTCCTATTATGGTGGCTCCGGATTGGAGCCTTCCTTTTGAATTAATGTGCGATGCTAGTGATTTTGCAGTGATTAATTATGGTCTTAGGACAAAGACGAGGAAACTGATTTCAGCCCATCTACTATGCGAGCAAACCCTTGAATGATGCCCAAGAGAACTACACCACCACCGAAAAGGAACTACTAGCGGTGGTTTTCGCTTTTGACAAGTTCCGGTCTTACTTGATCTTATCCAAGACGGTGGTGTTCACGGATCACGCGGCGCTTAAGTATTTGTCCAACAAGCAAGATGCAAAACCGAGATTGTTGAGATGGATCTTGCTCCTTCAAGAATTTGATATCGAGAAAGTTGATAAGAAAGGAACCGAGAACGTGGCGGCGGATCATCTTTCGAGGCTAGAGAACCCTTCTCTAGAAAAGCTAGACGAGTATGAGATCAACAATCAATTTCCGGATGAAGCACTCATGATGGTGATGAGTGAGGAGATCCCATGGTTTGCCGACCATGCAAACTATTTAGTCGGTGGTGTTTTATTGAAAGGGATGACACACCAACAAAAGAAAAAGTTTTTCAAGGATTTTAAATTTTATTTATGGGATGATCCCTACTTATTTCGTGTATGTGCAGATCAAATCATCCAAAAATGTGTGTACGGAGAGGAAACAAAGAAGATCTTGCATCATTACCATCAAGGAGCGACCGGCGGCCACCATGGAGTAAACACCACCGCAAAGAAAGTCTTCGATGCCGGGTTTTATTGGCCAACCATCTTCAAGGATGCCAGTGAATGGGTAAGGACATGTGATGCATGTCAAAGAGCATGTAATATCTCTTCCCGAAATGAGATGCCTCAAAACTCAATCCAAGTGTGTGAACTATTCGACATTTGGGGCATCGATTTCATGGGACCATTTCCCTCATCGCATGGCAATAAATATATTCTTGTTGTAGTTGATTATGTGTCGAAGTGGGTCGAAGCACAAGCGTTATCAACAAATGATGCTAGAGTTGTGGTCAAGTTTTTAAAACGACTATTTTCACGCTTCGGTGCTCCTAAAGCTTTGATAAGCGATAGGGGCACTCATTTTTCAAATGCTCAACTTGACAAAGCTTTGCAACGCTATGGGGTAACTCATAGATTTGCAACGGCATATCACCCACAAACGAGTGGGCAAGTTGAAGTAACAAACAGAGCGTTGAAAAGAATTTTAGAACGAACGGTTGGCCAAATCAGAAAAGAGTGGGCGGATAAACTTGATGACGCCCTTTGGGCCTTTAGAACCGCCTACAAAACTCCAATTGGCACAACTCCTTTTCGGTTGGTATATGGTAAGGCTTGTCATCTTCCCGTGGAACTTGAACACAAGGCATTTTGGGCTTTGAAAGTGTGCAACTTGGACTTAATTGAGGCCGTAGAAAAAAGAAAGCTCCAAATAAATGAATTGGATGAATTGCGCGAAGAGCCATACGAGAGTGCTCGTATCTTTAAATAAAAGACAAAAAGATTACACGATAAGCGCATTCATAACAAACAATTCAAGGTCGGAGACAAAGTTTTGTTATTTAATTCAAGATTAAAATTTTTTCCCGGGAAGTTAGGCTCCCGATGGTCCGGCTCATTCACGATCGCCCATGTTTTTATCATATGGAACCTTGGAACTTGCACAACCCGAGGGCGAAAATTTTAAAGTGAATGGACATCGGTTGAAACATTATTTGCCGGACCGATCAAGGGATGAGGGTGGAGAGATCATTAATTTGATCTCTAACCACAGTTGAAGTAGGGAGTGTGAGTCGAGCTTGGGACTCGTTAATAAACAAGCATCCTATCCCGTATTTTGCATTTTTTTATTTTGTTTGTCAAAATCTTATTTTCTCATAGTTTAAATTGTTGTAGATGAAGTTTTTCGTTTTAATTTTAAGATAAAGTTTCTTTGTTTAAATGTTTAAGTAATCAATAAATAATATAAAAAACATAATTTTGCAAACGCTCGGTAAGAATCACAGTAAGTTCCTCGCGACGCGACTCAACAGGCCATAGCGACGCGACTTTTGACGCCCTATTTTGCTTCTGATTACAGTAAGTTCCTCGCGGCGCGACCAGGTCTGGTCCATAAAAACCCTAGCCGCTTGTGACTGTCGCAAAACACAACCCTTCACCCCTAAAACACTCAATCTGTGAATTTTTTTGTCCCAATATCGCCATTTTCTCCCAAATAGGTAAATAGATCTTCATTTTTCTCTCATTTCTCCTAAAGCAAAGGTATGTTCTTCCTGCATTGTTTATCTCTTTCATCTTTGGTAAGTTTTTCTTCATGAAATGTGGTCTCCATTGTTTCTTGACGAATATTTTTGCTTTTTAAGAGTATTGATAATTTATTCTGCTCTTCTCAAGTTGCTTGCTTCTAGATGATAGATTTTTGCATACGCTTTGGATAACGGTTAAGGAGTATTGTTGATGTTGCAATTTTTTGTTGAGATGAAGAATGAAATTTATTTTTTGATAGGGTTCCTCGCTTAGGATCTTTATTTATTTGGGAAGAAAATGTGGTTTACATTTAGTAAAATTGCATTCTTTTTATAATTTTTGCACTTTAATTGTGTTGATTGAGTGATTTCTCTTGAGATAGAGTGTAATGTGGGAAATGTGGGTTTTTAGAATGAATCTTGCTCTTGAATGTGGTAATTGTGCATGTTGTGATTGGTATCATATGTGTTTTGTAGAATGGCGGGTCTTGGAAAACGACTTAGGGGTTCGGGTTCTCGTTCGGGGGCCCATGATGAGGATATGCCGATAGCCGTGGGTGATTCCCACCCGTTTTTAAACTTTGATAATGTGGCTTCGACACGCCGGAAGGAATCCTATTAGAAGGCAATGAAGGTCATCCAAAAGAGGGAAATTTATCTTGGTCGTCTGGTCGATTGGGACTTTCTGAGAACGGTCGAACGAGCTGGTCATCCAGGTTTAGCCGCGCAATTACAAGACAAATTCAAAGTGGAGTTCATGAACTTCACCTCCATTGCGTAGGTGAATCTGATAAACCTGGACGAAATTTCTTACGTGGAACTCACCCGTGAGTTCATGGCATCATATAGCTTCCTCCTAGGGACCTCCGACCTGAACGACAACGACAAAATCACGTTTAGACTTGGTGGAGTTGAGAGATCCGTTTCAGTCATCGATCTTGCAGTTCGGATGGGGGTATACTCCCGTCAGGACGTGCGCCATCCGGACTTTGCCGACTATATTGCTACTGGATTTATCGATCGGCCGGATGATTTTAGCACGCAGGATTTTTGGAGTCAAATTGCTACTGGTATGTTTGACCCCAAGACGGCAAATGAATCTCAATTTTACGACATTATAGATTGGTTGGTTCATCGCTTCTTGACATTCACAATCGCTGGAAGGAAACAGAGTCAGGAAAAGGTTTCCTTGCACGATTTGGAGCTCCTCTTCTATGTCCTCTCGCCTGAGTATCATTGTTGCATTCCTTATCATTTAGCGGCCTTTTTAAAGGCCGAATCGGAGAAAAAGGAAAAGAGTGCAATCACCACAGGCCGTTACATTACCTGCCTAGCCCAGTCATACAATTTGTTGACCCCGGCTACTCTCAGTTCCATGAGAGCCTGCGCCCCGATGAAGACGACAGATGAACACTATCTGACGCAAACCAAGATAGTCCAACGGGTCTAACCGGCGCAGAGGCTAATTCTTTGTAGCGGCCGATCTAGACCGAGAGGGGGGCGAGTAGAAGTAGATGAGGAAGAAGAAGAAGACGATGAGGAAGTTGAAATGGAGGTACAACGGCCAGCCCGCCGGAGCTCAGCCGGTTGGGAACCACGTATTTCTGGGTTGGAAGATTAGATGGCTGCCTTGGGAGTTACTATTAGGGATGGGTTTTCGGCTATGAATGCGGGGTTTTCCAATCAAACCGCAAGGTTTGATCAGATAGAACCTCGTTTAGCGACTTATGAGGCAAGATTCGATGCTTCGGGGACGAAATGCGCGGTCTCCAAACTAACTTTGACCACTTCGCAATGTCTTCACAAAGACATTACGACCACTTTTCAGCGTTTATGCAAAGTCAAGGTTACCAAGCACCGCCTCCACCACAGTACCAGCTGCAGCAGTTCCAGCCCCATCAATACAACCAAGATCACTTTCAAGCGCCACCAGATTTTACCTCAAGCCAATTCGCCGATGACCACTTCCAGTTTCATGACCATCACTTTCACCAGGATCCACCGTCAGGGGCCCTTTGAGGGGTTGTTTGCAATTCTCTATCCTTTTCTTTTCTTTTCTTTTTTTATTGCATTTTAGTTTAGTCACATTTACATTTCTGCATATTTTTTTTAGTTTATCTTACGTTTTCTTTCTTTTTGTAGGTACATGCTTCATGTGTTGTTTCAGCTTTAAATGTTTCTCCGTGCCAATTTATGTCGCCTCGCACGCCGCAACAGGGGAGTAACTCTTTTCCCTTTCTTCGTGATTTAAGTTGTTATTGCTTGACATTGGAGACAATGTCATGTTCAAGTGTGGGGTGGGGTTAGATTTTCTGAATTGAGTTTTGTTTGTTGTTTGTCCTAAGCTGCTAATTGGAAGTTAGGCCTTTTTGTCAAACTTTTTCTCTATTTTTGCAAGTTAGACTCTTAGATAATATTGTTCTAATTTAAATGCATGCGAAGCTAGATGAGTTCATTGTGGTTGTTTAAATGCTAGAGATGTTTTATGGAGTGCATTATTAGGATTCTTGGATCAAAACCACACGATTAGCAATTTGACCCTCAATATTCATTTCGTGAGACTTGAGCCTAATAGCATACACTTTTTATGCTCACTTTCGTTTCTGTGTGTTTGGCCAATGTTGTTTAATAGAAGTAGAACTTGATTTTTAATACATGTCAAAAATCGCAATTTTTGAAAATTTTGGCTTGTTTAAAGGCTGTTTGTAGGAAAACCAATTTCTTTGTTTTATTTAATTTTCTTTTTCCCACTTATCCTTCCCTTAGTAGCCCTGTTGAGCCTTTTCCCTTTCGTTTCAGAAAACCCCCATTTTCTTCCCTTTTCTAAACCGTTGTCTTCTATTTCTTTGGTCCGGACGGGTACTTCTTTTGTGAAAATCAGTATTTGGTGGGAAAAAAAAAAAGAAAAAAAGAAGAGAGAAATTTCTAAATTCCCGTATTTAGTCCAAGATCTCCGGTGTCGGATCTATTGATCGAAGGCTCGACGAGATTGAATGTCTCTCTTCCAAGTCCAAATATGCATCTTTCTCTCAATTTAAGTTTCTTGCTGTTAGTTAGTAATAAATGGAGGTTGCTGTCATGCCTCAAATTGTGGAAATAACTCCTGATTTTGAGCAGAAGTTGTGTCCCATCCTGTCTCGTGTCTTCTCTTTTATCTCCTAATTCTTTTCTTTTTCTTTGTCTTTTTCTTTTTCTTTTCTGCCAAGCCTAGCCAAAGTCCAACCCCGTAGCCTTTTTTCTATGCCAATTTTGGATTTTTAAGCGATCAAGATTTGATTTTTTGTCAAGCTTATGCCTATATTGATCAACATGAATGACGTTGAGTGGATTGTGAAATTATACACACTTAGAATGATATACACTTGAGTGTTGAGTGAAATCCATGGTGAGGTGCTAGTTCGTGTTGGCTAGATTTTGGAATCTTTGATGTTGTGCATACTCTAGTTTTTGCATCTCTTGCTTTGAATGATCACATCTTTACTCGTTGGGCTTCAATTGTATTTATTTCGGATCTTTATTGTTTAGGAGTCTCTCTTATATGTTTGTAGAGAGAGTTTGTCGAAAAGGCCCTTTTAAATTTCAATAATGCAGTTTGCTTGAGGACAAGCAATGTTCAAGTGTGGGGTATTTTGATGAAACACTTTTCGGATATATATTTGCGTCACTTTTACCCCTAGTTTTTCCAGTTTTTATCTAAAACACATTTATATCGCATCTATTTATGCTATATTCGTGTTTTCAGGTTGCTTGAAACCGATGTTCCCATTTCGAAGAGTTTCCCTTCCTCTACGTGACAAGAAAGGAAAGATATGAGCATTTTGTGCAGTCCCGTGAGCAGAATCTTGGTCGCGGCGCGACCTTTTCCACTTCGCGTCGTGACGTTTCGTACCGATTATGATGATTAAAAGCAGAAATAGGGTAGCTGCGCGATCAGTGACAACCTAGCGGCCCGACCTTCAGCAGCAGATACTGACCTGTTCGTACAACAGTCAGTAGCGACACGACCATTTGAATGGTAGCGGCGTGACCAGGCTTAAATCTGATGCTATTTAAGCATCTTTTTCTCTAAAATTGAAGGGTCTTATCAATACCTAGGGTTTGGAGTGGAGGCTACGAATTTTCTCCTGTAGAGAGCACGTGAATGACTGAAAGTTGATGCAAGTGGAGTTATTGTTACTATCATTGGGGGAGTTTTCTTTGTAACCATCGTTTATTTGCATGAACCTCTCTTCTATTTGTGTTTTTAGTTTATTCTCTATGGCTAGTGAGTAGTTTTCTTTGTAATCATTCGGGTTTGTCAACCCCGAAACATTAGATGCACATTTGTTAGCAAGTTTTTAGGTATTTATCATTTCGATTCCTTGTTAGACTTATCTCTTGAAGGATATTTAAAATACATGTTTCATTTGGTGATTAATGAGTTGTTTAAAAGCGAAAGCTAAAATTAATTTGTTAGTCATTCTTTACGAATTTGTCTATGGATTTGTTTTGGCCTTGAGCTAGAAATAGTGAAAGGATTTATTTCATGTATTTTAGATTCTATTAACGAGAATATTTTGTTTGGATGAAAATCTAGCATTATATGTGTATTTGCGAAAGTAGATTCACCTTTCAAGAAATCGATTTGTATGAATATTATCTTTGTGTAATTAATCGGTTAGTTTATTAGGAGAATTCCGACTATCTAATCTTTTAATTTAAAAGCAAAGCAAGTCGAAAGAGGAGTTTGTAACACTTGATTATATTTTCTTAACCTTTAACTATGTTATGCTTAATTTCTAGTCATCTAATGTGCGGGGGGAGTAAACTTGAATGATTACCTTTTATTCTCTGATTTTAAACATTTGCAATCGTTTAATCTTAGTGCATTATTTTATATTCACGTAGCATTTAGTGAAATAGTTTTTAATTGAGTAATAGTTTCTAAATTTGGTATTTTGTTTTCTCAAAAATCAAATCATTTTTGATTTCGGCTAATTATTGACAACGAGTTTATTATCATCATTCTACACTGTGTCCTCGAGATCGATAACTCGGTTCTTGCCATTTATATGCTAGTAAACGATAGGTACACTTGCCTAATTGTCTATTAGTTCTTATTTTTGGTATATAACCATTAAGACATCAGGTTTCTCTCTGTCCGGTCATATTCTTTGAACATCCGGAGTCAATGTACCACACATGATTTACCTATAAAACGAAGAAAAATGTGAGGTATTCACTTATAGTTGGGTACTTTAAAGTTTGGTAAATCATGTGGTATTTTGTCAGGTATTTTAACAGATAAACTATTTGAATTTGGAACCAACTTTTAACACTCCTTTTGGGTATCCATTTTTGTATAGTTCGTTTTGGAACTGGTTTGAAAAGTTGCGTCTTTGGAACCATTTGTTGTTTAAAAGTAGGTTCCTTGTTCTTTGGAACCCATACAAACTTATCAGATTTATGCACAGATTTGGCATTCACCACATGGCAATTAGTAGAAGTTTTATTACATACAAATTTATCTATGGATCTAATCCTATCTGTAACAGAACTCTCTTTCACTCTCCATTCTTGTCTAAAATGCTTCTTTTTCTTTGCGACTTGCTTCTTTCTCCAAATAAGCTTTGATGTTCTTTTCACAGAAATATCAGACATAATAGAAGAACATGAATTAGTCGATTTAGAATCAGTTTTACTCCGTAAAATTTTCTTACGTTCTGAAGCTTTTCCTTTCTTTGCAATTCTATTCTTTGATGAAGAGGATTCACCTTTTTTGAATTTTGGATTAACATAAGTAACTTTAATCCTTTTCCTTATGTAAAACACGTGAAGATACTGATTTTACCTTATAATCTGTAGGTATTCTTTTCAAAATACTTACAGGTTCTTTGGGTTTATCAGATTGGTTGTCATGGAGTGGTTTAAGAATTCATCAATCTTGACAAACATTCTCTCCAATGAGTTAAAATCAGAGTTCATGTACAGATCAAATTCCTTTTCAAAATTGATAGAATCAGGTTGAATTGAAGGTTTCTGATCTGATTGAGTTTTACTTTCAGACTGATTTTTCAGTTTTATTTCCAAATCCTTAATTTCAGCCTGAAGTTTTTCATTTTCAGACTCAAAAGTTTTAAGTTTCAATTCTAGATCAGAATTAATCTTTTCAAGAATTGAATTTGGATTATATGGCTTTTGAGTGGAAGTAGTATTTTCAGATAAATCTTTTTCAGAATAAGTCTGAATATACTCTTCTGAAATGCAATTTTGATAACTATCATTTAGTTTGTTATAATACATTGTATTTTGCATTTTATCATTCCTCAACCTTTTCAGATCTTCACCAGTTTCTATCTCATCTGTTGCTTTTATAAACACCATTTTTAATCCCAATATCTAATATCATAAAGAGTTGGTGAAGATGAAATTGCTTTTGTTAGATATTTAGGATTATTCCAACCAATACCTGAGTTGGAATTATAAAATTCGGTATCTTTTGGTTGATTCAAATGGATTGTTTGATCCATTTGACCTCTTTTAATGAACTCATCTTCCAAGGGTTTGATTTTCTTATATAACTGTGTTCGTTCATCAAAGATTGAATGATATTTTACAGAAAAACTTGATGAATCTAACTCTGCTAATTTAAGTTTTTCTTTTAAGTCAGATTTATTGTTACTCAGCTTTTGATTCTCAGTTTCAATTTCCTTGTATTTATCTTGCAAATAAGAAACTGATCTTAATGCTAATGCCTTATCCTTGGAAAAATCTAATACTAAAGCACGTTCTTATCTTAATTTATTTTCCAAGGAATGGACATTTTTCTTTTCGACTTTTAATAATTTTTCAAATCTTTTTAGCATGTAACCATCTGAGTACGTTTATGTTCTAGCACACAGGAGTCATAATCATAGAATCATAATTAGATTGTATGTCAGGTGTCTCTGAAGTGTCTTGGGCATCTAATTCTGATCCATCATCTTCCTGATATTTACTGCAACCTGCTTCTCCTGTGGCCATCAATGCCATATCCTCTCTCAGTTCATTGTCAGAATCAGAATCTTTTAGCTGTTCAGCTTCATCATCAATCAGGCCTACCCAACCCTCATCTTCAGCTAACATAGTAGAATCACTTAATTCAGATTCATTTAACACTTTTGATTTCAGGAAAATATGAGCTTCTTCGTCCAGAATGTCTTCATATTTAGACAGTTGCAGCCAGTGGTCGTCTTCAAGCATTAATGCCTTACCAGCCTCCTTTTTCTTTTGCCAGCAGTGTCTTCTGAGTGTAATAATCAGAATTCTTAACAACTGGCAATCTACATTCTCTAACAAAATGGTCTGGCTTGCCACAGTTATAGCATTTCTGGTCAGCATCTTTCTTGGTCAGCATCTTTCTTGGTCGGCTTATCAGTCTTCTCATATTTTTCAGTCCTTTTACCACTGCTCTCACCAGATTTTTCATACCTTTCTTTCGTTTCATATTTCCTAGAGCCTGTCTTGTATCACATCTTGTTGTTTGTCAGCTTGTGATAGAATTTTTCCTGGAATGCCTTTGTCAGCAAGGTCATCTGCTTTTTCATCTCCTCTATCTCAGAGTCAACTAAAAAATCGGTTGATTCTGATTTCGAGGAACTACTGCTTATTACAACCCGCTTCTCCTTTTTCAATTTATACTTGTATTTCTTATCTGCCAAGAGAGTCAGAGGATCAATTGTTGCCTTTTCTGCTTGTTTCTTTCCAGAGATTTTCCTTAAAACAACTTCTTGATAGTTGTTAAGGTTCTCAAACACCATATGGAAATCTATATCGTCAATCTCTTTAGTCTGCTGGATAATCATTGTATATTTATCCCACTCCGGATTAAGCACATTCAGGAATTTGACGTTTATATCCAGATTGGATTTTGTCACTCCATTCCTCTTCAATTCACTCACTAGATTGACAAACCTCAAATAAGTGCTTTCCAGCAACTCTCCTTCTCTCGCTCTAAAATTTTCAAATGTCATCAGACTGTTTCTCGCTCTATTCGTAGCTGCTTTATCTGAACCGCGCATAAGTTTACACACCTCATCCCAGATGGATTTAGCGTTGCTTGTATTTGTCAGACTGATATATATCATTCAAAATAGAAATCAGTAAGAGCTTTCTGGCAGTTTTTCTTCTTTTTTGTGCATCATTTAGATTGGTGACCTCTACAGTTCTCTCCGGTATTTGAGGATTACCATTTGGTATAGCTGGAATTGTTTCAAGAAATACTATTGGTCCCTCTCTCAGGGATTTCAACATCTCCTCGGATAGGTCATGGAAGCTGATAAATTCCATAAACCGTTCCCTCCACTGAACGTACTCACCTCTATAGAGAATAGGAGGTTTGGTTTCCGAACCCAAGCTAGTGCATCTTTCGACATTGTGAATGATTAAACAGAATCTTCCAAGATCTTTTAATGGAATTTGATTGATTTTGACTGAACACTGAATGAATGATCAAAGTTGTATGAAGTATGATCAAACTCGAATTAGAAAGAGTAAAACTCGAATGTCAATGGATCAAACTCGAATGAAAGAGTTATGAAACTCGAACAAAGAATGAGTCAACTCGAATGATTAAGTGAAAAACTCGAATGGATCCTTATGAAACTCAAATCTAAAGTGATCAAACTCGAAAAGTTAGTAATAAAACTCGAATCACAAGTCAATGAAACTCGAATGCCAAGTCAATCAACTCGAATGAAGAACCAATAAACTCGAATCAACTTGAATCGTGTTTGATTAAACTCGAATGTTGTAGGATAAAACTCAAATCAACTTGAATTAAATTGTTTTGGTCTAATCAAACTCGAATGTAAGTTTAATCAAACCCGAATTTAAGTTTAATCAAACTCTAATTTAAGGTTAATCAAACTCGAATGTTTTTAAACAAACTCGAATGAAGGTTTTATACAACTCGATTAAAACTTATATTCAACTCGATTAAAGCTGATATACAACTCGAATCCTTCTTTATAAAACTCGGTTAAAACTTTAATTTCAATATCATTCGAGTTTTATCACTTTTAAAATGTTCTAAGTCCATATTTCAACTTTTTCACCAAAAATTAATGATTTGATCGCAAATTGCAATCGAATGTGCGTTTTACACACATAAACACTTTTTGTGAAACTGACTTGACCAAATTCAGATCAAAATCCTTGAATTTTATCAAAAACAGTCAAGAACACAAACTTTTTCAAAAATTCATAAAATTCAAATAAGTTTTTGTGTGATTTGAATTACAAACTGAGATTATACTCATTTTGTTTGTCTTTAAAATTCACACCTTCGATCCAAGTATCAAAATCAAACACCCACTGAATTAAAAACCCCAAGGATTTTTCACATTTTCAAAAAAAACTAATGAAATAGTGTTCTTCACAAATATTTTTCAGATTCAAAATTCAAACAAATCTTGCCATTACAGGCTCTGATACCAATTGATATTCTCATATAATCAATCACAAACATATATCAAATAATTAAGAATAAGATTTGAAACTAACCGAATGCTTTGATAGATCAATCTCTGGAATTACAATATGAAGAATGAGAGCACAATTATCAAGAAGTTGACCCTGCCGTACAAAAGGAATTTCCATGCAAAATGCAAATGTACGAACTGTACAATCACAGTACAACTTTTCGTATTTATACAAAAAGTTAAATCTATTACTAATTACAAAAAGACCCCTAAACTTATTATTGTCATCAATTTAAACTAATCAGGGTCATGTGAGTTTGCATGTTTTTCTGAGATACACGTATAATTATTTATCTAATACTTGCATGATCTTTTTACTGAGCTTTCTTACGAGATTACTATGAGTTTTATACGAGTTTTATCATGGATATTATCATGCATGTATTAGCGAGTTTTCTTGTGAACTTTGTTTTATTATATGAGATTTGAGACACATGAGCTACCTAGATACTAAACCGCACGGCTGAGCAGGGGTCAGGTCGCTCCCGATTCCCTTTTGAGTTCCTGACGACTGCTTTGTGCGGTCTAGGGATTTGGGTACGTGGATTCTTCCACACGGCTTGAGTACCTATTCTAAGCTACCTTGTGGGATCTCATATAATTTTTTAATAGAAAACGTATAACACTTTACTACTGAGTTTACAATCTTTTACTGAGTTTTTAAATATCGTACTACTAACACTTGCATTCTCACCAGCATTAGTTGACCGTGTGTTTTAAATGTGTGTATCTCAGGTGATCAAAGTACTAGTAGGCCTGCTGGACCCAAGTAGGTTTACATCTTCAGAGTTCGAGGAGTTAGCTACCTTTCTTAGAGGTAGTTATATTTTGGGGATTGTATATACATAATTCAGATATTGTATAACTTAACCAGGGTTTTCCATGACTTATGATGTAAATTAAAGTTTTAAATTATCGGGATTTCCACGTACTTATCTTGGGGGCAGTTAGGGATTATTATACTATATTTCTATTGATTTGTTATTTACGTGACAATGGGGAGTAGATCGAGGGTGTTACAACATCAAACCATGCCCAGTCATCAAGGGTTGTTATTATGAAAGGATTATTTAGATTTCAATGCTTTAATAAAAAAAAAATTCAGGTGGTAATATGCTATTTTAGACGAAATCTTTGATAGATTGTTTTAATAAAAATCTTACATCCAGTAGATTGCTATTGTGTGTAGAAATCCCTATTAAATTTACTGAAAAATATAAATTATATATTTCTAATGTATAGAATATAGCTAATAAAAATTAAAAAAAAAATAGAAAAAAATTAGCTTAAATTAAAAACATTGTGATTTAACTTTTATCTCCAATATGATATTCAATTTCTTTTTTAAATCTCAATCTTAAGACATAAAGAAACTTCTTGGTTTGACTTTTATTAATCCCCCATCTGTTGTCTGTTGATATATTCACCAAAAAAGCATAACAAGCATGGCGCGTGAGGGGGACGTGCCTACGAGTATAAAAAACCGAAAATCTGAGTTTTGGATATTTGGATTTTCGGATATCGAAATTTCAGATACTGATTTTTGTTATCCGAATCTGAAACTTCTGGATATTCGTTATTTCATATTCGGATTCGTATTATCGGAATATCCGAAAATTCATATGTTTAAAAAATTATATCAAATGTTTATATATCTAAAATACAAATTGATATATCCAAATACATATTAAAGATAAATATATTACAAACTAAATGTATCCAGAATTATTTTACTTAAAAGACTAAATAAATATGAAAAAAGTTAGAATATATAAAATATCTATATCTTATAATAAAAGAAAATGTTTTTTCGCCACATGGCGCTCTATTAGAGCTCCAATTTATTAATTTTTTTGCTTTTTTTCCTAAAATAAGATAACTCTTATTTTGCTAACACATGACATTTAATTAATTAAATTAAAATTAATAAATAATCTTTATTATTCTATTTACCTAAAATACTTTAAAATTATCTTTTGTATACAATTAACTTTTTCTAAATATCAAAAAACTAAAATTTAAAAATACTGATAATAGAATATTTTTTTTATGTATAATCCTGGAAATAAAATAAATAATTTTATAAGTTAGAAACAATAAAAATTTAATAAACTAATAATCTTTTTTTCATATTCGGAAAAAAAAAATTTCTTTTCAAACTTATAAAAATATAAGCAATTATTATCATTTTTAAAACCTTGAACGATGAAAAAATTAAAAATATAATATAAACATCTATATCTATATATATATATATCTACATCTTATAATAAAAGAAAATAGTTGTTGACACATGACGCACCTTTAAAACTCCAATTTATTGATTTTTCCATTTTTTTTTCAAAAACAAAATAACCTTTATTTTGATAACACATTGCATTTGATTAATTATATTAAAAATAATAAATAATCGTTATTATTCTTTTTACCTAAAATAATTCATAAATATCTTTTGTAATACACTTTTATTTTTTTTTAATATCAATAAACTAAAAACTAAAAAAAATACTGATAATAGAATAAATTTTTATGTCTAATCCTTAAAAAAATTAATAATTTTATAAGTTAGAATTTAAATTTTAAGAAAATATTATTCTTTTTTTCATACTCGAAAATAAACTAAATTCTATTTAAATTTATACAAGTATAATATCGATTTAAAAACCTTGAACAATGACAAAACTAAAAATATATAATATAAACAATATATAAAAATTAATTACTATTCATGCATAATTAAAGTAAAGAAAGAAAAATATTATTTGACAAACCTGACATTAATACTTGAAAATATAAACTAGTTTTTAATAATCATTTATTATTATTATTATCTTTATAAAAATCTAACCCATGTAATACGTGGGTAATATATTAGTTGGTTAATAGACTATAATAGCAAGATAAAACTAAAAAAATATATTATAATAAAAATAAACACTCAATATTAGGTATATAACCAATACTAAGATGTAACAACCCATTTTTGGGATAGGTACGTGGAATATTTTATTGGGTTATATATTTAATTTGGAACCTGGTGATATAAATTTGTATTTTATGATGTCGGGATCGGATATTGGGTACCGAACCGGGCTTAAACCAAAACATATATATTGCTTACCTATGTGCTTACTTGAATTCATTATTTCATTCCCAAAACAGAAATCTGAGAGTGTTTGTGTGTGTTGGCTTCAAAATCAGTAGCAAGCAAAGAGCAGGACCTTGAGTTGTGATTGAAGCTCCTGAGATTGTCATCACCTTCTTACTTGAATTTCAAAGTAAGTTCTAAAGCTTCAACTCATGAAATTGGTGTTGTCTATTATTAGCAAGTGGTTGAATTGGGTTATATGTGTTATGGGACGAATCGGGAATGATTGAAAAAGTAAAATCGATCTGTGAGAAAGATGGGATTAATTCCCTGGACTGCGAGAGAAACAGAGCATCACTGCTGCTGTTTGATCGTGAGCGCGACTGCAATCCCTTGATTGCGGGCCGCGAGGTTCTTGAGTGGATTGCGGGCGGTTTGGTTCAGAGCACGGATCACGATGTGAGTGCGGCCGCGATTGGGGTGAGCGCAACCGCGACCGCGATGGTGTCAGTGCGGTCGCGATTGGTGGAGTGCGGCCGCGATGCTGCAGGGTTCGAGGTTAGGGTTTTGGGTTTGAGAGTTGTGTGTTCGGGTCTTTGGGTAAGTGTGGTTATTTGTGTAATGGCATGTTTATGTTGAACTTGAATGTTTCTAATTCCATGGCAGTTTTCAATGTTGAGAATAAAATTAGTGATTCTTATTTGTGGCATGCTAGACTAGGTCATGTTCATTTTGAACGAATGATGGATATGTCAAAAGATAATTTAATTCCGGCTTTTGACATGATTGATGAAAAATGTAAGACTTGCATGTTAAATAAAATCACTAGGCAACCTTTCAAAGGTGTTGAAAGAACTTCTAACGTATTAGAACTTGTACATAGTGATCTATGTGATTTTCAAGCAACCCCATCTTTAGGAAATAAAAAGTATGTTGTTACTTTTATTGACGATGTTTCAAGGTTTTGTTATGTATTTCTTTTACATTATAAAAATGAAGCATTGGATAAATTTAAAATTTACAAAACGGAAGTTGAGTTGCAACAAAATATTTTAATCAAAAAGTTATGTACGGATAGAGGTGGTGAATATATGGATCCTATGTACTTTCAATCCGTAGGAATTATTCATGAAACTACGGCTCCATATACACCTCAACAAAATGGAATTTCGGAAAGGAAAAATCGGGTCCTAAAAGAGATAAATTCCATGTTATCTTACTCAGGATTGAGTGAGGGATTTTCGGGAGAAGCCATGTTAACGGCTTGCTATTTGTTAAATAGGGTTCCTAATAAGAGGAACAAGATTACTCCCTATGAACTTTGGTTCAAAAAGAAACCAAACTTGAATTTTATTCGAGTTTAGGGATGTCGTGCAATTGTAAAATTGTCAGATCCCAAAAGGAAAACTTTGGGTGAAAGGGGTCTTGATTGCATTTTTATTGGATATGCGGAGCATTCCAAGGCCTATAGATTCTATGTGATTGAACCTAATGATTTCATTTCGATTCATACGGTTATAGAATCAAGGGACGCAATGTTTGATGAGACAAGATTCTCATCAATTATTGGACCAAAGGACTTGGTGCCAATTGCAAATGCTAGTATAAGTGGTACCAAGGAGGTTGAATCTTTAGTTGAAACTACTAAAGAGACACCGGACCTTCGTAGAAGTGATAGAGTTCGAAAACCCAAGTCTTTTGGCTCGGATTTTCAACTTTATTTGGTTGAAGGGTCTCCAGATGAAATTCAATTTCAAAATGCATATTACTTTCATATTGAAGATGATCCTAAAACGTATGAGGATGCTATATATGAAATCTCAAGATGTTGCATTTTGGAAGGAAGTCATCAATGATGAAATGGATTCCATAATGGGTAACAACACTTGGGAGAATTCTGATTTGCCACCCGGTTGTAAACCTTTGGGTTGCAAATGAATCTTCAAAAAGAAGATGAAAGTTGATGGATCAATTGATAAGTTCAAAGCTCATTTAGTCATACAAGGTTTCCGACAAAAGGAAGGGATTGACTACTTTGATACTTATGCTCCGGTTGCGCGGATATCCACGATTAGATTGTTAATTGCTCTCGCGACAATTCAGATTTAGTGATTCACCAAATGGATGTCAAAACGGCATTCTTGAATGGTGATTTGGATGAAGAAGTGTATATGAAACAACCAGAAGGTTTTATTATGCCTGGAAATGAGCATAAGGTTTGTAAGTTGATTAAGTCACTTTATGGACTTAAACAAGCACCTAAACAGTGGCATCAAAAGTTTGATGAAGTTGTTTTGTCAAGTGGTTTTAGATTAAATCAAAGTGACAAATATGTACATAGTAAATATGATGATTCTGGCAATGGAGTCATTTTATGTCTATATGTTGATGACATGTTGATATTTGGGACTGACCAAAATCAAGTTGATATGAATAATGAATTTTTGTCATCAAAATTCTCCATGAAAGATACGGGGGAGGCGGATGTAATTCTTGGCATAAGGATTAAAAGAGAGAACAAAGGAATTTATTTGTCACAATCTCATTACATTGAGAAGTTACTAAATAAATTTAATTATTTGAATTGTTCTCCGGTAAGTACTCCAATTGATCCAAGCTTGAAGCTTATGCCAAATATGGGGAAAGAAATGTCACAACTTGAATATTCAAGGGTAATTGGATGCTTGATGTATGCCATGACAAGTACAAGGCCGGATATTGCTTTTGCCATGGAGAAATTGAGTAGGTATACTACAAATCCTAGTACTCATCATTGACAAGCAATTAGGCGAGTACTTAAGTATTTAAAGGGAACTATGAATTGTAGTTTGTCTTACATCGGATTTCTAAAACACCCTCACAACTAAATAGAGTATTTCACACACAATTAACAATAATTCATATATGAATACTTTGCGGAATTTGCGTCAAATTTAAATTTTCCATTAATCAGAGTTATCGACATGAATCAACCCACCTTGCTACCCATAATGTGCAAAGTGTGATAATTCATGGATCAAAGTATGTCGGGTTAGTATCTAAGATCAATTACATGCTACATATCAAATCGATTACATTCATTCACATGTAAGGCCAAAAAGGAGTCCACTATTCCCAAACCCGAGCTATCCAAAAGCTATACCAAAAGACGGGGAGCTCTAAGCTAGCTCCAACCGAAATCAATGAGATGGACCGGACGGGCCCTTACCCTTGTCAGTGCCTGAAAAGGTTAACAACTAACGGGTCAACATAAAGTTGGTGAGTTACTAGATTAGATATAACACAAGGTATATAGATGCAATGATGATCAACATAATGACTCCAAACGGCATAAGTCAAGTGCACAAGATGAGTGATCAAATACCACATGCCCCTTCATATTTTGGGGTTCCCTAGCAAGTACGGGTGTTGTGATGCCTCTAGCATAGTACGAGGCTGTCCCTAGCAAGTACGGGGCTATCCCTAGCAAGTACGGGACTTTCGACAGTGCAAGTACGTCGGCATCCGGCATTCAAATGGCCAGGAATAATCCACGGATATCCAAGTGAGTCCAAATGAAAGGTATAATAAACAAACGAGGTCCAAGATGCCTCGAGTATACGAATATGTCATGCATTGTTGAAATGAGTGAATAAGCAACAATCGTATAATGCCATAGTATGAATCAACAATAAATGATCAATCATGAAGCAACAAGTAGATAATATATGACTTTATGAAAATCTAATACTAAAACTCACAGTGATTGATTATCAAGATTCCAAAAGTGTTAGCCCTAAAATAGTGTATAATTAAATATAATAAAAGTCTAGGTTCAATTTATAATTAGGAATAGTTTACTTTAGGGGGAATCTTAATTTCCAAGACTTTAAGGGGAGTGTTTGGACAAACTCCCAAAGTAGGCTTAGGTATAAATAATATTATTCTCTTAGGATTTTAGGAGAAGTGAAAGAGGAGCCTCCACCCTAGTGTGTGTTTTTGAGTGTGAAAGTTCCTAGAGATTGAGTGTTCAAATTCTCTCTTTGTAATCTTCATATTCTTAATACAAATCGTTTGATTATTGTGTTTGAGTGCAAAATATACTGGGAATCCATCGTTAGACAGCCTATTGAAACAAGATCTACGACCTCACCGAAATTCAGACCCATCCGAATTCGGACATCCGAATTCGGATCCTCCGAATTTCAGGTCCGGGTCTATCCAAACTTTTGATATTCAGTGCTTCTAGAGGCCATAACTTTTGACTGGAACATTGTTAGACAGCCTACAATACGTCAAAATGAAGCTTCAAACAAGATCTACGACCTCACCGAAATTCAGACCTATCCGAATTCAGACCCATCCGAATTCGGATCATCCGAATTTCAGGTCCGGGTCTATCCAAACTTTTGACATTCATTGCTTCCAGAGGCCATAACTTTTGACTGGAACATCGTTAGACAGCCTACAATACGTCAGAACGAAGCTTGAAACGAGATCTACAACCTCACCGAAATTCAGACCCATCCGAATTCGGACATCCTAATTCGAATCATCCGAATTTCAGGTCCGGGTCTATCCAAACTTTTGAAATTCAGTGCTTCCAGAGGCCATAACTTTTGACTGGAACATCGTTAGTCGGCCTACAATACGTCAACACGAAGCTTGAAACGAGATCTACGACCTCACCATAATTCAGACCCATCCGAAATCGGACCCATCCGAATTCGGATCATCCGAATTTCGGATCCGGGTTTATCCAAACTTTTGACATTCAGTGCTTCCAGAGGCCATAACTTTTGACTGGAGCATCGTTAGACGGCCTACCATACGTCGAAACGAAGCTAGAAACAAGATCTACAATTTCATGATTAAAAATGCTGAAGTTTCAACATCAAAAACTTGATTCTGATCCAAGTTTCTCCCAGTTACCAACCTCGGATACATCCAAACTTGTGAAGTTTCTGAGTTTTTCCAGTTTCCAATCTAGAAGAACCACCTTTTGCACTCCACAATCATGGCTCAAGGATTTTCCACACATGAAAAGACTGTCGAGGAGGAGAAAGTTGATATATCTCCATTCTGTCTCATGAACCACTCCAAACAGGTACAAAGTTCTTCATCTTCATCTGATTTATTTGATATACAATCCTTATCTGATTTTAAATCTAGTGATGAATTTGATGAACTGCATGCACAACTACATGAATTAAAGAATGAATTGATTGCTGAAAAAGAACAATCCATTGTGCATAAAAAGAAATGGCTAAACAACCATGAGGTGATAAAGAAGATGTTGATTGAAAAGGTAGATGTTGAGGATAGGAATAAATACCTTGAATCTTGTATGGATAAACTCACTGATGAAAAGAACTCTTTAAAATCAGAAATATCTGTTCTTTCAAAACGCTTAGAGTCTGTAAGCATGGAAAACATAGACAATTTGGAAAAATACAAAATGATAGAAGAAGAAAGAATAGGTTTGTACTCTCGCATAAAGACCCTAGATGATGAATTTCTAAAACGGGGTCAAACTGAACAAACTATTCATTTAAACCAACCTAAAGAGACTAGGTTTTATCATTCTAAACAAGGAATTGGTTTTAAAAATCCTAAGTATTTGGAAAAGGTTCAACAAGTTTTACCAATTTTTTATGACATGAATTACATGGGTGTTGGGCTTAAATCTTTCTTTTTTGAGTCATCAAAAGAAGTTTTAACCCAAGAGGATGAGAAACGTAATGAAAACAAAGAAAATGAAATTTTTTTGAAATATGATGAACTGAATGAAAGCTATTATTCTAGAGTACCTACTCCAGAGGAAGACTGCTTACCTACTTATTCATCAGAAGAATTGAATATTGATCCTGTAAAACCAATCCCTCACCTTTACATTCCTACAAAAGTTCTTCAACTAAAAATAAATGTTTTAGAAAAGGAATTAAAGACAGCTCGAAAGAAAGCTCTTGGTTATCAAGAAGCTCTTCTCAAGAGCGAGGAAAAATTGGTCAGACAAAGTTTTGAACAAAATGTAGAATTAACCATCTACAAAGAAAAGCTTGACACAGTTTCAGAATGGTTAAATTCTCATTTAAAAGATTCAAAGGTTTCTCATCCTACAAAAGTCCATCTCACATCATCTGAAAAAGGTAAACCCAAGGTTGAAGTTTCTTCTGTTAGTTGTAAAGGTGAGTGCTCCAAATCTTCCAAAGCTGAGGTTTCAAAGAAGACTCGGAGTCAATCTAAGTCTTCCAAGAAACCCACTCACCAAGGAAAAGAAAATTTTTCAAAGTCTAAGTCTTCCTAACGTACGAACTCTCATTGTTTTGCACCTACAGATCATGCAAGGAGGATTCCTAAAATAACACCTCTTGATTTCCAAAGTTTCTTTGTGAAAAAGGCAGTCATGCCTGAATCTTTTGTGAAAATCGATAGTAGTGTCAGTGTGCCTGGAAAGGATGTTGCTAGTAATCCTATGAAATACTCTTTTTTGCAATCTGTTTCAATTATGTCCAAAAAGTTTTTGGCGTGTCGTTCCGGAAATGACTAAGTTTGTACCTTATCCTGAAAAACGGAAACGCCGCCAATCTAAGAAAACAAAAGTGCATGCCTCATCACCGCCTGAAAAATTGGAAAAACCATCGCCAAAGGCCAAGCCTAAGGAATTTCCAAAGTCACCCAAGCCAAAGGTTGTTACATTACCTAAGGTTGTTTCAAAATCAGCTAGACCCATATACAAATGGGTGCCAAAAGGTTCTGCATCTAAACCTGTGTCGAATGATAAATGGATTCCTACTGCTGTGTTGTTACATGACGATGGAAATCCTAAATCTAACAAGAAAGGACCCATCTTTCGATGGCTACCAAAAGTGGTTTAATTTTTTGCAGATGGTTTTCAGATCACTTTAGACTGGAACCCGAACTTCAATGAGATGGTTTTCAGATCACTTCAGACTGGAACCCGAACTTCAATGAGATGGTTTTCAGATCACTTCAGACTGGAACCCGAACTTCAATGAGATGGTTTTTAGATCACTTCAGACTGGAACCCGAACTTCAATGAGATGGTTTTCAGATCACTTCAGACTGGAACCCGGACTTCAATGTAAAGGCTTCTGATCACTCAGTTCAGGACCCGATCTTCAAAGAAATGGCTTCTACTTACTTCCGAGTGGAACCCGTACTTCAAAGTAATGGCTTCTGCATCATGACAGATCAGAACCAGATCTTTCATGTTTAGATGGTTTCTAAACACCCAGTTTAGAACCCGTGGTTCTGCGACTTATCTGGAATTTTCTCTACTTTTTATGCTTATCAGATTGAGTTTGAGTTACATTCTTGAAATTCACTCATAACATTTTATGTGTCACTGATACTGTTCTTATTTGCAAGGGGAGTTTCAGATGCGCTTTGAAGATGACATCTAACGAAAAGTGTGTAAGCATTCTGAATACTCTAATGCACACTTTAAAAGGTTTTGTTAGAATAATTTGATTCTCTGATTGAGTAAATTTCCATCAAGATTAATTGATCTAATCTTCGTGATGATGTTGATCTCATTCTTCCTGAGATTCTCTCAAATATTCTGATTTCTCCCACATATTCTGATTCTCTCATACATTAAGTTTCTCCCATACAAGCTAATTCTTTCATGATAGTCTGATTTATTTTCAAATCTAATATTAGACTTTCTATTGAAGTTCTCTCATACAGTCTCTCAAACTTCCCAAGATATTTCATTCAACTCTCATTCATCTTCTGGAATACCCCATGAGCTTAACTGTTATATCCTTCAAGATATCATGCTGACTCCGATGATGCCCAATATGTGTGATTAGGCATATATATCGTTCCTATGGTCTAAATCAGAGCCGGAAGACCTACCCAAGGAGCAAACCACTTTAGTTTGTGTGAGTAAGGGTTCTTAGGTCAATTAGTTGAGGAGTGTTAGTCACCACGGGGTACTATCAGGGTCGAGCATAGATAAAATGCAAATGAGAGGGTTTATCGAAAGGAGATGGGGTGCATCATGAGCTAAAAGTGAGCCGGTGAGAGTACAATTGAAAAATGACGATAGCTGAGGGGTGAGAAAGGATTAAAAGAAAAGATAAATCCTACCAACACCGTGTCAGTCTGCTTGGTTTCCTACATCTGCTACCAAATTCCATGTGTTGGAATTAGGTATTGAACAAGACGTCATGGACCCAGTGACGCATGCACCTAACCTCCCTAGCTACTCAGTTGTCTCTTAAAAGACTTCTGTTTCAATTCACACGGAGTTATATCACATACTCTATCGACATATCATTTGGATATTGTTGATATTGAAACAAGGAAGACATCCTCTCAGGTCTCCGACTTCAGTTGATGCACTTTGAGTCTAGAGCTTAATGTTATACACTTTTAGGACACATGGAGTCTACAGTCTGCGTGACTATAAACAGCTTGTCTACCGAGACAAAGCCGGAACAAATATGAGTGATTCTTTCATGATAAAGGATTTCACGATGATTATTTGGAAATCCTACCAGTGTTAATGTCACGCCAGCGCTGAATGTAGGTCACATAGACTTAGTCTATTGTGCAAACAGAACTCCTATGTGGAACCGGAATGCTACTTACAAATGATTTCATTTCTCTTTTATTTGTTCAGGTTGCAAAGCCATGAATGGATTTTATGATGTAACTGTTTATATTCTGTTATTGAGGGGGAGAGTTACTGATTGAGATTGTAACATGAGAGAGATAAGTACTTCTGTGTCTGTAATATTCTTAAATGTAATATTTTCTTTCTGAGTCTGTAATCATCTGCTTCGACAAAGAAAGAAGATTTGAAGACACATTGAGGTTGTTCATTTGAAGGGGAGAGCTGAAGTGATTACATGATGATCATAATTCTCATGATCATCATGAGGGGGAAAATGTTCTGAAAAGAGTTAAAATGTTTTGAAAGACCTACTAAACACAAGGGGAGAGCCACCGATCTGAAACATTTAAGGGGAGAGTCATCTAAAGAAGATCAATGATATACTTCAAAAGTTCAGAGATCAGAGTTACTTCAAAGATCAGATATCAGAGTTTAGAGCCCAAGACTTCAGAAGAATACAAGCCTTGATTACAAGAAGGGGGAGATTGCTAGAAACTTTATTTCTTGTAATTCAAGCTTGTGTAATTGCGCTTAATTGTAAATATTTAATTATACACTAAAGGGGAGATTGTTAGCCCTAAAATAGTGTATAATTAAATATAATAAAAGTCTAGGTTCAATTTATAATTAGGAATAGTTTACTTTGGGGGGAATCTTAATTTCCAAGACTTTAAGGGGAGTGTTTGGACAAACTCCCAAAGTAGGCTTAGGTATAAATAATATTATTCTCTTAGGGTTTTAGGAGAAGTGAAAGAGGAGCCTCCACCCTAGTGTGTGTTTTTTAGTGTGAAAGTTCCTAGAGATTGAGTGTTCAAATTCTCTCTTTGTAATCTTCATATTATTAATACAAATCGTCTGATTATTGTGTTTGAGTGCAAAATATACTGGGAATCAAAGTTGTCAAAAAGCCTTCCAAAATAACCACAATAGCTCCGAGAATGGCTAAGACTCGCAACCAAGCCTCTTTCGATTCGTTTCGCCTATAAGTATTCATACGGCGTACACATAAGCTCCCGAACACAATATAAGACCCTAATAGAGGCCTAAGGATGTTGGGACACCAAACCGAAAAGCACTAAGTCCATTAGAGGCCCTAGGAGTTCCGGAATGGTTTAAAGGCCTTCAAACCCTTTAAACACTTAATTTAGAAGTGCATTGGACGTATAAGACCCGAGCATCGACCCCCGACCGACCAAAATCAATTTTGGGGGCAGGAGGTTGGTCATGGCGTGACCACTGTGCCAGACAGGTGCCAACTTCATTTTTTTGACATAAATGCACACTTAACTCCTCAAAACTTCCATAAATGCTTCTAACATTCGTAAGGGACTTTACCAACAATATATTTAGCATATTAAGGTCATTTAAACCCCTTCTAAACATAATATAATCATTTCATAACATTTCATGATTCCTTGGAGCTCATACGGACTCCGAACGAGTCCGAAAACGACCGAAATCTCCAACCGACAACACCGAGCTCCATTTGAGCTCGAATTCAATTCTAACCAATTCCATAGCATTATTAAACATATCTCGGCTATCTTTAGACATTCAAATTACATCTAAGCATTAAAAATCAATCGCAAAATGTTATGGAACTCGTTGTGGCATTTTACCGAACACTTGGCGTGCGGTTTGGGCCTAAAACGCCAAATTGAAAACACTTTAATAATATAAATAAACACTTTTTAAACACATTAACACCAAAACATACCATTCAATGATTCCATGGAATTCGTATGAACTCAAACCGAGTTCTTACATGGCCAATACACAAATAAGTCTTCGAAACTCCAATTGAGTTCTACTAACTTCCATTCAACTCCATGGCCCTAAATAACACATTTGACTCACAAAATATCATATTAAATATGAAAGAACACTACAAACCCATTTCCATCCACCATTGGAGCTCAAATGGAGCTCCAATTTGGGTTTTCATTCCATATCACCAACTCACCCAATCAATCTCATATTTATGACTCAAATACCTTTATAAACTATAAATATTACCATATTCAAGATATTGGAGTCATTTGCCAACTCCATCACAAAAACCCACTTAGGATTGTGTTCTTCCAACTTGAAGAACAACAATGGAGATGAAGAAAAGATGAAAGGAAAGTGTTATACCTTCAAAGATAGCTCCAAATGGTGATTTCTAGCCCTAAATCTTCAAGTTTGGTGACCAGGCAAGCAAAACCCTAGAAATCCTTCTTCTTCTTTCTCTTTTCTCTTTTGCAAATGAATGTTATGTGTGTGTGTGTGTGTCCTTATGGACGAATTTAAGAAGAAAAGGGAGGGGGTTTGGCCTTTGGCCACCCCTAACCCTCTAACTATGAACATATATACAATATACCCCTTTCCACTAAGTCTTTCAATTTCATTTCAATAAAATACAAACTAAAATGCCATAACTTGCATTTATTTAACAATTCAATACCCAAATTAGTATTTTGACATAATTATACTAAATATTTTTAAACACTGCATTAATCAATTCTTATGTCATACTAATCATTATTTAAATGACAAAGTACATTAGCTATTTTTGTCATTTCAGTACAACCCAAAATTTTATTTTTCTTTATTCATTCAGGTCCCAACAATAGTGATCATTACTACTATTTAGTAATTAACTCATAATATTGTACTTAAGTTCACAATTATAATTGTTTCACAAAGTTAATTACCTTTTTTAATTATTGGGGTGTTACAATTTCCTTCGGTAATCGAAGGATATTCGGATGCGAGTTGGATAACCAATGTAGAATATCATTCTTCCACAAGTGGTTAGGTATTTTTACTTGCGGGAGGTGCCATCTCGTGGGCTTCTAAGAAGCAAACTTGTATTACCAACTCGACAATGGAATCTGAATTTGTAGCATTAGCCGCTGCGGGTAAAGAAGCTGAATGACTAAGGAATTTAATTTATGAGATTCCATTGTGGTCTAAACCAATTTCACATATTTCTATTCATTGTGATAGTTCTACCACTTTGGCTAAGGCATATAGCCAAGTGTATAATGGCAAGTCGAGGCATTTGGGTGTTAGACACAGCATGGTTCGTGAGCTTATCATGAATGGAGTAATTTCGGTTGATTTTGTGAGATCTCAACAAAATATGGCTAATCACTTGACGAAAGTATTGACAAGAGACTTAGTGCACAAGTCTACTATCAGATTAACAAATTTTTTCTATAAGATAATGCAAATTCATTGACAAAATCCTGAAAAATGCAAATCCTGCATAATGCAAATCCTTTGACAAAATGCAAATCACAGATAAAAAAATCCACGAACCAAACGCCCCCTAAAAGTTGAATTCAATGTGGAAATCTTACAGTTTAAGATTGGAACACATGTTTATTATGGTCGGTGCTCGGTACTGCATGTTAAAGGGGTTGATTCTTTTGATAAAATGCATGTGCAGGTGCATGATGGAAAAGAGTCACCTATATGAGTAAGAAGTTGAGCCGCTTCAGCAAAGTTTGGGACTTAACTTTGTATTTATTCACAAATGGATGGGACACAATGCTAGAATGGTGTCAGGTTTTTTAGACTTTTGAATTTTCTAAATTTTTGTGTGGATTATCATCATGCATTCAAATGGGTTGAAAGGTTCAATTCTTAGAACACCCTGATTCTCGAATGTTTGATTTGTATAATTCGCTAAGATGAATATTCAATCTTCAAGACATTTTCATTTATGCATAAGTTTGTTTTGTTTGTATATATGGTTTCTTTTTGTTATGCTAAAATGGGGGAGGAATGTTATTATTTTAGTATAATGTGTAACGGGTAGTTGATTCAGGTTGGCCCTATAACAAGTTTGGGGGTGTGGAGGACACACTTGTATAAGGTTGGCTTAAATCAAGACACACTTTTTATTGTCTACACACAAAAACAAGTGGTTGCAACCTTTGACCACATTTGACCTTATGGTGGTTACAACCTTTGGCATTATGGTGATGGTTACAACATTTGTCTTTATGGTGGTGGTTACAACCATTGGCTTTATGGTGGTTACTTACAATGGTGGTTACAACCTTTGTCTTTATGGTGGTGGTTACAACCATTGGCTTTATGGTGGTTAATTACAAACATGCATGTATATACAAACTTTGTTCAATGACAAGTCTAGTGCATTACATCTTCTCGTGTATTATCCCACAACAAAATTTGGATACCCGACTGTGGGCAAATTATTGTTGTCGGAAAGTGAACTTTCACGATCATAAGATATCCAAGGCAACGATTCTATTCTTATTGTTTCTTACCAAACCCGAATACCCCAACATAATATACCTTTCTTTTTCGTAATTCACCCTTCATATTTTCATCTTGTTATTGGTCAGACATAAAATAAGATACACCAAACACAACATCAAAGTAACTTAAAAAGACAACACATTTGAAACCCTAAAACAATAATAAATCCGTTAAAAAAATAAAATGGTTGGACATGAAAATTAATAAATACAAATTGATCCTGAATTGCATTAATCCTGATGTTAAACCACATTACTCAAATTCCACTATGATACAATCTAAAAAACCAAAAAAAATCACAAGTGTTCAAGTTTACAATTCACTTTCAAGATGTGTTGATGATGAAATGATAGAACTCAAAGTCTCATGCTAAAGACACTCGAGTTTCGAGTAATGGTTTGAATCAAAACATGTGACCGATCGTATTCAGAAGTGTTGGACTCTAAATTTCCATTCACCTCCAACCGGATCATAAGATATAAACTCAGCACCTTGCGCAGCCGCTTTCTTCTTTAGCATTTCTGTGTATTTGATGATCTTTGATCCATCTGTGTACTGCATGCCATTTTTTTTGTCGATGCATTTGACGTTCACAAGAGTTATCTCAGCCGGTTTGTTAAGTCCTTCACCAACCTGAGGTTTCTTGCTTTCATCCATATACACAATCACCTCGCGCTTATTAAATTGAACAATAGTTTCAAGATCAAGCGTTCTCACGTCTGTTTCCCCTAAGAATTTGATATTACCGTAGCCATGGCGTCCAACCACAAAGTCCTTCACGTGCCTGCAGAATCCTGGTTCGGCCATCTCTTTTGCTTCCAATTCTGAAATTTGAGGTTCTGTGTAGTAGTAGGGTTGTTGAAGTTTCGATGGTACATCATGGACTATTGCCAATACTCCCTCTTCGGTTGGATTATCTGAAATATGCAAACCAATTTATCAGGATCTGAAATACCCTGTTGGGTGTGCAATGGTCCAAAACCAAAACAGACAAAATGGAACCGTGAACCAAAAAATTGTAAAAGAAAGAACCGAGAATTGGACCGGATGTAGTACTGGTAGTGGTTCGGCTCGGTCCCAACTCATACAATGAAAATAATGCTTAACATTAAAACTGGACTGAACCGAAAAGCAAAAATTACTAAAAAACGGAACCAAGAACCGTACCGGTTTGGTCTGGTTTCGGTTCGTTGCCCACCCAATTACATCTACCAATCTACATCCAAAATTGAATATCTATGATGCTGGTATATGAGATACTCATGTACCTCGATAGAAAAGTAGCATGCCATGATTGATAACGAAATCACTAATCACTGATCCTAATACCTATAATATTACTTGTGCCTTTTCACATTAAGACTTGAAAACATATCTTTTACATTATGTGTATGGACACCTGACTACTCGAGTTCAAAATAAGAAAAACGACAAGTGAATAGCTTACCTCTCTCATTCTCATACATGATATGTGAGAACAACTCTTCATATGCGTTCTCCATCATATCCCTTGGCCGCCGCGTTTCAGGACCAATAACCAATGCCCTTGGATTGTCTCCTGGAACATATAGAGCAGCTGGTATCTCATTGGTGTTACTGAAAAATGGCATCTGCATAAACATTTAAATTAAAAGAAGTTAACTTCATTTTCATCTTTAGTTTTTTGGGTTTGGTTAAAGAGGCTTATTGTCCATGGTAAATACGAATTTTGTGGTGTCCTCACCTTTGGACCATTAAGTTTTGGGTCATACTTCCGAAGTGGTAGCTTGCTTCTTCTAGACAAATGCCTAGTGATCGGCAACGGATATCTGACTGGAGCAGGATTGTCTTTCACCTGTGAGAAAGCATTGTAGATATACTAACCTTGGCAAATTCCATATATATAGCATGTCTCCGAAACAATACAAAAATGCAATGCATGCCATACTTACAGGTATGCTAGATATTCCATACTGAGTTGATTGCGTCGATCGAGAACTTTCGAGAAACATCTGAGGTTTCGGAGAAAGGGTTCCAAATGGACTTGCAACAAACGATGGTTGCATCGCGCTAGTTATTCGAGACGAAGACCTGGAATGTAAGAAGCCATGAGCCATTTATTATACAAAAGTTCATTCTGGTAGCAATGCCTGACATGACATGACAATCAGACACGAACATGACACAAATATTAATAAGGTCATAAATGGATCGACAAGAAATTAAAGAGGCCATTTTTGGTTAACTCGTCACCCTGTTTTAAACCTATGTAACCCGTTTATCAATTATTTTTTAACAAAATTTATTAGTATAAACTAAATAGTATTTTTTTTATTATTTGTTCTTATTAGTTTTAAACCAACAAAATATTAAATTTATTATTATTGTAGCATGTGTCTCGTTTTTTTTAATTTCTATTATCTTTATTTTTATATTTGTTTTGAGCTATTACAAAAACATAGTTTTAGAAAATTTATGTTATTAACATTTAAATTTTTTGATTTTAAAAAACCCAAAACCGATTAGTTATCCAATCCAAATAAACTGAACACCGATTTGGCAAACATTCATAGTCAAAATGGGTAGACACGAAACCGACATAAACAAAATGACATGAACCAAACACGACACGATTATAAACGGGTCAATAACGAGTCAACATGATAGTGACATGTGAACACGTCAAGTTGAACATGCCAACCCGAACCCAACACGAATTGCCACACCTACATGAATCTGATAAATGATGGTGAGACAATGAGAATAGAAAACCTTCAGAAACATGATAGACAATGCCTAGATTAACAAGTACAAGGAGGTCAGAGGAAGAACTTACAGTTCATCAACAGGGCTTTGACTGGTAACTCCTGTCATTGTTTCATTATAATTCTGAGTTGAAGAACCACAAGGCTTAAACAATGTTGTAGGCTTATTGAAAGTTGAAGTCAACCCATAGTTCACAGGTAAAACCGAAACAGAGTTAGCAACTTCAGCTACAGTGGAATCAGGTGGTCTGTTTATTGGAGTTGACCAGAAATCATTCAAGGAAGATGGCTTCTTGTCTTGACCCCAAGTGAATTCTGCAAATGTAGGACTAGAAACAGTCGAGGAAGACATTTGAGTGGATAACGAAGTGAAAGCATTTGTAAAGGGATTACGATTCAAAGGTGCAAGTGAAACCGATGAGGCATTGGTTGTTTGTGGAACAAATGGATTGAACGATTTCAAAGGAGTTGCACTACTACTGGTCAAGGGAGTGTTTGCAGATGATGAACAGAAAAGTGTCTGTGAAGTAAATGATGTAGATGTGGGACCCGGAAACTTCCAGGTAGGTGTCTCTGCCGAAGGGAATGTAATTCCGAATGGGTTAGGTTTCAATGGTGTAGTATAAATAGAAGGGGTTCCCCATGATATTGTAGGAATTCTAGTAACTGAGGATGATATTGACTTTGCTCCTGAAGGGTTTATGCCAAATCCACCTGAAAAAAAATTTAAGAGAAATCTGTCAACATGTGTTGTTTAATTGGAAGCTGCATGTACAAGAATCGAAAGAATTCTAGGATACCTTTTCCAGCAGACTTGTAATCCTCCCATCTTAGTTCCTCATGGGCTTTGGCTTTGTAAACAGGCATGGCAGAAATTGATACAAGTTTCTCTGCGCTAGATGCAGCATCAGCAGTTCTTTTGTAGTTTACTATTCTGCTTCCACTTTCTTCGCCAACACAATGTGACCCCTTAACGTCAAATGTTGATTTTGTAGTCGGAGGTCCTGCAAAACATTGTCCAATAATACAGCAAAAGCCAAAACGGTTATTTAATAAACCTGTATGCTGCAAACCACCTTCAAATATCAATATTTTTTTCGGACACTTTGAAATAGGTGGCAATACCAGCTAGTGTGTAAGGTACTTATCAAAAACTGGAGACTGAACCTAATCCATATGAAGCAGGATTGTTTTACATATAGTATGTGTTCTAGTGTGATAGAATGAATGGAACTGAGGTTTGCCTGTTTAATGGGACTGCTTCACTACCTCTACAAGAAGTTTATATAAACATTACAAACAATGGGATGCCTGCCCAAAAAAAGACGGACATTGAAACAACACGCTCTGTAGGATTTGAACCTACAACATTGGGTTTTGAAGACCCATATTCTGCCAAACTGAATTAAGAGCGCTTTTGATTGAGGTAACATAACATGTTATCAGAATCCAACTTACTTAGCACCATTACCAACTTTGTGCAGGTAGAACTTTACATTTAATTTATGCCAATGGCTTACTCGTCAATGCACCAAGATCGGTTGGTTGGGCATGAGGCAAGGCTGCAGTATGAACATGATAAGAAAGTCTATGTTGCTACTACAGAAGCCCCTTTGCCGTTACACACGTATAGTCCAAGTTGTGAAATCCCAAGCCTCTTCCAATTAGGAAGGAAGAAAACAAAGATGTTTGTCCATATATATATTAAGCTTGTTGATTCATCCAATATGCTAAGGAACAAAATGGATGAGTAAACACAATAAAAATATCATGAACAAGAAATTAAAGAATCACACTTTATAAGAATAATAATGGAATTCCATACTGACCACCAGAAGTGAAACTCAACAACCCATGTGACAATGTAGCACCAAAGGTTGTTGGGGTGGAGAAAGGTGATGACATTTGGTTGAATGCCCAACTTGAAGTTCCATGAGAACTTGACACCGCTGTGCTGCATAACATTTTTGAAGCAAAAGAATCTTCTTTTTGATTCCCTTGCATAAACGTCGGTGGAAATGTAAAATTGCCACTAGTTGAATGCCCTGAGGGTGTTCCAAGAGAAAGGAAAGGGAAGTTCTTTGTTATACCAATCTCAACAAAATGGTAGTATAGAAAGACACCTGATACGAGTGGGTGGTAGAACAAAAGAAATTGCATAATAGACGATTGAAGAGTAAAAAATGTATAAAGAAACAACAGAAAGTCTTCAAATTCTCCCATATGTGGCACTTAGATATTATTAATTGACAAACAATCCAAATTAAATAGATAATGATCAAAACACAGAATATAATACAATAATTGCATAGGATTGAACAAGACATTTGAAAACTTACGAAAATAGATCAATAGAAAACTTATTAGTTCTTCTCATATGTTTAATAGTATATCATGAAGATGATAATAAAAGCTGCTTAAACCAAGAAACATTCATATTTCCCTCATGAATGATAACTCTTAGGGCATCAACATTAGTTGTCCAAGCATGGGTCCGTAGCCTACGTGGAAGTAAAATATTAATTTATAATTTTTATAATGGATAATCATTACATTAATTGTTTGAGGGAAGAACCGGCTTATGTCTGACAATTTTGGCAATTATGACTCCAAGTGGGTCCATAAGCCCCAAATTTTTTCTTTTTGTGTCTAATAATCAAATAGGGGGGGTTCAAATTATTCTTCTCTCTTCTGTTTATTTGATAAAATATAGAACTGAATTTTGTTAATTATTGATATGGAATATTATGACATGGCATTTCAAAAAACCATGTCATGGTTTAACTGATGTGGATGCCCTTAGAATGTAACTACTTATTTCGGTTTTGGTGAAACTATAACCCCAGCTCTCTTTATTGGTCTGAGGAAGACTAATCGCAAATTCACTGAACGAACAATGTAAATCAATGTAAACCAAAAAAACATTAAAAACATAAGAGCAAATCTACATTTTCAATGAAATTCTAACTTAGCATCCTAGAGCATAGACTCCAACATCAACAAAACTGATTTACTACGTGCTGGTTAAATAGTGAATATGAATATATGAACATGGTCATGATAGGGACCATGACCTTCGATACACTCACCTTGTGCCTATGGAAGACGAGGTGAAGTTTGTGCCATCGGGGTTATTCTTCTTATTGTTTGAAAGTAAAGAGTCTATTGTAGATTTTTCTTTCTTTTCTTTTTTTCAATGTAAGAGTGTTACATCATGGCTGTGATCAATTATTCATTCAATAATAATTTGCTGGTGTAACCCTTTGCCCAAAAAAGTCATGTAGTTCAATAACCTCTAACATTGAACCTCAAACAGAATATACAAGAGAGCTTCAATAAGTTAGCCCAACGCTATAAACATACACAGCTACTCTTCTATGCACTCGAAGTTCTTTTCAAAGCATGATAGAAAATACCTTCCACCGAAGTCAATGATGAGGACCCAAGAGTGTGGACTGAGGAAAAGCCAAAAGCAGGTATCGAACTCCCAAATCCAGCATACGATGGAGCACCAATTCCAAAAGTTGTTGAAGATAAAGGAGTTGAAGTTTGGGCAAATTCCCAAGTTGAGTGGTTTCGACCATAATTTGACATTCCTGTTGGAGAACCAAACATAGTTTCACTACCAAAAGTTTTCGTAACAAATTCATCTCCCTTTTCATTCCCTTGTCCAAAGACTGGCGGACACCCTAAATTACCGCTGCTTGAATGTGAAGCTGTTGCAAGAAAAGGAAAGGAACCACAAACACTAGTGTTAAAACAAAACTCAATTAAAAAGCTGCAAGGAAAACACAAACAATAATAGTTAAACCTAATTGTATAGAAAAGAGGATTCCACATCTTAAAAATGCAGAAAAGATCATCACTAAAACAGTAAAACCTAAGGTCGAGCGGTATTCTGCCTTGCAACGTCACCCCAAAGCCGGCAGGCAGCCGGGCGCACTGCCACACTAGCTGCCCCGTCCATTTTCACCACGCCCCGGTCTCACCCCCTCTCTCTTTCTCTCAATTTTAGTGGGTACTGTATATTGACGTAGAAAAATTGGTATTTCTAAGTTTGAAAGATAGAGGAGACAAAGAAAAAAAAAAGTTGACGTGAATGTGTCTAAAAAGATTTAAAAAAAATGGAAAATAAGCACTTCCTCCATTCGCATCATGAAGAATGTAATCATAATTGAAAAAGAACTTTAAAAAAAAACAAATTGTGATTTGCTAGAACGCTAAGTGATCCTGAAGCATGGATGCCGAATCTCAGAGCTAAAATCACTTTATTTTGTTCAAATCCACTTTAATTACATAAATTGCATTAATCCATCATAAATTCTTCAACGAATTTAGGTTTTCTGAATAGTCCTGATGTTCTTGAAGATTTTAAGAAGAGAATTAAAAAAAAAAAGAAACAAATTGTGATTTGCTAGAACCCTATAAGTAGATCCTGAAGCATGGATTCCGATTTCCCAGAATCTCAGAGCTAAAAATCACTTTACTTTGTTTAAATATACATTACTTACATAATTAAATGCATTAATTCATCATAAAATCTTCAACAAAATTAAGTTTTCTGAATAGTTCTGATGTTCATGAAGATTTTAATTGACATAATAGGATCAAATAAAGGAATTGGAGAAGGAAAAACTTACAAGCAGTTGAGGCAAACATCGTCGAATCTGAATCGGAAACAGAATGGAAACGAACCAGAATACCAATTGAAACAAAATCAAACATTGATGAGTTTTGGATTGTTTTATATGCATAGTTTTCCCGCGTCAATGGCCGAGTAGCTTAAATACAAAGCTGAATGCATGTCATCCATAGCTTACAACTAAAGCTTCCGCGTAAATTGCTAACATCATTATTATCTTTAAAAATTTTAAAGGAAAAATCACAAATTTCATAATTTATGGAAAGTTACGAATTTTATCTTTTAAAAAATTAAACTCATTACGAATTTAGTTAATTTGATTTATTTTTTGTCTTAATTTTTTTGATTTTATTAGTTTATTATTCCACATATTATACATATATTTTTATGTAAATAATTGGTAATAGAAATGACTAATATTATTAAAATTTAAAAATAAATATTTACTTAGATTTTAAAATTTTATATAAGAATAATAAAATATTTTTGAAATTATCAAATATTATTTTTTTTTTTGAAAAATATGGGTTGATAGAAATTATAAATTTTATATTACTATTGACAATCCAAAAACACATTTTGCACACAAATATCATATTATTTAATGCATTCTTTTTTATTTTACATATAGGTCGAGATCTTACGTATGATTGTTTTCGTCTCTGCAAGATCGAGATCGTAGAAACGGATCGGGATCGTAAGATCCAACCACAAAATTACTACTTTTTTAAAAAAAAATACTAGATACTATAATTTGTGATTTTACATTATAAATTATTAATTATATAACACTTTAAAAAAATATTTATACAATAAATACGAAAACAACGTACATTCATGTTATGTAACATCCGTCATTTCAACCTGGTACGTGAAATTATTTTAGTGGATAAATAATTTATTAATATTGGGTTGGTCCAATTATATCCCGTTTCGTGGATTGATACGTGTCGGGATTGGGGCATGCGTGTCATCGGGTTATAATTTTAATGAACGGATTATATTTTTGGGATCGTGGGATTAAATGGGTTAAATGGGCATTAATAGTGAAAATGTGATATCGGGTTCGGATTAATGGGTTCGGGACCGGTTGGGATAGGGACGTACTTATATGTTTATCTCTTCACTTCTTCCTTATCCATTTCTTGAGAGCCTAAAAGTGTATGTGTGTGAATTGTGTGAAGAACTCCAGCAAAGTGAAGCCTTAAACCTAACCTTCTGCTGAAATTGAAGCTGATTCATCATCTTCATCATCTCCTTGTGTAGTGTTCTTGAGTTGTAAAAGGTAAGCTTCCTTCAATTGAGGTTCTAAATTGAGTTGTGGGTTGTGAAATGATATGAGATGATTTCCAAGCTGTAAGAGGTTATTAGTTGGTGTATTTGTGTGTATATTTGTGACTGAATTCGAGTAATTGAGGAGTATTGCTCCTGGGTTAAGGCTGAAATCGCAGGTCAAGAACAGGGGTTTCGCGGTGTCGTGGCGCGACCACCAGAGGGTCCGCGGCGCGACCAAGGGCCTGTTGGAGAAATCCGAAATTGTCTTGTGAAATGAGTTTGGGTCGTATTGGTATCGGGATTGCTCGGGTCGTGTTTTGTTTGGGTCGGGGTCTTGTTTGGGATTGCTTTAAGTCGGGTTTTGGGTTGAGTCCGGGTATTGGTCGGGTTTCGGTTCCGTGGGGTTATCGGGTTTGAGTTGGGTTCGGATCATTGTGATTGTGTGATGTGTGTATATCCGCTGAATTGTGTTTTAATCTTCGGGATATCCGTGTGATTACAGGGACTAGCGGATCTCGAGCCGGGTTTGATCAGTGAGGCCAGACTTCGGGAAATCAATCAGGTGAGTACTCGAGACGTTTTTGTTGGTACACCCTGTGTGACGATAGCAGTCTAATCGATCTGCATTATGGTTTAGGTAATCTTCTGAGTATTAACAAGTATTTTGATATATATGTTTAATATGTGTTTGTCTGTTATTGATTGTGTGTTTGAACTTGATGTAACGTATTACAAGAAGTTCAAACATAAAGGTCAAAGATTAACTCAAGCATAAGTTAAAACATAAGTTTCATCACTTAAGTGTTTAAGTGTATTGGCTAGATTCGAATAGGTAAAGGAAGACATTCGAATCTGTGATAGATTCGAATGTATCCTTAGATTCGAATGGGCTAGATTCGAGTCTGTCAGATGGACAGATTCGAATGGGCCTTAGGCCAGATTCGAGGTTGGCCCACAACAAACTCGAATCAGGGTCTATAATTAGGGATAGACTCGAATGATTAGAAGACTTTTTGCAGAATTCGTGAGGAATTGAGCAAGAGGCGATCTCGAGTTTATCAGCTAGGTGAGTGCCGTTTCGGAGAGAATTAGTACGTAGGATCGTTCGTGTGTCGTTCGTTCAGCGTCTAATAGTCTCCGTGTTTCCGTTGGTTGAGAGTTGTCCGTCTAACCGTCAACGAGGATTCCGCACTCGTTCACGGATCCGCGTCTAGATAGATCTTGCAGTCGTAGACCTTACAAGTTTGAGCAAGAGGCGATCTCGAGTTTATCAGCTAGGTGAGTGCCGTTTCGGAGAGAATTAGTACGTAGGATCGTTCGTGTGTCGTTCGTTCAGCGTCTAATAGTCTCCGTGTTTCCGTTGGTTGAGAGTTGTCCGTCTAACCGTCAACGAGGATTCCGCACTCGTTCACGGATCCGCGTCTAGATAGATCTTGCAGTCGTAGACCTTACAAGTGGTATCAGAGCCTACGGAGTGTTCTTGGTGTTCTTCGTGTTCATCAGATACATTCTAGGTTTCTTGACGCTAGTTGGACGGTTTTGCTCTCAAAAACGTGTTTTTGAGCTTAGCAAATTCGTATTCGGGAAACACTTTGTTGTTTTTCACGTTTTTGATCGAAATCATTATTTTTCATTTGAAAAATAGTGGTTTAATCTGTAAAACGTCAAAAAATCAACGTGTTAGCCGTTTTTCGAGTTTGCGGCGCTCGAATCTATAGGGGTTATTAGGGTTTTACTTTATTTTCGAGTCTAACCTAAATACGCTCCTTTCGAGTCAATTTCAGAGAGTTTCGAATCTACTTTGTTTCGAATCTGTTGCTTCATTCGAATAGGATCTCGAGTCTAGTTTAGTGTCGAGTTTATTTCGAATCTAGTATTATTTCGATTCTGTGCTTCGAATCTGCTGTCATTCGACTCTGCTGTGCCTTCGATTCTAAGAGCTTCGAATCTAAAGAATCCTTCGAATCTGTCATAACTTCGAATCTAAGGAGTTGTTCGAATCTGACATAATTTCGAATCTAACTGACTTTTAAGACTTAATCGAATTTAATCTCAACAGATTTAATCTTAATTAGTTTCGAATGTATATAGATTCGAATAAGTTAATCTACATCAGTTTCGACTTAAATTAATTAAGTTCAAATTCAATTTCTTTCAGAAAAGATGTCAAACCTTCAGAAATTCCTTGAGATGGATCACGAAGTTGGGAAGGCAAATGCACCGCCAAAGCTGATGAAAGTTGAGGACTATTACTGGTGGAAGGACAGATTTACGGATTTTGTACGATTCAACGATATGCGCATGTGGGTGTGCATAGATGAAGGGTACATTCCACCAGTATCTGAAGTAGAAGGCCGTCAAAAGGTTTTGTCATACCAAATGATGAAAGAGGATGACAAGAAACTATTTGAAGATGAAAACAAGGCTTTCTCAATTATCCGTATGGCTTTACCTCAAGATATCTTGCACACATTTCGGACTCAAAGGACGTCGAAGGAACTTTGGGAATCTCTCCAGAAAAGGTGTGAAGGTAATCCACGGGAAAGCGTACAGAGCTGTTGACCCAACAGTTTGCGATTTTCAAGGCTCTTAAGGATGAACAGTTAGATGATATTATCACACGGTTCTATCATCTGATAACAGAGCTTGAAAGTCATGGCATTGAGTATTCTGACACTGACAAGAACAACAAGCTTCTTGA